>OX457052.1:3884519-4187019 GCA_949752735.1 Lumbricus terrestris
CACAGCCTGGAAAGGTGGGGTTCTTCTTTTTTACACTCTAAGCACTGAACACATAGCCTAGCCCACTATAATAAATTTAAGCATCCGATTGCCAATAGGACTACTGTCCATGCTTGAGGTATACCCTAATTGAGGTACCAGCCTACTTGCCTGCCTGCCTGCCTGACCAGGGCCGTCTTATCCATTAGGCACAGTAGGCACTGTGCCTAGGGCCTACGAACTTACCAGTGGCCTACGAAATCCTGAAAAAATATATTAAAAAATAAATGCAGTGATTGGTCAATGACCGCAAAAACAAACAGAAAACGAAAACTTGCAAATTTAATTTTAACGAGCTAACTTTTTTAGGCTAGAGTTAGCTAATGAAACAGTAACATTGGCTGAGCTATATTATGTTAACTTTGCGGCTCTTTGCATTCGCGAAATCGCTTATAGCGTTTTCAAATGTTATTTCTCGCATTAGGCCTAAGTCATTTTCAATTGAAAGTAATGCAAGGGAGGATAATCGTGCCTGTCCCATCGTTGACCGAACGTGATTTTTGATAATTTTCAGTTTCGAAAAAGAACGTTCACTTTCACAACTTGTTCAAAAATAGAAAGAAAAATTCGAAAAGCAATATTGACCTTTGGAAAACTGGAGACCAGCTTGTCAGCTATTTGTGACCTAATCATTTCAGCTACAGATTTATTGTCTGCAAACATTCGAGAACACAAAAGAAATTCGTCAATAAATGCATCTTCTAGATCACATGGATATATCTCAATTAATGCCTTTGCTCATATCATTATTTCTTCAGTTTATAATGTTCTATCACGAAGAAAATTGAATCTTTCATGTAGTGTTGCGTAAGCTGCTAGCCGCTTTCCCATCTCAGTTATAAGTCTGTCTATGATCACGTAGAGAGTCTGGGTGCGGAATTTGGCACTAGCACTCAGATTTAAACTCGGATCAGTACCATCCATGACTTCGTCATCAAATCGTTTTATGTTGGCACCCGTTTTCGTTGTGTACCTTCTTTGTAGTCCGATTGTATAATATATCTTTTGCCATACTTTCGAACATTTTTTAGGGGCCTACGAATAGATTAATATGCAAAAGTGCCTGGGGCCTACAATGACCATAAAACGGGCCTGTGCCTGACCTAAGGCTAACTGGGCCATAGGAGTGAAATCCTATCATACATTGCTGCAGCATCTCTTAATCACACTCATTTGTGCATGTAGGTTTGTGTGTGCACAGCGATTCTTAGACCGTCACAGAAGCATTTTAAATGGCTATCTATAAACTACTGAACAGTTCTGACTTAGAAAGAAGGAAAGAACTCTGTATAAAAGGTAAACAGATTTATGTAAACGAATTCATAATATATTATGGCTTTACGTGTAAGTCAATTAACACAGTTCAGTAAATCGTATCTATATATAGATTAAAAGAAGTCCGGTGTAGGCGTCCGGTGTAGGCCTGGCAGTACAAAAGTAGTCCGCTAGTTGCTAAGATAGCCTACACGTGTTATTTTTTTAGTGGCCATGATAATACCGTTCAAGAGATACCGAAATAATTTACAATAAATTGTTCTCATCGTTAACATAATTTCAAGTCGTCCATTCGTCTGTGAAACGGAAGATAGTTACAACATAGTGCATGGCATTGTATGTCACAGGACTATAATAGGCAAGAGTCCGCACAATTTCATTTCTCTCGCTCGTGAAGTGCACGTCATTGACAAAAGGTCTCTTGCCCTCATCCTGCTGAAAACTATAAATACCAATGAGATTCAATTCGGAATCTAAGAGCTCCATTCTTCCGTCCGACTGGTCAGTTATCACAATTCTTCCAGAGATATCTGCAAAATTCACACAACTGGAGTGACAACATGATGATTCGTATCGGCGTATAATGCTCCCACTCGGATCAATCTCCATCAAGTTTGTACGTTCTCTCTGGGCGCCGACATAAACCATTACCAAGTTTCCATTGGATTTCTGAAGTGCTTTTTTACATCTGAACACGCCGATGTCTGAGGGCAAGACTATTTCATGTAGCAAGGATCCATTCGCATTATAGATGCTTAGTAGACCTGGATTAGGAAACGTTCCATTCAGCAGTGAAAGGAGTAACAGGTTACCATTGGTGCAGATGCTCATCATGTAAATCTTCAGTTTATGGTCATTTATCCATGGTGATACGTTAAACTGATCTCCTCCATCTTTCGAAATGCGTATCACTGAAAGGGTGTTGCCTCCGTTATATATACCTACATAGATGCAGTTTGACACATTGCAGGCTGTCATGCACACCACACCTTTTCGAAGCGCTATGACACCCGTCATCTTTGACATCTTGTCGCGGTTGTAAACCTTGATAACAACGTATTGATCTCGTCGATCGAGCATAAACATTTCATTATTCAGTGAAACGATGAAGTCGACCGGCTCTAGTTCGGTATAACGTGTTGTCCAAGACTCGTGCAAAACTTCCAAACGAATCGTTTCCTCGGCTGAAAATAAATTACTCTTTCCTATTAATTGCCCAAATGAAATGACATAATTATTGTATTAAACGCATAGTCTCAAAATGTAAGATATAATATAGTTATCAAACCTCAGGCATTTTATTCTATATTGCTTTTAATTCGTAAGCCCATAGGCTCATTACAGGCAGATCTAGATGTAGCATACTGTCTTGAGAATGCTGTAAGCTTATTTATTTTTCTTCTTTATAGTAATTCTCATAGTGCTACCAGTATTTGGTGAATAAACGATTGATATATATTATTTAACGAATAGTCTATTTACTTATGATACCATAAATTCAGGATATCGCAAAATACAAGCTTCTGTCCTGGCGTCTGTTTCGACTGAGCGTTTATCGGCTATGGCAGGATTGATCGACGCATCAGCATGTCGATAACAATAATATTGATATTAATTATAATAGTAATAACGACAAAATAAAAATAAATAAATAATAATAATAAACAGAAGATGAGTAGTGCCTTTCCAGACTTTTGATTTTATATTAGGCGTAGGTCTACGTTAGTCACTGAGGGATCCCTCGGGGATATATAACAATGATGATGATGATGATGATGATGATGATGATGATGATGATGATGATGATGATGATGATGATGATGATGATGATGATGATGATGATATATTATATGATAATAATAATCCAATCGACTGAGCACGCTACGGGGTGGGACCTTTCTCTTCCAGCTCCTTTCTATCTGCATTCAGCGCTACAGCGCCATAGCATTTCATAGCACTTTTAACACTGTTGCGGATGAAGAGACCTGAATTTCCAGACGTTCAACAACAGCTCCTAGCATATTTTTTTAAATCCGGAGAGATCTTCGGTACCTCGGTTTAAAAATAATAACAATTGTAATAATAATTATAATTATGAAACCAGCAAGACAAGTTACCTACGCAATGTGCTATAGAAGAGCAGCTTTCGGCATCAACATCTGCTACAGATAGCATGGGATCATCTCTCGGCAGCAGCAATAGCAGGTAGTATCCGCTCCCACGCTCAGCAGCAGTAGCATCTATTCCACCCGGCGAAAATTTAAGGTCCCGGTAGGTGGATATGTACACATAGTAAGAGCCATTAGAGCAGACGCAGCAGAGGTCAGTCGAACCAAAGACTCGGAAGTTACAGCATCAGAAGCGACCAGATAGAAGGCATAACTCGCCAAGTAAAAGTCTCAGGACTCCGGTGTCACGAAATAAAGTCTCCCCCCGATACAAAGTCTCCCCCCGAAACAGTGTGTCCTCCTGGCTGAAACTCTGTATTGGAAGAAATTTTCTGAAGTAAAAGTATAATATGTTTTCTTGTTATATTATAATCTGGCCACGTAAACTAACCGTTTAGCCTGCTCATCTCTAAATTTGATGCAACTGTAGCCAATTTTACGCTGAACGGGGGAGACTTTAGTTCGTGGACGGCGGAAATATTCTCTCTCCCACGGAGACTTTGTTTCAGAATATACTCTCCAGGGGAGAATTTATTCTGGAACAGATCCTCCGGGGGGAGAATCTGTTTCGAAATAAAGTCTCCGGGAGAGACTTTTAGGGGGACTCTGTCACGCGACACCGGCCTCGACCGTCAAGAAGCAGAAGTAGTTGTTGTAAGAAGCAATATAAATAGGAAAGTATACCCAGACCGCCGTTGAGACGTTGTGAACGGTTAAGTAAGCAAGTGAAACATGGTCCATCGAGATACTATTATAGGATGCGTTTCAGTAGTATATTTCAATGGAGAAGGACAGGCTACTCCACCGGATTTAAACAACTATCGTGCGGATGTAGGCTACACTCGGTCGGCAGATGTGCATCTTGTCATTGGGGAACTAGAGTCAATACGAAGATGTTCCTCTGGTAGGTGGATGACGCTTTGGTCGTCAGAGAACGTCATGTGACATGTTTACACATGTAACGCAGGTCCGTAAATTGACTGGCCATAGATGCAATGCATGTGCTGTTTCAAAAGGCCAAGGACCAATCAAAATTAACTCTAAACTTACAATGGCTTTTTCAATCGTAGACCCGCTGTATTGAAAGACGCGCGGTAAAGTTAGGCCTACATCTATGTGCGTAGAGTAGGCTCTACCAGGATTTGCATTCTTACATCAATAGGAACTCCGCCACTGGTTGCACTCTGCCAGTGCCAGTCCCAAGCCTGGATAAAGGAGGAGGGCGTCGCTAATAGTCTTTGTTACCACACAGTGACGTTAAGCTGCAAATATCTTCCACCACCACTATAGATGCTTCTTGATTCCATCTCGAATGGCGCAAAAAAGAGGCGTAGTTAAAATTCCCACCGCAGCAGACATTTAGTTTAAGGTTACTGCTTCCCGTTGAATGTCCAGTCGAATCGCAAATAAGCTTTTAATATCAAGATTCTGCTAAAGTATTACGGTACTTCAAAGGCTGAGCGCATGAAACAGTTTAGTCATGAGTTAGCATCTCTTCATAATCATCTCATTCATATTTGCATATAGGTTTGCGTGTGCACACACTGCACAGCGCCTCTTGGACCGTCAGAGGCTTTTAAATGGTAATCTACTACAGCATTAAGTAAACAGCTGTGACTTAGAAAGAAAGAATGATGTGTACAAGATATCCAGATTTATTCAAACGAATTCATAATATAAGTCAGTTATCACAAGACTTACTATGGCTTTATGTTTAAGTCTCTAAACATAGACCAATCCAACCTTGCCATCTGACTACCGCCCGCTCTCTGTGCTACCGGTGCTCTCTCGGATAGTGGAACGTATTGTTGTCGACACCTACCTATATCCTAGTTTTGTTGACATGCCTGAACCGATGTCTCTTCATGACCAATATGCCTTTCGACCAACTGGCTCGACCACCGCTGCTCTGATATCCATTATTCATCACGCTTCGGATCTACTCAGGAGTAACGATCATGTTGTTATAATCTCTATGGACTACTCAAAAGCAATTGATTCTATCAAACACTCTGCAATAACAAGCTTATTAGCAGCCTTAAACATTCCAGATTGTATCTACAACTGGCTCGTCAACTACTTACATGGCAGGAAACACTCAACTCGCTTCAAAGGAGTTACATCTGCTTCTATAACCATCAACGTCAGTGTTATTCAGGGATCTGTTATAGGCCCAGCTGACTTCATAGTTGGAACATCTGACCTCCACCCTCTTCATTCCCAGAACCGTCTCTCTAAATATGCTGACGATTCCTATCTCTTTATTGGCTCTAATCACTTATCTACTGCAACAGATGAACTCCAACACATCACCAACTGGTCTAAAGGAAAGAACTTGCGGATCAATTCCGACAAAACACGTGAAATTGCTATTATCAGACGCAACAAGAGCTCACTCTCAACCCATCCATCTCTGGAGTTTCCCGTACAAAATCCATCAAGGCATTAGGAGTTCTTATTGGAGAGAAATTAACAGTTACAGACCACATCAACAAGATTATCTGCTCTGGTACTGCCTCACTCTATGCCATAAGAACCCTCAAGGCTCATGGGGCATCCATACAAGAGCTACAAACTATTACTACAGCTACTATCATATCAAGAGTTATGTATGCCTCTCCTGCATGGTGGGGTCTGGCTAGTGGATTGGACAAATCCCGTCTTGAGGGCCTCATGAACAAACTTAGACGAGCCGGCTACTTACATCCTGATACACTTACAGCAGAAACTTTAGCTCAAGAGGCTGATAAGGTGCTTTTCAAAGCTGTTCTGGGAAACGAACTTCATGTCCTCCGTAACCTCTTTCCACTACAACGTGATCCATTATATAACTTTAGGGAAAGGGCTCACAATTTCATCCTCCCCAATAAAGACTCGTTAAACTTTATCCCAAGAATGTTATTCAAAAACATGTACTAACTATTTTGACCATAAGCTTTAAGCAGCCATACTGTTAATGTAAACCTACAGCGTTCTGTCTGTTGTTTATTGAATAAAACGAATATACATATATCAATAAATCGTATATATATATATATATATATATATATATATATATATATATATATATATACCCTGTATAGAATTAAAAAAGTCCGGTGAATGCGGGCAGTAAAAAAGAAGTCCGTTAGTTACTAAAATAAACGCGTTATTTCAAGCGGGAGATATTAGTGGCCATGATAATACCGTTCAAGAGATACCGAAATTATTTACTACCAATTGTTCTCATCGTTAACATCCTTTCAAGTCGTTCATTCGTCTGTGAAACGGAAGATAGTTACAGCATGATACATGACATCGTATTTCAGAGGACAGTAATAGACAAGTGTGCGCACAATCTCATTCCTCTCGCTCGTGAAGTGCACGTCATTGACAAAAGGTATCTTGCCCGCATCCTGCGGAAAACTACAAAAAATGCCAACGAGATTAAATTCAGAATCTAAGAGCTCCATTCTTCCGCGGGACTGGTCAGTTATCACAATTCTACCATAAATATCTGCAAAATTCGCGCAACTGGACTCACAGCATAATGATTCATATCGTCGGACAACGCTCCCACTCGCATCAATCTCCATTAAGTTTGTGCGCTGACTTTGGCCGCTCACATAAAACATTATCAAGTTTCCATTGGATTTCTGAAGTGCTTTTTTACATCTGAACACGCCGATGTCTGAGGGCAAGATTACTTCATTTAGCAAGGATCCATTCGCATTATAGATGCTTAGTAGACCTGGATTAGGAAACGTTCCATTCTGCAGTGAAAGGAGTAACAGGTTACCATTGGTGCAGATGCTCATCATGTAAATCTTCAGTTTATGGTCATTTATCCATGGTGATACGCTAAACTGATGTTCTCCATCTTTAGAGATGCGTATCACTGAAAGGGTGTTATCTCCGTTTCGCAGACCTACATAGATGCAGTTTGACACATTGCAGGCTACCATGCACTTCACACCATGTTCTGTTTGAAGCGCTAGGACACCCGTCATCTTTGCCATATTGTCGCGGTTGAAAACCTTGATAACAACGCATTGATCGCGTCG
Organism: Lumbricus terrestris; assembly: GCA_949752735.1. Lineage (NCBI taxonomy): Eukaryota > Metazoa > Annelida > Clitellata > Crassiclitellata > Lumbricidae > Lumbricus > Lumbricus terrestris. The sequence goes on from OX457052.1 coordinate 3,892,045, forward strand.
TTCGAGCATAAATATTTCATCTTTCAGTGTAGCGATGATGTAGACTGATTCTGAACCAGTAGAAGAATCCTGCAGAACTTCCAAACGAATCGTTTTCTCGGCTGAAAATAGTTACTCTGCACTATTAATTTCCCAAAAGAAATAACATTTTAAAACAGTTAATCTCAAAACGTAAAATAGGCCTATATATATCATTATAAAACTTCAGGCATTGTGATTTTATATTGCTGCTACTTAGGAGGTCTGAGCTTATAGGCCCATGTAACAGGCAGATCTAGACCTCGCCCACTGTCCTGAGAATGCTGTAGCCTAATTTTAGTTATGTTCTTTTTCTTCTTTGTCTTAATTCTTACGGTGCTACCATTATTTGGTGAATAATAATGATTGATGTTCCGGTTTACGATACAGACGAAGATGAAACTAAACAAATGCCAGTTCGTCGTACAGGTCCGATTAAACGTGATTCGGGACAGTACCTAGCATCGGCAGTTGCCAGCAAACTGGAAGATGGCAACTACAAGGCTGCCATCCGCCTCATCTGCAGTGATGACGAACCAGCTCCCGACACTCCTGAGACGCTGGCTGCACTAAAGACGAAGCACCCGCAAGTTCCGACAGACAGGAGACCGATTTGTGACCCAAAGCTTTCAGATCGGTTTGCTCCGTTACAGATCTCAGAGCGATCGATCGTCGATGCCATATCTTCATTTCCAGCAGGCTCGGCTGCTGGTCCAGATGGTATCACTCCACAACATCTCAAAGACTTAATCTCTGTTGGAGTCGACTGCAACCTCATCCGCCACCTGAATGAGCTGGTTAATCTTTTGTTGGAAGGGGCTCTGCCGATCGAGGTCAACGAAGTCATCTATGGGGCAAATCTAATTGCTTTAAGGAAAAAAGATGGAGGCATCAGACCAATCGCTGTCGGATACACGTTGCGACGCTTGGCAGCCAAATGCGCGAACGCCCACGCTGTTGCCAGACTATCAAATATACTCGCCCCTGTTCAACTGGGGGTTGGAGTACCTGGAGGCGCCGAAGCAGCAGTGCACGCAACCCGACGCTGGGCCACTTCGATGCTGACTGAAGGTGATATTCTGGTCAAGCTCGATTTTGCTAATGCCTTCAACACTCTTCGCAGGGACTCACTTTTGGAAGCTGTTGCAAAAGACATGCCGGAACTTTACCGTTTCGCCCATGCTTCGTATTCATGCAGTCCTATGCTGAGACATGCATCAAATGTCCTACGGTCAGAAGAAGGAACCCAGCAAGGTGATCCGTTGGGTCCACTGGAATTCTGTTTAACACTGCACCCACTCTTGCTGCGGCTGAAATCAGAGTTAAGAGTGGCATTCTTAGACGATCTAACACTGGGAGGCAAGGTAGATGTTGTGGCCCACGACGTTGATTTGATAGCAAACGAGTCTGCTAAACTTGGGCTTATACTCAACCGCGCGAAATGTGAGGTCGTTTGTCAAGATCCCAACAAAAAGGTCGACGGTCCTTCATTCAACGATTTCAAGTACACACCATTAGAAGAAGCGACGCTGCTTGGCTCACCTCTGATGTCTGGGCCGACCATTGATAAGGTAGTGAGCAAGAAGGCAGAAGATCTGGAACGAGCTATAGGGAGGCTGTCCATGCTTCACTCGCATGATGCGCTAATCCTATTACGAAATGGATTGAGTGTACCAAAGCTCCTCTACACAATGCGCACTGCCTTATGCGTCGACTCTCCAAGTCTCACTAGATTTGATTCTTTATTGAGAAAAGGATTATCAAGCATACTGAACGTGGAACTATCGGACGATAAATGGCTTCAGGCATCCCTTCCGGTGAACGATGGTGGCCTCGGAATACGCTGTGCTGCAACGCTGGCACCTTCTGCCTTCTTGGCATCTGCTGCGAGCACTAGCGAACTCCAGGCAAACATATATACTGCCACCAGAATTAGTTGACACCCCGGACGACCTAGTGGACACAGCGCTAAAAGCATGGTCAACACTCACGGGATCCGAACCACCATCCGGATCAGCAGCTCACCATCAAAAAGAATGGGACAACCTCTGGATCAAAAAGGCATCGGCAGCCCTGCACGAGTCGGCGAATACTGCACTTGACCGGGCTCGTCTCTTAGCTTCTCAGGCACCACACGCGGGAGATTGGTTGCTAGCACAACCGGTAACTGCCCTGGGTCTGCGCCTGTCCGACGAAGTGATAAGGATTTCGGTTGGAATGCGACTCGGAACAACCCTCTGCGAACCACATCTGTGTCACTGTGGCGAAAGAGTCGACGCCAGGGGACTTCACGGTCTGGCATGCAAGAAAAACGCTGGCCGACAATTACGACATAATTTACTGAACGATATCATATGGCGCTCTTTAAGAAGAGCAAACATTCCATCACAGAAGGAACCGTTAGGGCTTACAAGGGAAGATGGCAAACGACCAGACGGTGTGACACTTATTCCATGGGCATGTGGAAGATGCCTCACTTGGGACGTGACGGTGTCAGACACTTTTGCAGCGTCGTACCTGGCAGCAACATCAACAGGAGCAGGTGAAGCCGCAAACCGGGCAGCCGTAGCCAAAAGATTAAAGTACACCGCAATCACTAGGACACATGCCTTCGTGGCGGTGGCATTGGAATCGAGCGGTGCCTGGAGTTCGGAAGGACTTGATTTTGTGCTAGACTTGGGACGGAGGCTGACCGAGGCGACACAAGACAGACTCGAGACAAGCTACCTTTTCCAGAGAATCTCGGTTGCAGTCCAACGAGGAATCGCCATCTGCTTCTCTTCCACATTGCCTTTGTAATAATAATAATAATAATAATAATAATAATAATAATAATAATAATGATAATAATAATAATAATAATAATAATAATAATAATAATAATAATAATAATAATAATAATAATAATAATAATAATGATAATAATAATAATAGTAATAATAATAATAATAATAATAATAATAATAATAACAGCAACGAGCTTTGGCATACTGGCGCATTTTGGGGTCGGGTAGGCTGGAAGCTGTTGGAAATACTAATATACTAGCATTTTAAATCAATTTTGAGCGACGAATTGAACGGTGCATGACGCTCCCCGCTGCCAGCGTACGCATATAAAAACCGAATCGGTCGCAGGGGAGCTGAAACAACAGTCAACAGTCAACACTGACTCAACAGTCTTGTACGTATAAGTCCGTGACCGAGACGTGTGCATTCCTCATCGCACAGAGGTCCGATGAGCAGTCGTGACCAACGGACTCCAGTTCGGACGTCAACCTCTGGATCCTCACAGAAAGCGAGAGGAATCTGTCGAGTTTGTCACGAGCCTAGACTTCTCCACCTCAAAGATGGAAAAGTCCATCTGCACGGTCCGAGGGCTGATCCATGCCCAGGTTCTAACAAGTCTCCTCTCACGAATCAACAGACGGATTCAAATAGAACTACGATCATCACATCACAACCTGACCAGCACGACCCGTCAGGTCGGACCAATTCGTGCTCTAGTCAAACAACCGTTTCGGAGAATATAACATCTGCATCCAACGACGGGCACCAGTCACCGTTATCCAACCTCAACGAGAATGTCAGACATCCATCTCTACAGACAAGAATTCTACGCCACATACCGAAAGGAGCTAGAACGTGCGCAGGTCAACTATTAACCAACATCATCAATCGGCTTCTGGTGGACCCCACTCGACCCGAGCACTGGAGATGTCTTCTCTGCTTCGCCGCAATCATTCTGGAGCAGCCAAGGCATGGAGGAAAACGTCACAACCTAACTTCCACTATCAAAAAGAGAACAATGGAGTTTTTTGACACATGGAGCAAAAGGGCGGAATCGATCTTCGGGGATGAACAACAGCCTTTCGCAAAAAACAAATATTCCAGAAGTGACCACACCATTGCAGCGGCCGTCTCTGCTAAACTCGAAGACGGAAACATCAAGGCAGCTGCAAAGATACTCTGCTCAGGGGAGACCCCTGCCGAGATGAGTGAGCAAACCTTTGCAGAACTCCAGTCGAAACATCCGACTCCTTCATCCGACCGCCTTCCGACCCCGTTTTCAACAGACAGCGAACCACTCCAGTTGTCAGAATCGGACGCAAGAGACCTCATCCGTACATTTCCAGCAGGGTCCTCTGGGGGCCCGGACGGATTACGGCCACAGCACCTTCTTGAGCTGACGAAATCGGTGGAGGCTGGTCCAGCCCTCGTCTCAGCAGTCACAGCTCTTACCAACATACTACTGAAGGGCATCTGCCCGCAGGAGATCAGACCGTTGCTTTTCGGTGGCACTCTGTTCGCCCTCAAGAAAAAAACAGGTGGCCTGCGACCAATAGCAATTGGTTACCTGTGGCGCAGATTGGCATCGAAGGGAGCAAACTCTCACTCAGGACCGATAATATTGCCTTACTTGTCACCAAGGCAACTAGGAGTGGCAGTGTCGGGGGGTGCGGAGGCGGCGGTGCACGCATCTCGTCGTTTTCTGGCAGCAATGGAACCGGACTCAGTCTTCGTTAAGCTCGACATCTCAAATGCATTTAACAGTCTGCATCGAGATCGAATGCTGTCTGCCATCGACACCATACTACCAGAGCTCGCGCCTTACTGCCATCTGGCGTACGAAGAACCATCTCAACTGAAGTTTGGCAATTACACCATCTACTCCAGAATGGGCCCACAGCAAGGAGATCCGCTTGGCCCATTGCTCTTCTGCCTCCCACTACAAACTGCTCTCCTCAAATTGACCTCTCCGCTCGCCTTCGGTTTCTTGGACGACATATCGCTTGGTGGACCCACTTCAACGGTCGCAGCGGATATGGCTTCACTAGAGGCTGACTGCGCGGATTTGGGCCTCACTCTCAACAGATCAAAATGCGAAGTGACGGCCGGGGATCTGCAGCAGCTCACCAACGACTCTTTCAGTCAATTCGAGAGAGTGGATCTGGATTCCATCTGCTTGCTGGGAGCCCCGCTTTCAACAGGGCTGGCCCTTCAAGACACACTAAACGCGAGAGTGGAAGAGCTTAACAGAGCTCTGCAGAGGCTGAAAATAATAGCACGCCAGGATGCACTGCTCATCCTCAGAAGCTCCTTGGGTGCTCCAAGAATGATTCACTGCCTCAGATGTGCGCCGTGTGCTGACCACCCCACTCTGGCCGTTTACGACCAAAGCCTACGCAATGGCCTTGAAAACATCTTGAACATCAACCTGACGGAGACTCAATGGATGCAATCTGCCCTCCCCATTGGTATGGGTGGACTGGGAATACGTAGGGTGTCATCGCTGGCGCTTCCCGCCTTTCTGGCATCGGCCGCGGGCACCCTCGTTCTACAGTCAGAACTTCTCAGACAGCTGAAAGGCAACCAGGACCCACATGTGAGTGCTCTGGAGGCCAGTTGGAGGACAGAGTCGGGGCTCAGCTCTACAGAAGCGTTGCCAACTCATCAGCAGTCCAAGTGGGACCAACCGATCCTCCAACGGACTTTCGCAGATCTTTCCACCCGGTTGACCGATGAGCACGACCAACCAGATGGGGGGCGGTGACTGCCGAACATTCTGGCGACTGGCTGTACAGTCTACCCATTACATCTTGTGGGCTGAAACTGAGCGACGAGGCGGTCAGGGTGGCGGTGGGTCTGCGGTTGGGGTCAAACATCTGCGAGCCACACACATGCGCCTGTGGCGCACCAGTCACCGCCAGGGGTGAACATGGTTTGTCCTGCCAGCTGGGATTCGGCCGAATATCACGCCACGGGGCCATCAACGACCTGGTCTACCGATCCCTGTCGAGGGCGGGCTTCCCAACAGTCAAAGAGCCACAAGGACTACTACGATCTGACGGAAAAAGACCCGATGGCATCACACTCATTCCGTGGAAGGCAGGCAGAAGTCTAGTCTGGGACGTCACAATAATAGACACACTGGCACCATCATACATCGCAGCATCAGCAGCACAAGCAGGAGCAGCCGCGTGTCTAGCGGAGGAAAGAAAAATGCACAAATACCATGCATTTCTAGACACACACGTTTTCATCCCCCTTGCCCTGGAAACACTGGGCCCCATCAACAGCGCAGGCCTCAATTTTATTGCGGACATGGGTCGCCACCTCACACTAGCTACGGGGGAAACGAGAGAGACCAGCTATTTATTTCAGAGGCTCTCAATCACAATTCAGCGATTCAACGCAGTAGCATTTAGTGGCTCCTTTAGAAGGCCTACGCCCGAAATGGATGAGGTTTAGCCGTTCCAGGCACATTGCTTTTATATATTTTATAAGTCCCTGGGGGAACGAAGTACCTCAGGGCAAAAAAAAAAATAATAATAATAATAATAATAATAATAACAGCCTTTGCACTGCTTGACTGTTTGTAACATTTGTTGAAACAATAAAAGGAATAATAATAATAATAATAATAATAATAATAATAATAATAATAATAATAATAATAATAATAATAATAATAATAATAATAATAATAATGCATTCGTATTCGATTTCGGTTTCCATATGAAGGAGATTTTGCCGCACGGTTCTGATTAACAAACTGTAGAACGAGTTTCTGTAAAGTTTCGATCAATCGAATCGAATGCTGATGATACAACGCTTCAACGCAGTTGCCTTCAGGGGCACTTTCGCCGATCAGAACACGGAATATGAATAGGGCCGTTCCAGACTGTGATTTTATATTAGGCGGTAGTGAAGTCCTGAGGGATCCTGTATACCTCGGGGCAAAAAAAATAAAATAAATAAAAATAAAATAATAAAATAATAATAATAATAATAATAAAGTGAAAATAATAATCATAAATCTATATAAATAAAAATGTAAAACGTTAGTTTTTGTAGCCTCAGAACTCGATAAGATCTTCGCCGAATCTTTTCAAATTTTTCGCAAACCGTTCCATTCGAACATAAGCGTGTTGTTATAATGCCTTTTGAGGAAAAGCGCAATTTTTTCGACCAAAAAACACAACTTTAAATTTCAATCCGATTTCAACTTTCACGCAGTCCGCCATTTTATTTATTTCTTCACAGCGTAGTGCTCTTCATCACTCGCTTTTAGTTTCGTATTATTAGTTTCGTATCTATTTCTTTCTTTTTAAAATTTTCGCAAACCGTTCCATTCGATATCAAGCAATGAAATATTAGTTTCGTGTCTATTTATTTCCTTTTCACACAAAAATACGAGCGGGTTCAAACCAAAAAACACAATTTCTAATTCCGAATTCAATTTTTCACCCGAGTGCGGCCGTTTTCACCAACAATTTTCATTCGTATCTAGCGCCATCTTTTGCACGTTCCATTCCAAGGCGCGCGTACACAATTCAAATCCCTTTCAAATAAACGGTTTATTCTTTCAAAGCGTCTTCACCGATTGCTTTCAGAATGGGCTTCATTCGAATAGCGTGATCCTTCTTCACCGATTACTTTCAAACCTTACATACGAGCGGGTTTGTATAAGTCTTATGCTTTTTGGCAAAAAACGCAATGCGCTAAATCTTAACTCACACAACCTTGCATTCGTTGCGCGCGTTTTTATAGCGCCATTTCTCACACACCTAAACCAGCATTAAGTCGCAGATTACACATCGGAGATATTTAAATTTTAATTCATTCAAGCGGACGGGATGGAGGGAGGGACGGTGGGAGGGACGGAGGGAGGGGGACGGATGGAGGGAGGTAGGGGAAGGGAGGTAGGGAGGGATGGACGGTCTTTTCAGCCACAGCAACGCGTGGCCGGGTACAGCTATTAATTATAAAACCAGCAAGACAAGTTAGCTACGCAATGTGCTATAGAAGAGCGGCTATCGACAGCAGCAACTGCTACAGATACATGTAGCATCATCTGTCGGTCACAGCAAAAGCAGGCAGCATCCGCCCCCACCCTCGGATGCTCTATTCCACCCGAAGACCATCTAAAGACGCGATCGGAGGCTACTAGACCTGGAAGTCGACCCCAATAAGTCGACCCCAGTCGACCTGGTCGTCCCAAGTCGGGTCTGGTCATTTCTGCTTACCGCAACTGACCCGTGACCCCAAGTCAAATTTTGTCGAGACAAGTCACTTGAAGTTGTTTTTATACAAGCCGACTTAAACTGACTTGAGACACAAACATAGTTAAACTTGTCACTTAAAACAAATAATTGTGTGACCAGGACAACATTTAAGCAGCTTTGTAGTGTGTTCACAAGACTGAATCAGGTCTTTGCTAAACAGAGACTTAGCCTATTGATTACCAATAGGCTATCGCGCAGACTGCCGCTGACGATCTATTCATATAATTTATTATTCTATGCTAAAACGTGACGCTTAGGCATGCGCTTAATAAAAAAAAGAGGTGAATTCAGCTGCACCAAAGACTCGGAAGAACACAGTATAAGAAGCGACCACATAGAAGGCACGGTCGTGACTCGCCGTGCAGTAGTTGCGGGACTCCGGTTTCGATCGTCAATAAGAAGAAGAAGAAGAAGAAGAAGAAGAAGAAGAAGAAGAAGAAGAAGAAGAAGAAGAAGAAGAAGAAGAAGAAGAAGAAGAAGAAGAGGAAGAGGAAGAGGAAGAGGAAGAGGAAGAGGAAGAGGAAGAGGAAGAGGAAGAGGAAGAGGAAGAGGAAGAGGAAGAGGAAGAGGAAGAGGAAGAGGAAGAGGAAGAGGAAGAGGAAGAGGAAGAGGAAGAGGAAGAGGAAGAGGAAGGGGAGGAGGAGGAGGAGGAGGAGGAGGAGGAAGAGGAAGAGGAAGAGGAGGAGGAGGAGGAAGAAGAAGAAGAAGACGACGACGAAGAGGAAAACGAAGACGAAGACGAAGACGAAGAAGTTGTAAGGTGTCATAATTATAAATAATAGGAGAGAATTCTAGACCGCCGTACGTTGAGACGCTGTGAACGGTTAGGTAAGCAAGTTAGACCTGCAGGTTATTGAGAGAGACTGTATATTATAGGGCACGTTTCTATAGGCCAACTCCATCGAATTTAAAGCTCTCGTGCGGATGTACATACATACACTCGGCCGGCAGGTGCGCACTGTGCATCTTGTCATTAGGAAACTATGGTCAATAGGGAGATGTTCCTCTGATAGGTGGATGACGCCTTGGTCGTCATAGAACGTCACGTGACATGTTTACACGCGTAACGCCAGCCATAGTCTGTAAATTGACTGGCCATACAAACAAGTGCTGTTTCAAGAGGTCAAGGACCAATCGAAATTAACTCGAAACTTACAACGGCTTTTGAATCGTTGACCCGCTGTATTTAAAGACGCGATTAAAGTTGTGAGTAGAGTAGGCTCTACCCGGATTTGCATTCTTACATCAATAGGAGCTCTGATCTGCTTGGATGCTGTCCTGATTCTTTCTCGAATGGCACAAAAGAGAGGGGTAGGCCTACTTAAATTCCCGCCGCAGCAGACATTAGTTTTAGTTACTGCTTCCCGTTGAATGTCCAGTCAAATCGCAAATAAGCTTATACATGTATATATATATATATATAATTATATCAAATTCTGTTAAAGTACTACTTAAAAGGCAAAGCGTATGAAACAGTTTAGTCATGAGTTCATGATTGCCTCAGTGTTGCCTTAAAACCTCAGAGGCTCAGACGGTAATTCCATTTTCAGAGATTCTAATATCGTAAGTATGAAAAAAGCGTATTTTTAATTCTATGAATAGAGATTCAGTATACTGACCAGTGCCGTCTAGAAGTTTGTGTACTTCATTTCGAAAGACGTCGGTCGAAAGTATGCTGGTCCAGTGCGAACTGATGGACTTCAGTCGGCTTATCACAAGATCAACTTTGTCTTTCCACACGCTTCTGATCAGTTTGAGATCCTTAACTTCCATAGCAACGGCTTTAACGAGGATACATTCAAGTAGCTCGTTCGGTAGATCTTGTAGCTACATGCAAAAGATAAAAAGATATCACATGATACATTGTATGTTTGTTAGAACACTTCTTAAGAACTCAGAGTCGCTCACAGTACAGAAACGCATGGCCTAATTATAGAGCCCACTCCCATTGCCAACTCATAAATAAATAAATAACTAGGTAACGTTGAGATGCTGAATTAAAACACGTCGTGGAACTGAGCTTATTTGTCATCTCACACGCGATTTTTGGAAACGTGTCTTATTCACAAGTTTAAAAGAGATAGGTCTATCTAAACAAGATTGATTACGCCTAACTTTTGGCCGTTTTACTTTCTTTGAATTATTAAGGAACATAAACTTTATAATTTTTACTCAAGGTAATCCCGTTTTTAAAGCTTCTGTACATGCCTATGGACTAAAATTAATATCGTAAGTTAGAATAAAACGTGTAAACGATAAACAATATAATATTATTATCATAATATAATATCAGCACGTCACTTTTAAAGAACGCTTCAGCATGAGATCAAGTTGATCAACCAAGCGCAACAATTTTCAGGCAGAGTCCTACACATTACAGCAATGCATAATTATTATAGCGCCACTTTCATTTCAACATATATTTGGACGTCAAGATGAAATGCTGATCTAAACCACGTAGAGGAATTGAGGGCAAACCACTGAAAGACCGGAACATACTTATTACAGATGGTTTCGCCAGTGGCGTAGACAAGGGGAGTTTCGGGAGTTAAACCCCCATTGGCATAGAAAAATTTTTTAAAAGGTTATTTCTCCACTTAAATAAGAAAAAACAAAACAATTGCTTGTAGTAGCAATTGTTTTTCTTACTTTATTCCCTTCGTTACTTTATTCCCTTTTTATTTACTGTAGCCTAATACTGTTGGGCTGGTGTCAGAAAGGGCATCCGGCCAGGCAAAAACAAACAAACCCACCCATCATAAATTCCTGGCTACGCCACTGGGTTTCGCAAAAGTGGCATAAGGGGAATATCTAAACAAGATCGAACCTGCTTTGGAGGTTTTATTTTATTTGAATTATCAAGGAGCATAAAATTTGATAAAATTATTCCGACTTTTAAAACTAGTTTTCACCCTAAGGCTCCAAACATAATTATTAGACCCATCGTTTTGCTGATAATAATGCTATGACATAATAGAATCTGTGAGCGGCGCTTTATAAATGTTCAAATACAATTACAATTACAATTACAATTGACATTGCATCAGTCGCAACCAAGTCCACACACAGTCTTCGCTCAGCATAAAACACCTTTTTAGCCGAAACACGCGAAGAAAGTGACGCATTTAGCACAATTTAAATACAATGGGCTAATTATAATAAGGCTGCTTGGATAGAGAAAATAACACGGAAACTATCAGACTATAAGTTACAAGGTTTTGACCTGAAGAAAACATTTTAATTGCAGTTTATTACCATAATGAGGACATAAATATTATAGTTTACCGTTCTGTCACTGAATGAATCGAGTCTTGCACGTTTAGCATTGTTTCCTCTTTGGAATACTCCTGAAAGCAGAAGAACAAAGAAAGCGATCGTCTATTAACGCAAGACAACGCCCCAAATTTTATAACAATAGGGTGAACAATGGTGAAACACTGCGCAGTGTCGACAAAAGTAATCATAGCCTAGGCAAATAGTATGAACCGTTTGAAAAGTAAAACTCGATAGCCTATGATGGTCTCCACAGTTTTATTTGCCGGGAGCCAACAGAATAACTTTCAGGGGTGCACGGTCAAAAGAGCGCAGGACAAAAGCGCGCAGACAAATGCGCGCAGTAACAAAAGCGCGCAGGACAAAAGCGCGCAGACAAATGCGCGCAGACAAATGCGCGCAGTAACAAAAGCGCGCAGGACAAAAGCGCGCAGACAAATGCGCGCAACAGGAACAATCTTAGGTATATGTAAGTATGTATGTATGTATGTATGTGTGTATGTATGTATGTATGTATGTATGTATGCATGTATTCAAATGTATGTATGTATTATGTATGTATGTAATACTATGTATGTATATGTATGTACATACATACATACATACATACGCATACATATAATTATACATATGCATACATACATATGCATACATGCATATGCATATATGCAAACATACATGTATGCAATTATGCATACATACATACATACTTACATACATACATACATACATGTATGCACACATAAATACATATGCATACATACATACATGCATATATACATATGCATACATGCATACATATCGTCGCCTGAGTCATCTTCGCGTATGTCCACTTTTGTGAATTCCGAGAAAATCGAGTTTGAAGTTTCGGAACTTTGGACGGAAATTTTAAATAATGAGTGCAATAAAACTTCAGGCAAAGACGTCGTATTAAAGCATCGACATTAATTAAATGATGTTGCATTAAAATTAAACTGAAACTTGGAATGGTTTTTGTGAAATTTTGAAAAATTGTTGTATAAAATGGATTTAAATCAATAGCAAGTCATCCTGACGAGAAAAAAATATGAAATAATTCAAATAATAAAAGAAAACAATTCACAATCATTTGCGACTTTGTTAAAATTTTCGCAAGTTTAATACCCTTTTTTAAATAAAAGAACGTTTTTTTATTCCTTGGACATACGACACTATGATACAACGAAGTGGAATGTCGTATCTCCTTCGTCCAATCAACGACGAGCTTTCTCGGACATACGACAATGTACTTTTAAACCGTGAATGCGGCACTGGAGATACGGCAAAATAAATTGGAGATACGACAAAACAACACCGAAATTGGACATACGACAAGTAGTTTTCGTTGAATATCTTTAAAACGACTTGTCGTATCTCTTAACGGTTAACAGTGAAGAAAGAGAGACAATTTTTTGCTACAAATCAAGTTTAAACTCGATTTTGACAAAAATGGACATACGCGAAGATGACTCTCAGGCGACGATATGCATACATACATATGCATACATGCATGCATATGTACATACATATAATTATACATTCATAAAAACATTAGTTGCGCGCTTTTGTCTGCGCGCTTTTGTCTGCGCGCTTTTGTCGGGGGTGTTTTTGGGGATCTCCTGTTGCGCGCATTTGTCTGCGCGCATTTGTCTGCGCGCATTTGTCTGCGCGCTTTTGTCCTGCGCGCTTTTGTTACGGTGCCACTTTCAGGTTCTACATTTCTACGATTAGAAGAAACGAGCAGTTTTGATTGTTTGTACAATCATGAGAACTATAGCAATACCAGAATTGTTATATTCACAGCGCTATGCTAAAAAGTTGGTCGCCCGTGCGCTTGCGTGGAGCCTACAATTTGAATGTACACATACATATATATATATATATATATATATATATATATATATATATATATATGTGGGCGTTTGAACTAAACAAAGAAACATTGTGCGAATGATATAAAATGTTCTGACCTTCTTTCCTAAATAATCATCACAATCAACTTTCAGACAATTATTGTAAAGCGGATTATCAGAAAGGTTCTTGCATTAACTTACCATCTGAGTCTTCATTCGTTTGTTCATCATCATTGTCTTCAGCTGATGTTCGTTTCTTTGGCATGAGGCCAAGTATCGACAAAAGTCTTTGTAGCATGTTGCGCTTTGTCGCAACGAACGATAATATTGCTAGAAACACTTAAAGCTTATTGTGGGTAAATACTAAGCAAATCAACAGTGAAAGACCAACGCCAGTACCATCGCACAAGCAGACCGACCACGATAGTACCTAAAATTAAATAGTTAATTGGTTAAGTAAATTGATTAGTTAAAATGATATTAAAATTAAGTTGTCGGTCTGAAGTAGGTAATGGCGTCCGGAAAATATATGATATGACGTCAGACAATAGACGTGTCACGTGAGCGTGAGAAGCAATATTATTGGTTCTCTAATAAAGAAGACCTTCCTTTCATTTACTCCCTATGATAGTCTGCTTCCATAATTATCTTCTCAGACTTCCTTCTTGAACTTCGACCAGTCTATAACAATCTAGAATTTGGCTGCCAACGCGATTATGTTATTATCAGTAACCTTAAACGTAGTAGCAGTCTACAGTTGGTAGTGTTTCGTAAGTTCTTTGGTTAGATTAATCGGTGATTGACTACCGGTGGTATTCTTTTCTGCAGCGTGTTGCCAGCTATAGGTAGCTCGAGCTTCGTTCCATTCAAACTTTCAAAACCAGTCACCTTAGTTAGGTAGTCTTACAATCTTCGCGATCTGGAACCCATGCAGGCGAGGCAATTAGAACTATAATATAGATATCACGAAACGTTTTACCGATGGGTCTACGATTAATATTTTGCTTCTGAATATAACACATCTTCGTCGTGGCTTAATTGGCAGTCGTGATTGCTTTTGGCAATTTAGTACAGAAACGGTCAAGCCGTGCATTCTCAGTGTTTTCATATCAGACGAGTTTGTGCCAGAGATGAACCTCTATGGGGGGCGTTCCTGGTAACCAGAGGGTTAACGCGTGAATGGATGTCCTGGACGGTGTTCACGCGCATAGGCCTATAGGCCTATTTTAAAATGCCAACGCCGTCCTCCCATTTATCTACAGGCAAGAACAGCATGTGATGCAAGCATAGGGTCTTCATTCTTACTCCTTAGACACTGAGTAATAAATCTAGGCATTCAATCGCCAATAGGCCTTCATGTTTAAGGTATAGCATAATAGGTCTATTTTACAGTTGTTCCACTTGTCGCTCAGACGTTACTTAATTCTGTTGATAGGCCTCAGGTCTGCTTTTAAGGAATTTGTAGAACTGCACAACCCCTTCTTTCCTTTCCGGTTCTCCATGGTAGTCTATATAATATTATGTATACTTCCAATTGGAGGACTATTAAAAAATACCCTGATAGGCTTATAACTTCAAAGGAGTTATAAGCCTTGGGCCCCTACCAGTGGGACCCGTCCCTTTAGGTGTGCCCTTTGTTCCCTATGCTTTCTTATAAATTTGATGTGTTACTTGTTCCGTTATTACAATTACTTATTGATGTACTTAAAATGAAATGAATGAATGAATGAATGAATGAATGAATGAATGAAAGCCGGTTTTTGGCACTGAGGACGGCATCGGGTTACGAGGCGGGAGTTGTGGCAGTTTGCGCAATGGTTATCGGAAGGCTTCTAACAAACTAACAAGCACTATAATAAACACTCGTGCAGATGAACAGCATTAATAAACATTCAATCTCTATTCATCTGTGAGAAATATCGAGGGTGGGTTTGGCGCGGCTGACCACAGTGACCACACCAGATGTAGATGTTTGATCGGTAAGCTAACGATTTTTGCTCGATGTCTAAAATGAATTATGGACTCATGTGTATGTCATTGTGCATGACGGTTCACATGATGTAATAGACATCATGGCATGATGGCAGGGTTATGTATATGTAACGTCTCCGTTTTTAAGCTTATTTTAGCAGGTAATTGAAAATGTACTGCATTTAAATGATCTGTTCAAAGAGAAACCAATTCTTTATAAATGTATAATATATTCGAAAAAACTGTTAAATAAACAATACAATTACGCAATGTTCCTATTTACTTATTTGGCGTATCACTAATTATAATTATCTAAATGCTTATCTGTGTTCCACAGTTGAGATATATGACATATCGTTTCTGTAGTGTAAAACGGCCTTGAAATAGTTCTGCAGATTCTCTGTAGATATACTGTATGAAGATAAGCAACCCAGTGCTATATTTGAAGAAATAGTTCTGCTGATTCTCCGTAGATTCACTGAATGAAGACAAGCAACCTCGTGCTATATTTGAAGAAGGATAATGAGATACTGCCAAGCTGTGGAATCCAGATCGAATACCAGACAAGACAATATTCAATACTTCCGTAGCATCAAATTATCACACTCCAACCAATGAGAATTTCCTTCCAAATTGAAAATGACCTTGAAATGTCAACCAGAGATAACGAGCCCAAAATCGTTTCTCAACACACGAATATCGTCTCACCAACCGTCACGATCACAATGTAGACTTCACGGACGTTAGAGTTCGCAACTTCGAATTTCTAAATCGCCTCTACTCTCACACGAATGCCTCGTACTGTTTTACGACCAGATACGAGCATAATCATCATCCTCACCATTGAATAAACTTCAAATGAATTGCCAGCCACAACTGAACAACCATCTTTCTCAATGTTCATGTAAGGAATCAACCGTTTATGTCGAATTTCAATGACGTGACTGTTTCCATTCAATTCTGTCCGTTACGCTCATTTCGATACTTTTAATTGGTTACGCGTCAATGCAAATGTTTTCGCTTACGTAAGCGTCCGTAGTAACCGCTTGACGTCACCATGACTGCCTCGCTCATGTACGCAAGATTCGTGGTCTCCTAGTTACTAATCCACTAGACGCCAAATTATTAATCTAGATACGCCGACTAAATTATCTAGCTTAACTCCTACTTAGAATTAACATATAATATCAGACAAGTTAGTTTGATAGATAATAGCGATTTAATACGCTACAAATATTCCTCCTTCAAAATTCTGTAATCAGGCTTTACAATCTCACCTAATTATCTATCAACTAAATTTCTATCAACTTCCTTATTCTATCTTACACAACAATACAACATTACTGAACTTCTTATCTACATTATTATAATACATTACTGATATATTTAAGTACTATGTAATCCCTCTACTCAAATAATCAGACATAACATTATTGCTTCCCTTGATATATCGTATCGTAAAACAATAATTTTGAAGTGCTAGACTCCACCTCATGACTCTCGCATTTCTCATTCTTCCTTCCTTCATGTACTGTAGTCCGCAGTGGTCTGTCTCAATCACAAACTGCTTTCCACACAAGTACCTGTCAAATCGACTAATCCCCCACATTATCGCTAGACATTCTCTCTCCTCAACTGAATATCTCATCTCTCTTTCCAATAGTTTCCTACTCGCATATGCAATCGGGTGGTTTATCCCTTCATACTGCTGTATCAGGACACAACCTATTCCTCTTCCCGAAGCATCAGTTTGAATCACGAATTCCTTCTCCAAGTTTGGTTACTTTAGAATCGGTGTTTTAGCAAGTGCTGCTTTCAGCTTACTAAAACTCTCATCTAGTTCCTCGTTCCAATCAACATTATTAGCTGCTGACTTTTTTGTCAAGTCACTTAATGGTGCCATCAGTTCAGCACAATGAGGAATAAATTTTCTGTAATAGTTTATTGCTCCCAAAAAGCTTCTTATCTGTTTCTTCGTTTTCGGTTGTGGCATCTCCACAATCTTATCTATCGATTCTCCTTTAGGGCTAATGTCGTCGTTATTTAACGTATGACCCAAGAAATCTATGCGTCCATAGCCTAATGAACATTTCTTTGGTTTCAAAGTCAGGTGAGCCTCTCTCACTCTTTGAAAAAATTCTCGTAAAATCTTCATATGTTTAGTCCATCCTTCTGTATGAGCTAGTATGTCATCAACATAACTCTCCAGATTCTCGGTTCCATGTAAAATCTTCCTTATCAGTCTGTTATAGCTTGAAGCACTGTTTACCAATCCAAATGGTAAAACGTTGAATTTATACAACCCACTTGCACAAATGAAAGTCGTATAATCTTTTGATTCTTCGCTCATTGGAATTTGCCAATACCCTTTGCAAAAATCAAACTTGCTATATATTTTGCTGCCACTCAGTTTATTGAAGATATCCTCGTTTGACATCATCGGCTCTGGATCAAAAACTGTCACTTTGTTCAATTGCTTATAGTTGCAGCAAAGTCTATTGCTTCCATCAGCCTTCTTAACAACAACAAGCGGTGCTGCGTATGCTGCTTCTGATCTTTCTATTATCCCATTCTCTAACATTATCTCAATTTCCTTATCAATTTCAGACTGTAGATGATACGGTGTTGGATATGCTTTCATCCTAACAGGTTCATCACTCGTAAGATGAATCTCGTGTTTCACCATGTCAGTTCTTCCTGGTTTATCTGTAAATATGTCTTGATATTCTCTCAGTAATTTCTCTAATTCACCTCTCTGTTCATCTTCTAATTGTGGATTAATATCAACATCCTTGTAAGTCTCAGTTTGCTTACTGACATACAGGTTTAATATCTCCTCCTCTTCGTCTTCACCTTCTCTACCATCATGTACAATAGCTGACACATACGCTATTGTCTCAGAACCTGACAATTCTTCTTCACTCCTCTCGTAGTATTTCTTCAGTATGTTAATGTGGTATGTTTTCAGTTTTCCACCATCAACCTCAATTTTGTAATCGTAATCTCCGATTTTCCCTCTGACAACAAATGGTCCTTGCCATTTAACAAGCATCTTATTATTACAACTCGGCAGTAACAATAGGACTTTATCACCTATCTCTAGTTTTCTATATCGTGCCTTTTTATCGTAGTACTTCTTGTTCTTCGCATTAGCTTTGTGAATTGCTTTCTGCGCCATGTTACACGTTTCCTCTATACGCTCTCGTAGATCTGTCATATATGTGTACACATCCTTCACCTCGTCTTCCACTTTTTCGTTTGTCCACAGTTCCTTCAATATCTGTACCGGACCTCTACATGATCTTCCGAAGATTAATTCGAAAGGTGTGTATCCGTGGCTCTCGTGTACAGTATCTCGTAATGCAAAAAGTAGTGGTGCCAAGTACCTGTCCCACTCTTTTACTTGTTCACCTATCAATTTTCTCAGTGTTGTCTTAATCGTTCCATTAAGACGTTCTACACAACCATTTCCCATCGCGTGGTATGGACTTGTCATCGTATGCTTGATTAATAACATCTTGTTTACTTCGGCCATTAGTTCTGACGTAAACTGGCTTCCTCTATCTGTATGAATTCTTTGTGGTACGCCCATCCGACAATAAAAGTTAAACAAGGCTTCCGCCACTTCCTCGGTACTTACACCTTTCAACGGTATCGCTTCAGGATATCTGGTGCTTAAGTCGATGATCGTTAATACATAACGATATCCTCTCATAGACATTGGCTCTATGGCTCCTATGATGTCTACACAGACATGCTTAAACGGTACATCCAGCACTGGAAGATGTCCCATCGGTGCCTTGTAGTTCACTTTCTTATCCACTGCTTTCTGGCATACATCACAACTTAATATATATCGCCGAACTTCTTGATTTATCCCTGGCCAATAAAATTCATTCACAATTTTATCATGAGTCTTCTTCATGCCTAGATGAGCTGACAGTAGCGAGTTATGTGCTACAGCTAGAACTTTGTTTCTCAACTGTTTCGGAACCATCAACTGCCACTTCGCTTCATCTTTCAATACTTCCTTCCATCTCCGGTACAACAATCCATCTTTCTTTACGTACAGCACTTTTTCTGTACTCTTCTCATCGCCATTCCACTCAGATGCTTTATCCCAGTAACTCTTCAATGTTTCATCTGTCTTCTGTAATTCCTTTATTTCTTTTGTGGTTATATTCAGGTCGGGCATTTCTGTGACCTTGAGTGGTTTATATTTCACCACTTTCTTCGACTCAGCTCTCGTTTCTATCGCTGCTGTCGTTTGATGTGCGTCACTGTTCATGACGTCATCACTTCCAACTTTCTCTATTACGTCATCATATTCCGTGCTCATTTCATCACTCTCAAATCTTACTGTCTTCTTGGCATCTTGCCAACGTGAATTAGCATTCACATTTCTCTTGAGTATTCCTTTATACTCAACTTTTTCTTGTTTCTCACTCATAATCGTCTCATTCACTTTCTCTCCTTTGTCACAATTAATCACATTTTCATCCGTGTTCTCATTCGTTACGGTATATTTCAACCCTCTCACGCGTCCAATAATTATCGGCTTTACTGGTTCATCCATAACCATTGCCTCAACTTCACCAGTAAAATACTCGCTCTCAATGTTTACATTGGCTGTAGGAAAACACCTTAAGCTCCCATCAACTAGGATGCAGTGCGTTTCCTTCCCAGTCAAATCACTATCCTTGATTAGCGATCTCCTCACGATACATGTACTCGCTCCAGAATCGTAAAGACAATTGGCGTCTACGCCATTGACCTTCGCTTGACATTCGTCTATACTTTCAATGTCAATGCAACCATCTTTCCGTTCCGTAACTACCGTACTTGCTGCCATATGTTTCGGTACTTCTTCTTTACCTTTCCTATCCTGGCGTTCTACTGTTCTGTCAATTTCATTCGATTTCGTATTTTCATTTGTCTGTACAGCCCTGTACGCCCTATTCTCGTAAATCTGTACTGCTGCAGCTGTGTGTTTAACAAACCCTTTAGTTTTGTTCACACAATCATATGCTTTATGACCTACCTTACCGCATGCAAAACAAGTTATCTTGTGTTCCGCTGCCTGCTCTCTATCTCTACTAAATCCTCTATTCACATTTCCACTGTGATTTGTCTCTTTGTTCTGTCGCGTTTCGACTCTTCCTCTGTTCATGTTTCCTTGGAATTTCTCTCTCGATTTCTCTTCAAATGGCTTTCCATTACCTCTGTCATTATTGAATCTCCCTTGAGGTTTTACAGAATTCTCTGCATATCTGTACCCATGAGCTTCGATGTAAGATTCTGCACATGTCAATGTGTCCTCTAAGCTCATTTTTCCTTTCTCTTTAATGAATATCCTCAACTCATTACTACAAGTGAGGAAAAATTGATCCTTTAGCAGTAGATCCTCGATTCCTTCGTAGGTCTGCTTAAATCCTGCTTGAAGTAACCATTGCTGCAAATATCGTTGCAAT
Source organism: Lumbricus terrestris (assembly GCA_949752735.1). Taxonomy (NCBI): domain Eukaryota; kingdom Metazoa; phylum Annelida; class Clitellata; order Crassiclitellata; family Lumbricidae; genus Lumbricus; species Lumbricus terrestris. Next base: position 3,912,715 of record OX457052.1, read on the forward strand.
CTGTAAATGAAATTTGAAGGAGTCTCTCCTTGCTCCATCTTGCTAGTCTTAAACTTTTTACGATACCCTCCTTCTGTTAATTGGAATCTTTTCAGGAGATGCTTCTTTAAACAATCGTAGTCTTGTGTTTCTTCAGCCGACAAACGCTGGTACACTTCTAAAGCTTTCGACTCCAGATGTCGCGCTAACATCAGTGACCATACATCTCTTGGTATCTCGTATGTCGTACACGTCCGCTCAAATCTAAGAAGATACGCATCGAGACAGTCCTTTGCCTCGTTAAATATTGGGAACTTAATGTTCTTCATTCCCTTATGACTTTGGTTTCCTTGGTGATTGTCACCCATCGTCATGTAGGAATCTCCATCATCCCTGTTTCGTCTATCTCCCGATTCTATCTCTCTCATTCTCACTTGAACCTCAAGCCTCTTATTCTCTAATTCTCTGTCCCTTGCCTGTCTCACTTCATCGGCTTCTCGTGCAAGTCTCGCCTCGGTTGCTTCTCTTTCAAGCCTAACGTCAGCCATCCTCGCCATTTCCATTTCGTTTTCTCTAACTGCTTTTGCCTCAGCAATTTTAGCCGCTTCACGCGCTGATTCTGCATCTCTAAGAACCTTTGCTTCTTCTCGTTCATCCGCTCTCTGCTGTCTAAATTCGTTTTGTCTGTCTCTGACAAATGCCTTCAGCTCTTCACCTTCCAATGAGAATGAACGTCCCATATCCAACCACTGTTGCCAGTCTGTGATTGACATTCTTACTTACTCACTTTTGGTTAAGTAGTAGTAAATTTAACGCTCAAATATGCGCTATACAATTTCACACTCGCTTATAATAATTATTAAAATTATTAAGCGTCGCACTAATGCTCCCTCTTAACGTGATACAATCTCTGGTGTATGTTACGCAATAAGGATTATCGCACCGACTCTAATGCTTAAAATCTATACATGCGCTGCGCTGTCATGCGCTATGCTTAACAATTTCCAAATAGATCTGCATTTTAATCAGTTTTGTCTCTTCAATATAAATGTCAGTAAAGTTCAATCTAATCAACAATAATATTGTTAATTTAATCCCGACGCGAGCATCCCATTTGTAACGTCTCCGTTTTTAAGCTTATTTTAGCAGGTAATTGAAAATGTACTGCATTTAAATGATCTGTTCAAAGAGAAACCAATTCTTTATAAATGTATAATATATTCGAAAAAACTGTTAAATAAACAATACAATTACGCAATGTTCCTATTTACTTATTTGGCGTATCACTAATTATAATTATCTAAATGCTTATCTGTGTTCCACAGTTGAGATATATGACATATCGTTTCTGTAGTGTAAAACGGCCTTGAAATAGTTCTGCAGATTCTCTGTAGATATACTGTATGAAGATAAGCAACCCAGTGCTATATTTGAAGAAATAGTTCTGCTGATTCTCCGTAGATTCACTGAATGAAGACAAGCAACCTCGTGCTATATTTGAAGAAGGATAATGAGATACTGCCAAGCTGTGGAATCCAGATCGAATACCAGACAAGACAATATTCAATACTTCCGTAGCATCAAATTATCACACTCCAACCAATGAGAATTTCTTTCCCAATTGAAAATGACCTTGAAATGTCAACCAGAGATAACGAGCCCAAAATCGTTTCTCAACACACGAATATCGTCTCACCAACCGTCACGATCACAATGTAGACTTCACGGACGTTAGAGTTCGCAACTTCGAATTTCTAAATCGCCTCTACTCTCACACGAATGCCTCGTACTGTTTTACGACCAGATACGAGCATAATCATCATCCTCACCATTGAATAAACTTCAAATGAATTGCCAGCCACAACTGAACAACCATCTTTCTCAATGTTCATGTAAGGAATCAACCGTTTATGTCGAATTTCAATGACGTGACTGTTTCCATTCAATTCTGTCCGTTACGCTCATTTCGATACTTTTAATTGGTTACGCGTCAATGCAAATGTTTTCGCTTACGTAAGCGTCCGTAGTAACCGCTTGACGTCACCATGACTGCCTCGCTCATGTACGCAAGATTCGTGGTCTCCTAGTTACTAATCCACTAGACGCCAAATTATTAATCTAGATACGCCGACTAAATTATCTAGCTTAACTCCTACTTAGAATTAACATATAATATCAGACAAGTTAGTTTGATAGATAATAGCGATTTAATACGCTACAGTATATTATAGCTACAGAGTAGCCTAGATCACGCAGTCTAGTCTTCTGCTCAATCTCTAAGAGGAACCTATAAGTTCTCCACAATAACTATAGCCTTAAGTCCATAAGGCTATAGGCTAAGGCTAAGGCTATGGTTCAGGCAAGGTCGTGGCTAGGAGATGTTTTGGATGTTTGAGTACCCCCCCAAATGAAATAATGCTAAAATGAAATCATGCATCTAGAATAAGCCTACTGACACAATCATGAAGTAAGGACTAAAAGGATCTCATTTTGAAGCTCTTTTATTTGCGTGACATTTTACAGTAGAATAAATCGTCATCCACACTCAATCTTAGTCAGTCGATTCCGTTGCATGTCGGCTTGGTCATGGTCGAGTAAACACACACCCCTCGAAATAAAATCCTGGCCACAGCCTATTTGCGATATTGCATTATAATGCAAAGCAATGCAATGTAACTCGGTGACTAGGGTTTTCAGTCTCTTAGAACTCAAGTCCATCCTCGCAATGGTATTCCTTAGAGATCGAACAGAGCTGGGAAGAGGAAGAAGAAGAAGAAGAAGAAGAAGAAGAAGAAGAAGAAAAGAAGAAGAAGAAGAAGAAGAAGAAGAAAAAAAGAAGAAGAAGAAAAAGAAGAAGAGGTTATGTTTTAATCGAAAGACTGATGTTCAGTTTGATATTCAAGGTATCAACGTTGATTCGCTATAAAAAGAAGTTACGACTGAAATTCGGCTTCATGTCATTTGTTCGTTGAGTTACATCAGTCGGTCACCTGTGGCGCCGAACCCTGGGTGACGAGGAGGAGGACGGAAGGATCCCAAGGCTCACTATCCAGGGACCAGGGTAGCAGATGGAAGAGTTGTGAAGGAGAGAAGGATCCTCCACAGAACTCTGCTGAGTCATTCAAGTCGATCCCGAAGGTTTGCTACAATGCTACAGTCGCACTTGTAGCCTTGCGTGTGTAGCCTACTATTACGAACTCAATGTAGGAATATGTCTGACATAGGAATGTATGCATATCGGCCTATATAAATTGTTAATATATAATATCTGCCTGCTTGACCTGTAGCTAACAGGACCATTGGAGTGCAGCATAGGCTACATGTATCTTAATTCAGTCACATATGGCTTACATTTGCGCGTGAAGATTTGTTTATATTAGGCCTATGCACCGTCTTGGACTTTCGGAGGCATTTAAAATGGCTAACTAAAACTAGAAAATAATTTCTACTAAGAAAGAAAGAACGATGTTTTAGTAGATGTTATGTCTTAAGTCAACGAATTCTCAACACATGGCCTTACATATAAGATAAGTTCGATCGATCGATCGTTCAATCAACCGTCCGGTAATTGAAGGCAGTAGCGGTACAAAAGTAGTCCGCTATTTACATGGATTAATGTGTTATTTAAAACGGAAGCCATGGTGACACCGTAGATTAAGAGATACCGAAATTATTTAATACAAATTGTTCCCACAGTGAACATCTTTTTGAGTTGTTCATTCTTCTGTGAAACGCAAGATAGTTAGACCATGATATGTGCCAGAACTGTAATATCTAGCGTCCGAACGCACAATCTCATTCCTCTCACTCATGTAGTGCACGTCATAGACGTACGGATAATTGCCCTCATCCTGCGGAAAACTATAAACACCAAGGAGATTAAATTCAGAATCTAAGAGCTCCATTCTTCCGAACGACCTGTTAGTTATCAAAATTCTACCGTGAATATCTGCGAGATTCGCACAGCTGACGTGAACGAACGATGATTCATATCGACGCACAACGCTCCCACTCGCATCAATCTCAAATAAGTTTACATGATCATTTCGAGGACAGACATAAACTATTACCAAGTTTCCATTGGATTTCTGAAATGCGTATCTACAGCCGAACGCGCGGATGTATTGAGGCAAGATTATTTCACGCTGCAAGGATCCATTCGCATTATAGATGCTTAGTAGACCTGGATTAGGAAACGTTCCATTCAGCAGTGAAAGGAGTAACAGGTTACCATTGGTGCAGACGCTCATCATGTAAATTTTCAGTTTATGGTCATTTATCCATGGTGATACGCTAAACTGATCTCCTCCATCTTTCGAAATGCGTATCACTGAAAGGGTGTTGCCTCCGTTATATATACCTACATAGATGCAGTTTGACACATTGCAGGCTGTCATGCACATCGCACATGACATTGTGCCTAGCGGTATGACATCCGTCACATTTGCCATATTGTCGCGGTTGTAGACCTTGATAACAATGCATTGATTACGTTCTTCGAGCATAAATATTTCATCCTTCAGTGAAGTTATGAAGTTGACAGATTCTGACTGGGTAGATAGGGCAGACGACTCGTGCAAAACCTCCAAACGCATCTTTTCCTGAGCTGAAAATAGTATATTCTCCACTGTACTAGTGTATGTTGCTCAAAAGAAATGAAACTTACTATTTAAAACAAAATTCTTTAAAACCTAAAATATGTATGATATATAATATATATTTATATATTATATTATTTAATATATAATTATATATTATATTGCTTGTGATTAGTTTAGGCCTTTTACAGGCAGATCTAATATTATACTGTCCTGAGTATGCTGTGCGCATATTTCTGTGTTTTATCTTTGTCTCAATTGGTACTGTGCTACCATTGTTTGGCGAATAAACAAATGATTATATATTTCACGTAGGCTAAATTTAATTGTGACGCCCTAAGGCATGATGAAGAGACAAACTTCTGTCCTGACGTCTGTTTTGACTGAGTGCTTATAATCCATGGCAGGATTGATCGAGGCATCATCCATATACTCATCAGGAGTACTGTACATGTTGGCCTACAGTTGTATACATTGCAAAAGCCATCAGAGCATATGCTGTACTGTAGAGTGTAGAAGTCAGCTGCACCAAAGACTCGGAAGTTACAGTATCAGAACTTCAGAAGCGACCACATGGAAGGCATGACTCGCCCAGTAGTCGCGGGACTACGGCCTCGATCGTCAGAAAGAAAAACAAGAAGAAGTTGTAAGGCGCTATATAAATCGGAAAGAATTTCAGTCCTGCTGTAATGGAAGACACGCGGTAAAGTTACATTTAGGTCTAAGTGCGTATAGAATGCGCAGATATGCATTCGTATATCACTATAGAAGCTTGTTTCACTTGTTTAGAAGTTTTATATGGACTATTTTGTATGGCGACGCGCGATAGCTATAGGCTTTGGATTGCCAACTGAACCACAGACATCTTAAGTGTTCTGACGCACTGACGGTAATTCCATTATCAGAGCTTCTAGTATCTTAAGTTTAAATAAAATGTAGGATTGTAGGTCTTATTTAATTATAGGAACAGAGATGAATATTTAATAAACTGACCAGTTCCGTCTAGAGTTCTGTGTAGTTTGCATCGGAAGGAGTTAGTCGTAAGGATGCTGGTCCAGTGCGAACTGACGGACTTCAATCGGTTTATCGCAAGATCAGCTTTGTCTTTCCACACGCTTTTGATCAGTTTGAGATCCTTAACTTCCATAGCAACGGCTTTAACGAGGATACATTCAAGTAGCTCGTTCGGTAGATCTTGTATCTGCACGTAAAGGACAAAAAAGCACACAATTATGTTAACACACTTCTGAAGAACTCTTCAGCATAAAAATAATCCAGTGGAACAATCGCTTAGGCAGAGTTGTGAAGATTACACCAATAAATTTATGATACCCACTTTCATTGTCAATTTATATTAGGAGGTCAAACTGAGCTGCTAAATAAAACACGTGCAGGAACAGATTACAGATCACAGCCGCAACTTAGGTTTAGCCTCTACTTGAAGGTGATTCTGAAAATGTGCAACATAGCCTATTCACAAGTTCAAAGGGAAGAGAGTTCTAAACAAGATCGAACCTCTCCTTGGGGTTTTAATTTATTTGGAATTATTAAGGAGCATAAAGGCTTACAATATTATTATTTCGACTTTCAAAGCCATTTTCTATCTGAAAGTTCCAAACATGATGGATCATTTGATCTACTCCCGTGTTGACATGAGATTGCGTCAATGGCATCAATAATCAATTAGTCCACACAGGCTCTTCTTTCATAATGAAACGCCTTATTTAATTATAATTAGCCTATGTCGAAAACGCCAGAAACAGAAAGTGAAGCATTTAGACCCGGTTTTAATACTATTGACTACTTAGCCAGAGAAAGCAGCATAGCAACTTCGAGACTGTAAAACTTATAGGTCTAGGGCCTACTGTTCAAGCACTTCACAAGGTTTAGATATTGCAAAAACTCTAGGATTGCAGTTTAATTATCTTTGGGGACTTATCAGTCTATAACTTACCGTTATGTCTCTGAATGAGTCGAGTCTTGCACGTTTAGCATTGTTTTCTTTTAGGAATAGTGCTGGAAGCAGAAGAAGAAAGAAAGCGATCTGTATGAGTATTAGTACCATGGGCGCCCGCACATAGGGGCAAGAGGGGGGCACTTGCCCGCCCTGGAAAATTGAAACCTATTTTTCTCACTGCTGCTTTTGGGGTTTATAAAAAAGTTCTTCGCATTTGAGAATCAAAAAACCTACTTTTAACTAATACTTCTCGATTTAAAAAAATTATTTGCAAAAGGAAACAATTCATATTAGAAATTTTAAAAAGTGAAGCTGAGAAATTTACATCAAGAAACCTCTAAGAAAAATACCCATGCATGTTCTTAACTCCCTGCTTTGCATTTTTTACCTCTTGCTGCAAATTTTTTTAACCCTGACCATCGTGTTTCCCCCTCCTGCAAAAATTTCTGCGGGCGCCCATGATTAGTACGAGACAATAGTCCGAACCATAGGCTATATGCCTATAACAACAGGACGGGCAAAGGCGAAACATTGCACCGTGCCGACAAGAACAATGCAAATTTTTTGAGCAATCTAATATGGTGTCTAAGAAAGATCTTGAGAGTGCAATGGACAGAGAAAAGAACAAACGAATGGGTATTGGAGAAAACGGGGACAGAAAGAACCTTATTGAGCACGATAAAAAGAAGAAAACTCACTTACTTCGGACATTTGATGAGGAAACAGGGGGGCTGCATAGAAAAGGAAATAATACAGGGTACAATTTCGGGAGCAAGGGCAAGGGGAAGACCGAGGATGGGATGGATCGCTAACACTATCGCGTGGATGGAACTACCATTCGAGAGGATACTGAAGGAGACGGAGGACAGGAAAAAGTGGCGAAGGCATGTCCATGAAGCGACCAACCCTCGAATCGAGGATGGTTAAAGACAAGACAAGACAAGACAATATGGTGGACTCCTCAGTTCTATTGCCTGTAAATTAATTAGGCCTACACGATAAATTTCCGGTCCTTTTATTTAGGCTCTATTAGATTCTATGTGTGCGATTATAGACAAGCTAGCGGATTTGAGTTTTAAACAACCGTATGATACATCGCGACATTGAGATTGTAGCCTAATAATTATAGGCGGGGCTGTAACGGTAATAACTTAGATAGGCCTAAGTACAGGGCTGTACTCAAGGGTATACGTGGGTATGAGGCGTATACTCACCTCCGAAAAAAAATGACAGCGTGTACTCACCTAAAAAAGAGGGTACACGCAGGTATACAGCGGGTATACAGCGGGTATACACCTCAGTAAGACCAAGTGGGTAGCCTATACTCAGGCAAAAATCGCGAATTACGTAGGCAAAAAATAATTTTAAAAATGGAGCGTTTTACACTGTTTGAAAGTTTTTCCGGGCGAAAACTCACCGGAAAAGCTTCGATGACTAAAAAGAGGTCGTCAGAAATTTCGACGATTTAAAAAGTCGATTTTTTTCAGCGGCAGCGTGTACTCACTTCAAAAGTTCTGAGTAGGCTACAGCACTGCCTAAGTACCGGTAGCCTACACGTTGTGGTCGAATTGTCCGACTATTTTTAGGCTACTCATCGAATTTTCTGACGACTTGTTTAGTCATAGATCGAATTTTCTGATGATTTTTTGAGTCGCAGAACGTTCACTGAGGCGACTTTACGAAAACGAAACTATTATTTTTATCATTTTTAACAGATTTTTTAATGTTCTTGTCAGGATTCTATTTTGACATATTTATCTTTGCTCTTTATGAGGTCAGTACGCTGTAGGCTATACATAGGCCTATATCCGCGTATGCCCTCTCTTGTCGGAACTAAGTACCGGTACACTATGCCAAAATATTATATTTTTTGTTGAGTACACGCTGTATACCCGTTGGAATACGCTTCCCTCGTGTACAGTCATGATTACAATTATGTCTATATATATATTATAATAATAATAATAATAATAATAATAATAATAATAATAATAATAATAATAATAATAATAATAATAATAGTTTTTTTCTTTAATTAAACGCCTGCAAGACGCACTGCGCTTTACATTTACAAGTTATGCAGTAATCTTAATTAAACTTAACTACCAACTGAACAGACAGCTTTGTAATTACACGGCGCCAATGGCAGCCTACAAAGCAAATCCGCCCAACGGGGGCTCGAACCTGCTACTTCTCGCACTCTTGACCAGCGTGTTAACCATTACTCTACCGGGCCCGCCCGGTATTTAGTATATTAGCCTATATGTGTGTAATAGTAGTAATAGGTAATGGCGTCTAGGGCTCTAGGCCCTATATAATATACTTAACAGTAGCCTACTGAGCGAAAAGCTGGTCGTTTCGTGCTCTTGCGTGGAGCTATACACTCTGAATGTAATCGGATTTTTATATAGCGGCTGTCTTATGGCCTCGACCCTGAGGGTGAGATCCTTCACTACCGCTCGCCCGTTTGAATGGACGCCACGCCATTTAGGTCCCCGTGGACGGACCGTGCTAGCCCGAGATTTTTAAATCTCTGAAATAGCCAGCTTCGGGATTCGAACCTCGACCCTCACGCTCTCTTCCACAGACGCGCGGCCGCCAGCTCTCTTACCGATGTAGCTAACGTGGACTAACAGAATGGGATAAACATAGAAATATAACACGAAGGATTGGCTTAGATGCTCTGGCCGTCATTTCTAAATAATATTCATCACATTCACAGTCACTGAAACTGCAAGCAATTATGGTTAGGCGGATTATAAGAAACGTTCTTGTGTTAACTTACCATCTGAGTCTTCATTCGTTTGTTCATCATCGTTGTCTTCAGCTGATGTTCGTTTCTTTGGCAAATGGCCAGCGATCGGGAGAAGTTTCCGTGACATCAGAGGATCAAACGTCGCTTTTTATCGCAACGAATGAAAAATTGCTAGAAACACTTAATTTAAAGCTTATTGTGGGTAAATAGATCTAATAAGCGAATTCAAAAGTGAAAGACTAACTCCAGTACCATCGCAAAAGCAGACCGACTACTAGGTCTACAGTAGCCTACCTAAATAGTAAATTATTTGTTAAGTAAATAGACTAGTTAACTGTTAAAATGATATTAAGATTAAAGAAGTTGTTGGTCTGAAATAGGTAATGGCGTCCGGAAAATATATGGTGTGACGTCAGATAATAGACGTGGTGATTTCATGCAATTAACTTCGGAGCAAACTGCGTCAGTGTGTCGTCATCGAGAACAGTATCCTGTCATTCATTGATAGTGTGAAAATCGAAAGACCTGTCGCTTGACCCAGGTCTTGGACATCATTCAAATCTTTAAAAAGTCTACTAGTAGCCTACTCATTGCATAAGCATTGCTGCTGTGGTCTCTCGCTGTGTCCTTGGCTGTGCTTCGTCATACTTGCGTGATCTTTGCTACTCCAATAATCGTATCGTTGACTTATATAGCGCTGCAATTCAGGGGGATGGTCCCCTCAATGCAGTGGCGCAGCCAAGGGGGGTTTCAGGGGTTAAAACCCCATTGGTCTAGGGAAAAAGTTTTTTTAAAGGTTATTTGTCCACTTAAATAAGAAAAATCAAAAACAATTGCTTGTAGCAACAATTGTTTTTTTTTTACTTTCTTCCATTTGTTACTTTATTCCATTTTTATTTACTGTAATACTGTTGGGTTTGTTTCAGAAAAGGTATCCGGCCAGGCCAAAAAATCAACCCCCTCATGAAAAATTCCTGGCTACGCCACTGCCTCAATGGATATGGTGGGAGACGGCCCATGTATCCCCCAATCCAATCATTAACTGTTAGGACATATTCACTTCACGAACATACTGGTGAGGTTATAACGTTAGAAGAAGAGATCTTCCAAGAAAACAAAAAATGGGGAAATGACTAAAAAAAGGTCATCAGTTTTGGCTTGGAAAAAGAAAAATTGGTACGTGTTTGAAGAAATTCCTACCAATAAACGACTAAAAAACGTCATCAATTTTTTTACAGAGAAAATTGGGTTTTTTCCGAGACATTTCGTCCAGATGACTAAAAAAAGTCGTCAGAAATTTTTGCCGGCAAAAAGATGGAAAATTTCGTCGGCAAAATCTCGCGTCCTTCCTTCGGCCACTCGTTCGTTCCCCGCAAGTTACTGATTGATTGATCGACTAAGAAGGCTAAGAAGCTAACAGTACTGTACCGGGGCCGTACGATAGATAGGTCTAAGACTCTAAGTCACTGATTTTCGGGATCGGTAATGACCAGTGTCACTACCATCAAAAGCTAGGGTTTTAAATCTAGTTTTAATAGGGAACTTTATGCTCAGAGGCCTTTGGGTGATCAATATTAGAATGAGCTAGGACCTAAAACAAATGTAGCTGAGATTCGTTTAAAGATTATATTATAATAAAACAATATCAAACAGTAAAATACAATCAATAATCCTATCTACTTATTTGTGGCGTATTATCTAAAATATATTATAGCTTGTTTCTTAACTTCCACGTTGGACTTCTCCAGCGTAGATGTAGAAGTTCTTCAGTTCGTATGGATTGGAATGAAGGTTCGAAGAGGAAGGAAGGTCACCTTCTTCTTGCTTGCCGTCGTTTCCAATTCTCTTCCGTAGCTGCGTAGACGGAGAATGCTGTAGCTGGCACAGCACTCTGTAGTTTCGTCCACCTCGTTGTTTCTCCACAAGCAACGGTAGCTTCTCGTCGCTTGCTCGTCTTGTTGTAGTTTCGCCCCTTTCTTCTGCCGTCGAACTCCAATCGCAATTGTAGTTCCGAATTCGATCTTCTCCGATGTCGATCGCAGTGCACTCGCAAGTGTCTCACCAAACTTCGCAAAGTTTCCGTACGACAAGCCCTGGTATCTCTATTCCCAAGGACTTATAGTCTCACCAGTGGGACAGGCCGACAACGTGTCGCCTTCCACACCCAATTCACCGTCAGATCTTCTGAATTACCGACAAGGAACGCCACAATCGTCAATGGCCGCCCTTGCTCAGAAATCTACGTCTTCTTCCTTCGCCATCTTTTCGCTGTCTAACTTTTCGTCTGCCGTTGTTGCCGTCTGCTCAAGTTTGACGCTGCTTTCTGCCCTTCGTTGTGTTTCGATAATTGATGTAGCGCGTATTCAAGAATTGTTATAGCGTTATTATTATTATCTAACTTAATGCCACAAGTAATATTAATTATAATCTACAATACGCCACATATTGTCTAGCTTAATTCTTACCTATTTAATACTTATACAATGCATCATTTAATAGGTTTGTTTGATAAGAAGCATTCTACCGCTACAAATGCCCCTCCTTCAAAAGACTGTTTACAGGCTTTAACAAACTAACCTACTTAACAAACTAACCTAGTAAACTAATTCACTTACTATAAACGACATGACAATTAATACACTTTACTCACTGGCTTACACTTCTTCATTTACTTTATCTCAACTTATACTACACAACCCCTCTACTTAAATAGTCGGACATAACATTTTCGGACCCTTTAATATATCTAATGTTAAAGGAATAATTTTGGAGTGCCAAACTCCATCTCATCACCCTTGCATTTTTCATTCGACCCTCTTTCATATATTGCAATCCGCAATGGTCTGTCTCAATTGTAAATGTCTTTCCACAAAGATATCGGTCGAACCTGCTTATACCCCACATGATTGCTAAGCACTCTCTCTCTTCCACAGAATATCTTCTCTCTCGCTCTAACAGCTTCCTGCTCGCATACGCTATGGGATGATTCGTCCCCTCGTACTGCTGCATTATCACACATCCGATTCCACTCCCACTTGCATCAGTTTGTAGGATGAAATCCTTCTCTAAATTTGGAAGTCTCAGAATTGGTTCTTTCGCCAATTCGTTCTTCAACTTTGTAAAGCTAACCTCCAGCTCTTCATTCCATTCTACTATCCCAGGTGCTATCTTCTTCGTTAAGTCACTTAACGGTGCCATGATTTCCGCACAGTGTGGTATGAATTTCCGATAATAGTTTATCGCTCCAAGGAAACTCCTGACTTGTTTCTTTGTCTTTGGACGTGGCATGTCTATTATTTTATCCACTGATTTCTCCTTTGGACTTATGTCATCCTTGTTCAACGTATGTCCCAAAAAGTCAATCTTTCCATATCCTATTGAACACTTCTTCGGCTTCAATGTCAAATTCGCTTGTCTCACTCTTTCGAAAAATATCTCCAATGTCTTCAAATGTTCTCTCCATCCTTTATTATGCGCTAGAATGTCGTCGACATAACTTTCAAGATTTTCTGTTCCTTGAAGAATCTTCCTGATTAAACGGTTGTAACTTGACGCACTATTGATCAATCCAAAAGGCATCACATTGAACTTGTATATCCCGTTGGCACATACAAATGTAGTGTAGTCTTTCGATTCTGGACTCATAGGGATCTGCCAATAACCCTTGCAGAAATCGAACTTGCTGTAGATTTTACTACCACTCAACTTATTAAAAATATCCTCATTTGTCATCATAGGCTCAGGATCAAATATTGTAAGTTTGTTTAGCTGTTTGTAATTACAACACAGTCTATTGCTTCCGTCTGATTTCTTGACAACCACCAGCGGTGCTGCATAAGCTGCCTCTGATCTTTCTATCACCTTATTGTCTAACATCGTCTGGATCTCCTTATCTATTTCTTTTTGCAAATGGTATGGTGTTGGATAAGCTCTTTGTCTTACTGGCTCTTCACTCGTCAAATGTATTTCATGCTTCACTAAGTCTGTTCTCCCAGGCTTGTCTGTGAAAATGTCTTCATATTTCTTCAGTAGTTTCCTCATTTCTCCTTTTTGTTCTTCATCCAAATCAGGATTTATATCTACATCTTCATAGGTCTCTGTTTGTTCACTTACATATAAATCCAATATTTCTTCTTCTTCATCTTCACCCACTTTTCCGTCATATACTACTGCTGAAATGTACGCTACAGTCTCGGCATCTTCTCTTTCGTGATATTTCTTTAATATATTAATGTGATATGTCTTTATCTTTCCTTTCTCGATTTCAACTCTGTAATCATAGTCTCCAATCTTCTCTTTCACAACATATGGCCCTTGCCACTTTACTAACATCTTGTTCTTACAACTAGGCAATAGTAACAACACCTTATCACCTATTTCCAACTTCCGGTATCTCGCTTTCCTGTCATAATACTTCTTGTTTTTAGCGTTCGCTTTGTGTATCGCTTTCTGCGCCATATCACAAGTCTCCTCAATCCTTTCTCTCAAATCCTGCATATACGTATATACGTCTTTCACTTCTTCTTCCACTGTCTCATTGGTCCATAACTCCTTCAGGATCTGCACTGGTCCCCTACACGATCTACCAAATATTAGTTCGAATGGTGTGAAACCGTGACTCTCATGTACTGTGTCTCTCAACGCAAACAGTAATGGAGCTATATAACGATCCCATTCTTTCGCTTGTTCACCAATCAACTTCCTCAACGTCGCTTTGATGGTTCCATTAAGTCTTTCTACACATCCATTGCCCATTGCATGGTATGGACTCGTCATGGTGTGTTTTATCAATAGCATCTTATTTACTTCAGCCATGAGTTCGGAAGTGAACTGGCTTCCACGATCAGTATGGATCTTCTGAGGCACTCCCATACGACAATAAAATCCGAACAAAGCTTCTGCAACTTCCTCAGTACTAATTCCTTTCAATGGAATAGCTTCCGGATATCTTGTACTCAAGTCTATGATGGTCAATATGTATCGGTAACCCCTTGCAGACATAGGGTTAACTTCTCCGATTATGTCTATGCATATGTGTTTGAATGGTACATCTAATACAGGTAGATGACCCATAGGCGCCTTGTGGTTCACCTTCTTGTCAACTGACTTTTGACAAATATCACAACTCAACACATATCTCCGTATATCTTGTCCTATTCCAGGCCAATAGAATTCATTTAGAATTTTATCATGTGTTTTCCTCATTCCTAAATGAGCCGACAACAATGAATTATGTGCTACTGCTAACACTTTATCCCTCAATGGTTTAGGTACCATTAGTTGCCATTTCACCTCATCCTTCTGTACTTCTTTGTATCTTTTATACAACAATCCCTTCTTTTTCACATATGGTTTATCTTCTATGTTGTCTTCGTTACCATCCCATTCAATTGCTCTTTCCATTTGTTTCGACATAGTTTCATCTTGACTCTGCAACTCCTGTATCTCTTTTACTGACACATTCAAGTTCGGCATCTCCGCCACTTTCAATGGTTTGTATTTTGCTACCTTTTTAGCTTCTGCCCTAGTCTCCACAACTGCTACTGTCATTAATTTTTCATCTTGATTCCTCATCACATTGTCAGAAAATCTTACTGTTTTCTTTGCACCAATAGGTCTTTCTTCATGTTCTGTTTTTCTAATCAATATTCCTTTGTTTTCCACTTCAGTACATTTCTCAATTATTTCTTTTGGCTCATGATTTGTCACACTCTCAGTTCTTTCATCCTTAACCATGTACTTCAATCCTTTGATTTTCCCAATTATTACTGGCTTTATTGGCTGTTCCATTACCATCGCTTGTACTTCACCATTAAAATGTTCACTCTCGATATACACCTTAGCCAATGGGAAACATCTTAAACTCCCATCAACTAATACACAATGTGTTTCTTCTCCAGTCAACGCTTCTTCATTTATCAAAGAACGTTTTACAATACAACAACTTGCGCCTGTGTCGTATAAGCATCCCACTGTGTTTCCATTAACTGTCACCTGGTATTCACTCTTATCTTCAAGGCTAATACATCCATCATTGTCTTTTATCACCATTGCACTAGCTGCCATGTACATTGGTGGTATTTTATTATGTTCACCCTGTTTCATCTGTTGTTCTCCTCTTGTAACTTCAACCACTCTCTGTATTTCACTTTCTGGCTTAACCAAGTGTGCTCGACTTTCGAATATTTGTACTGCTGCTGCAGTGTGTTTAAATGTACCCCTGTTTTTCTTTGGGCATTGATATGCCTTATGGTTCTGTTCTCCACAGAAAAAACAAGTAATCTTATGTCCAGTTGCAATTTCTCTTTCTCTACTGAACCCTCGGTTTTGATGTACACCCTGATTTATCTTCACATCACTTCTACTCCTGTTCAAATTGTACCCAGACTGTTCCTTGGGTCTGTGTTCAAACGGTCTACCGTTCAACCTGTCACCATGGAATTTCACGTCTGATTTTGCAGACTGCTCGCTGTATTTGTAACCGTGTGCTTCAATGTGTGATTCCGCACAAACCAACATGTCCTTCAAACTCATTTTACCTTTCTCTTTTATAAACATACGAAGTTCAGTACTGCATGTCAGGTAAAACTGGTCTTTCAACAAGAGATCTTCCACTCCTTCATAAGTTCTCTCAAATCCCGCTTGTGCTAACCACTGTTGCATATACCTTCTCAATCTATGCACAAAACTAGAAGGTGTCTCTCCTGATTCCATTTTACTGGTTTTGAACTTGTTTCGATAACCACCTTCAGTAAGTTGAAATCTCTTCAACAGCTGAGTCTTCAAACACTCATAATCTTGCACTTCATCTGCAGACAACCTTTGGTATACTTCTAGTGCTCTGCCTTCCAAATGTCTAGCTAGCGTCAGCGACCAAACTTCTTTTTTAACTTCGTACGCAACACAGGTTCTCTCGAATCTCAACAAGTAGGCATCTAAACAATCCTTTGACTCGTTGAATATAGGGAATTTGATATTTCTAATTCCTTTATTGTTTTCTCGGTGATCTCCCTGTTGTTGACCATCACCGATCCTCATGTAGTCACTCTCGTGCTCTCGGTTTTGTTCCCCTCTCGAATCAATTTCACGCATTCTCACCTGTGCTTCAAGTCTCTTTATCTCTAACTGGTGTTCACGCTGTTCTCTGGCTTCTGTTGCCAAGCGACTTTCTCTCGCTTCTGTCTCAGCTGCTTCACGATTCAATCTGGCTTCTGCTTCAGCACTCCTGATTACTTCCAATTCCACTTCAGCCTTCTTTGCTTGCATTGCAGCCTCTGTTTCAGCTTTTCTTGTTTCTATTTCAGCTTTTCTCGTTTCTGCGTCTGCTTCGGCTTTTCTCGTTGCTGCTTCTGTTTCAGCTTTTCTCGCTGCTGCTTCAGCTTTTCTCATTTCTGCTGCTGCTTCAGCTTCCATCTCTGCTTTTCTCGTAGCAGCTTCTGTTTCAGCCTTCCTCGTTACTGCTTCTATCTCAAGTCTCTTGACTTCTGCTGCTGCTTCAGCTAATTTCATCTCTTTGGCGATCTCCCTCTCAGTCGCTCTATCTTGTCTCCATTCTGCCTGTCTTTCTTTGACAAAGGCACGTGTCTCGTCCCCTTCCATGTTCATCCGTTTGGCAATTTCTAACCAAGCTTCAAAATCACTGACAGACATACTTACTGTCTTACTTGCTGACTAGCAACTTATGACAAAAATATTGGCAACTATGTGCGCTATTTAAATTTCTAACAAATAGAAATTGTTCAATTCTGCAAAGTGTCAATTCAGTTCCACAACAACAACTAATCTATTAAACTATTAGAGATTAGTAGTTCATACAACCTACTGCAGTATCTTCAATCTACAATTTCAGATTTAGTCTCTAACAATCTCCTAGCTATAATTGTTCAAAGCTTTTCTAATACTGTTCAAAAGACAGTTTTTTACTGACTCAAATCTTTACTGAATTAAATCTTTAATGACTTAAATCTTTACTTACTCAAATCTTTACTGACTTAAATCTTTACTGACTTTTATCCCGGCATGGGCACCCACTCTTGTCACTACCATCAAAAGCTAGGGTTTTAAATCTAGTTTTAATAGGGAACTTTATGCTCAGAGGCCTTTGGGTGATCAATATTAGAATGAGCTAGGACCTAAAACAAATGTAGCTGAGATTCGTTTAAAGATTATATTATAATAAAACAATATCAAACAGTAAAATACAATCAATAATCCTATCTACTTATTTGTGGCGTATTATCTAAAATATATTATAGCTTGTTTCTTAACTTCCACGTTGGACTTCTCCAGCGTAGATGTAGAAGTTCTTCAGTTCGTATGGATTGGAATGAAGGTTCGAAGAGGAAGGAAGGTCACCTTCTTCTTGCTTGCCGTCGTTTCCAATTCTCTTCCGTAGCTGCGTAGACGGAGAATGCTGTAGCTGGCACAGCACTCTGTAGTTTCGTCCACCTCGTTGTTTCTCCACAAGCAACGGTAGCTTCTCGTCGCTTGCTCGTCTTGTTGTAGTTTCGCCCCTTTCTTCTGCCGTCGAACTCCAATCGCAATTGTAGTTCCGAATTCGATCTTCTCCGATGTCGATCGCAGTGCACTCGCAAGTGTCTCACCAAACTTCGCAAAGTTTCCGTACGACAAGCCCTGGTATCTCTATTCCCAAGGACTTATAGTCTCACCAGTGGGACAGGCCGACAACGTGTCGCCTTCCACACCCAATTCACCGTCAGATCTTCTGAATTACCGACAAGGAACGCCACAATCGTCAATGGCCGCCCTTGCTCAGAAATCTACGTCTTCTTCCTTCGCCATCTTTTCGCTGTCTAACTTTTCGTCTGCCGTTGTTGCCGTCTGCTCAAGTTTGACGCTGCTTTCTGCCCTTCGTTGTGTTTCGATAATTGATGTAGCGCGTATTCAAGAATTGTTATAGCGTTATTATTATTATCTAACTTAATGCCACAAGTAATATTAATTATAATCTACAATACGCCACATATTGTCTAGCTTAATTCTTACCTATTTAATACTTATACAATGCATCATTTAATAGGTTTGTTTGATAAGAAGCATTCTACCGCTACAACCAGAATATCCTTGGTTTAAAGTGGGTGGAGATGCGTGGGAATGGAGTACCAAACGCTGGAAATTCTTTGCTAGCGTTCTCAGTGCGCGACGGCCTATGCAAGTGGAAAGATCGAGGGAGGAAAAGTTGACATAGATAAGTGCCAGCCTGATAAGCATCGCTACGCCAAATATGCAAACCTAAATGATAATTATGCGCTGCGAAAAAGGAAGCTACGGCAGTGCAAGACGCGCGCTCTGCTGTCCATGGTGACTTAATGGTTCCTTTCACTCGCTCTGTAACAATGCAGAGGCGTTCGTTCTCTGTGGTTGGTTCAACAACCTGGAATGGACTTCCCTTGACTATGCGACAGATCCAAAACTGTTTTCAATTTCACAAACTGTTGAAGACTGTGTTTTTCGTTTGATCTCTGCCGGGAGCGCCTCTAAGTAGGCACCTTGAAGGGACGATATATAAATTACGATTGATTGATTGGTTGGCTGCAAAGCAAATCCGCCCAACGGCGCTCGAACTCGCTACCACTCGCACTCTGCGCCAGCGTGTTATCCATTGCGCTACCGCCCCCCACCCCAGCATGTAGGCATACTAACAAATTCAACCATAAGTAGGCCCACTAAGTAACCACACTGCTAATAATTATTATTGCGTCAATGCACATCTACAACGTTTCCCCTGCTGTTTTAAATAAACAAAGTTACATACTAAATGAAGAGCAACAAAATGGCGCCGTGCAGCTTACATTTGACATAGAGAGAGACAGTGACTCACACATCATTATTTGACTCTATGTTTAAATGCCATGTTTACGTTGTGGTCAGAACGAGGCATCGATTGTCTTCTTCACAAAAGTCGATTCAGCGATTTTCAGACAAACCTCCGCAAATATATCTATTGATAGGTTTACTGAATTTCAAAGATTTATTTTGTATATTGTTTCAAACAATTAGAAAATATGCGAAATATGATGCAGATCTTTGTTAGTTTATGATAATCGACTGTTTGTAGATATAGCAGCTCGCATTAGGAGTACGCTAGCCTAGGGTCTGTCAAACCACTTCTGGAATGCATATTCACCTAACGTTTGTAGATAGGCAAGGCGGAAGACAGTGAGGTTTTAATGCCCTGGAGAGCATTCAGCACCACAGAATATTTACTGTATTCCCATTGCAGCCTAGAATGTAAAGGTACAGTTTACGACGCCCATCAGTTTGATTATTGACATTTAATTTCGGAGCTGCTTAGAGCAATCTTTTATCAGCGAATTAAGGCGAAATTGACCATGGCGTCGAATTCAAGCATGAGTCAGTTTCGAAGGGTGCAAAGCCTGGAGGACCTGCTCACTTGCCCCGTCTGTCTCGACTCGCTTCAGGATCCAAGGACTCTTACCTGCCTGCACACATTCTGCACGAACTGCCTTGAAGGATGTCGCAAGCAGCACCGGCGCGATTTCGAATGTCCAGTCTGCAAGCGACTGACCTCGTTGTCCAGCCACGGAGTGCATGGGCTTCCCATCGACCACCGAATCCAGCAGATACGCGACATTGTCAACCATTC
Source organism: Lumbricus terrestris (assembly GCA_949752735.1). Lineage (NCBI taxonomy): Eukaryota > Metazoa > Annelida > Clitellata > Crassiclitellata > Lumbricidae > Lumbricus > Lumbricus terrestris. The sequence continues at coordinate 3,932,631 of OX457052.1, forward strand.
CACAAGAATGCAGGCCCAGAAGAAAGACAGCGTGCACGCAAGATCAGCGGAAAACAGTCAGTCGTGCGACTTGTGCAGAACGCAGTACAGAAGGATCACAGCCACGGCATGCCACTGTATCCAGTGCTTCATGTACTTCTGCGAGTCCTGCACGAAGAAGCACGACGGAAACCCGCTGTTCGCCGGTCACGACAGGATTCTGATGCAGGACAGCAGTGCCGTGGAGACGCTGTTCTGCCGGCAGCACAAGGAGCAGCCGGTGCGATACTTCTGCAAGGTCTGTCATCTTCTGCTGTGCACCATTTGCACCATGGACCACGACCCGACACATCTTCCGGAGGCGCTTGAGAAGGGAGTCATCGAGAAGTACAAACGCCATCTCGAGGAATCGGTCATGCTGCTTGCGTCGAAGCTGAAAGACGTCAAGACGAAGGCGAAATGTCTCGAGACCCTGCGTCAGACCCACCAGGGCGGACTCTACCAGGTCCAGGCACTGATCAGGGAACGCGCGGAACACTACATCGCGAGGATACGCGAGCAGGAACGAACGCTGGTGCAGGACGCGCAGGAAAAGTTCGAGACAAAGATGAAGGGATGCGGGTTGGAGAAGATGGCGGAGATGACGTTCTTCAAGACAAACCTCGAGTCGCTGCTGACCGAAATGCAGCAGGTCGTGAAAGGATCACCGCAGATTTGTCTGCTGCGATACGACGATCTCATCAATCGGTTCTCGTCCATTTCGGAGACGGCCGTGCCCTCGCTCGGCAGATACAAGACGAAGAAAGCGATAAAGTTTGTTCCGTCTTCCGAAGAGTTGGATCTGATGATTGGATCGCTGCAAGAGACGAGTATCGACGACGATTACGAAGGACACGACGACGACAACGGTTCGCAGAGTCCTACGACAACAGGCGACCTCGTGACGCCACAAATCCATTATCAGTTCGGGGTCTCCTCAAGTCAACTGCGCAAACGAATGATCATGAACGCTGTCGCTCCCATGCGGAAAGAAATCAAGATCGGTCGGGTAAAGACGGTAAATAAGCCAAGCACGTCGACAGCCGAACCGGAAATGTTTGTGAGTGCCGGTCCCAGCGGCTTGCATGTAGAACCGGCCGAAGGGACCAGCAGAGCATCGGAAGCTGAGGTTACATCCGATGCCAACTTTTCCATTGATAAAGTTGAGCCTTCGTCATCGTCGTCCCTGCCATCCTCTCCGTCGTCTACGACATCAGATGGAGCTGTGGTCATAACACCAGCTGGTGCACGCCTCTTGTGCAGCATAGAGCAGGTTGGGGGCATGCCGGGCAAGATAACGTCTCCGAGCAGCGTCGCATTTCTTCCAAACGGAAACATCGTCGTTGCCGAATGCGAACATCGTCTGCAGGTGTTTGACTCCGCTGGGCAATCTGTCCGCGTCATCGGTTGGGGAAAGATTCGTCCACAGAGTGTCGTCGTTACACCAGGCGGACTCGTCGCTTGCACGGACAAGAAGGAGCAGACGGTCAAGATCTACGAGAGCTCGGGAGAACTGTGCGAGTCCTGGCCGCAGCGAATGTTCAGCGCACCGTTCGGTCTTGCCATATCCTCCTGCGGCAATTTGGTTGTCAGCGATGTCGATAAACGCAGTGTCAGCACGCATGGACCACGAGGAAACGTTGGTCTGACGATCACACAATCCATCGGTCAGTGGCCAGACGTCACACAGAGGTTTACGTCGCCGGAGCACGTTGCCGTCGACCGAAACGACAACATTTACGTTTCCGATCCGTCACAGGGCACGGTTCAGACGTTCGATAAAACAGGGAAGTTCGTTTCTCGGTTCGTGCTGCCGCCGACTCGATCCGGCGCGTGGTACAACAGCCAGTTTCGTCCGCAGGGCCTCTGCATCGACCCGTTCGGCAACGTTGCCGTCTGCGACGTGGAGAACCACAGAATCTCGCTCTTCTCACCAGATGGCGTCTACCTGACGGATCTTCTCACGCAGCAGCACGGCCTGAAATACCCGTGCAACGTCGCGTTCAGCTTCAGCGGGACGGAGATCGCAGTGGTCGAGTCGCACCGCGGAATTCTTACCAACAACCCGCATCAGGCGGTTAAACTCTTTTCATTGGCATAGACTTCGTCTTTCTCGATCCACCCGCCTTCCACACGAGGAAAAATTCTCGGCATGACAAACTGTCCGTGAAGGAAATCAGCTTTTGGGTGACTGCAGTTGAAGGGCTGACTGTTCCCATTTAGAAAGTTCACCGGAATTGTGTGTGTGTGTAACGCGGAACATGTGTCTAATGTTTAATCCTATTGTTAGCGTACAATCATTTGTTTATTCGCTTGCATGTGTTTATTCTTGTTGATGATGTGAAATTAATTCACGTTATTATTGGAATCAGAGTTTTTCCGTGAACTGAAATTAAAATTCAGATTATAATCTTGCTCTGCCTTTTACTTGCTTTCTTTGGAATCTTGCATGTGGTGCACTTTGTGAGATTCTCTACACGTCGTGTCCAAACCACGGAGTCTTCATTCACGTTGGATACGCAACATCAATTCTTATCTTCCGTAGTCTTTAACTCTCAGATTTTCTTGCAGCCACCTCATTCCTGCTTTTCTCATTTGGCATTTGCATTGTCCAGCAATAATAATGATGATGGTGATGATGATGATGATGACAGATACATGTGGGCCGCGGTGGTGTAGTGGTGGAGTCGTTGCCTTGAAGCCGGAAGGTTTGTGGTTCAAATCCACCTCAAGTCGCTGTGTAAGGACCTTGGGCAAGTCCATCACTCGCAATTGCTCAGCGCTTCGGCGTGAAACTCCGATGCAGTGTCCGCTCTGCAGTCGGGAGCGCCTCCGAGTAGAAAGCTTGAAGGGGCACTATAACAAGTGCACATACAAACAAACAAACAAACAAAAACAAACACTCAATTCGAAGATTCAGTAACTGAAATCCATCTTGCTATGCAACAAAGACATTATAGAGCGCTTTCTACAACCTCTCAAGTTTTTCCCAATGTTGCCATTCAACCATGAACCCAAAGAAAACTATTGATGTCAGTAAAAATATACCATCAGAAACACAGTTTTAAGACATGTAATCATTATAGTAATTACAACACTTACAGATGTCTGAACGAAAGATGCTGGTTGCTACAGATAATACTACTCTGTCATAAGGTCAAGAAAGTAGCAAACGAACATTATTAGCTCTGTTGTCAAATAATCATATTACTATAATTATCGACATTTACAATCACAAGCACATCATTTACAATGGCAACTACAATTTATGCTGAGCGAATTTCATATGAAAGCTGATCATTACAGCATCAAATACTCCTTCAGAGTTACATGTTTGGCGTTTTAGTAAGTGGGATAACTATGTGAAATTCCATGGAACTACACACAATTTACGTCCAAGAATTGATATAAGATCACCTAAAATTATAAGCTGATTTCATTGCAAAGAGCTAACTAAAGCCTGCTTGCACAAGTCAATCAAAGGTATTCTGTTACTGCAATTAATTAGCATTTTCCCCACCTATGCTTTCTTGTTCACAGTGTCACTGCTTATCTCTGCATCCACAGTCAAATCTGAGCCAAAATTCCATTAAACTTATCGAAACTTTGGTTAGTTAGCTACATTAGAAAAAGAGTAGCTGATAACAGTTTGAAAACAGTATTTTCAGTTACTGTAAGTGGGAATGTTAACTTGAAATTTCAGCTCCCACCATGATGAAATTAGATCTTGAAAGATTTTAATTAATAATTATTTATAGCAACACAATCACCCCAAACAAGTAACGCACCATAGCGAGCTAGGTTTCTTGTATTACCACTACCTTATGAAAGTAATTAGTTACACCAAATGTTACTGTAAAATAGAAACTAGTTCCAGTGATATGCTACGAGTAACATGACAGTGCACACCAACGTTTATGAACCGTGAAGAATTGACAGACAACTGGTTGTAATTGAATCAGCTGTCATACTATCTTGCAAGCTGTGCAACTTGTGGTTATCTCATTGTTCATATTTACATAACATAGCACCTTTTGAAGAGAAGCTCTCCAAGGGAAGCCAATCTTCATCACAGAAGAGTTTAAACCGCGATCAATCGATTCAATCAATCAATGAGAATTTATATAGTGCTCATAAAAAGTCCCCACTCAAAGAACCACCAGCGTGGGCCAAGAGAAAAAAGCAGTCTTCAACAGTTTGTGACACTGAGAACAGTTTGAGAGGTGTCACATTGTCAAGGGAAGCTCGTTCCAGGTTGTTGAACAAACCACAGAAAAGGAATGGCTCTGCATTATTGCAGAGCAGGTGAAAGGGACCATTAAGAGACCATGGACAGCCAGGTGCTGTGCGTGAAATGGGTGGCAAAGCTCATGCAGATAAGTGCCCAGCCTGATAAGCACTGCCACACTGAAGATGCAATCCTAATTATTAGCACAGTAATTGTTGCTCATAGCAGGCATCTGTAGAACCAGTCAGCAGGCACTTCGCTTGTCCTACCTTCCATATAACTTTAAGTGATTTTTATAATAACCAGTAAGCATTGTAATTGTGACCTTCAGCACAAATTTTTTTCTCTACAGTTATCAACATTTGCTGTAGCCGGTGCTCTTGGAAATTCTTCATTTCTGCTGCAGATTTCGAATGTTTTGGATAGTATGCTGTTTCAACATCATCGTGGCATGTAGGATGATCCACGGAGAACTGGGCTTCCTGAAGTGTGGGCAAGCCTCAAATCTATGAACTTACATAAGTTGTGTCAACAGTTGGGTAATTCTGGTCTCATTGGAGGAGTGACATAGGTCTATGGAGTGACAGCCATTGTTTGTCACGCACAGCCCTTAGAACTACTGAAAAGTATATATCTCTATGGAGAGGTGCAGAGGCAATCTAATTGAAGCACATAAGATTATTATCACTTGAAAGGAAGCACCAAACTGGAAGGTTTTTGAATCAGCACCAAACTGGGGTCACAGGTTCAGATTGTTTAAGAAACCAAAAGGAGCATTGAGACAGAAATTCTTCAGTGATAGAGTTGGTTTTGATGATAGCACTGTCTTGGTGTACACAGTCACAGCGTTTAAGAAGCTAGAAAAATTGGACTACGTTAAGGTTAATTTGCAGAGGTTCTAACACAGAACCAGCATCTTCTGAACCACTTAAAACCGTTTGTATGTTACCGATTGGCATGCAAATGAACGCTTGTTCAGTGCCTACTGGTTTGAGGAGATATCTGAATGCTGAGCCACATACCACCAATGAGCGACTGCCTGTCGGTGGTGGTATGCACTGCTGACTCTACTGCCTGTCATCACGCATTAGCAATGCAACTTATCCATGAACTCTGAACGTGTTGACATTAAGGTAGCTGACAAGGAGATGTTAAATATCGTGCGACTGTGCTGTAGGTTACTTAAACTGCAGTCTTACAGTATTATGTTACACCATATTTTACTGGAAACATATGAAATCAGTTATCATTTAACACTTTACTGACTGAAGGCAGTCGGGAAAGGGTTAAATTGATTTCCTGTCTCTCGGCAGCTAGCAACTAAAGAGTCGATTCCTTGATGAAATGCTAACAAATAGAATTTGCCTAAAATCAAAATCCATTAGCGTAATCTAGGACCTGGTTTTTGCATAAAAACACACACAAAAGTTGAGGAAGTTTTTTTGTGGCAAATGAAAAAACAAAGCTCATTACTTCAGTTATGACAGAATCTCATATCTACACATGACCCAGATAGATAAAGTTGCTACCATTAAAGGCCAAGTTCATACAGACATCCTTGCAATAACTTTTCCCTGCACTGTGTTCAAAGCACAGCTTAACAAACATTCAACTACGCTACATGTAGCTAGATATCACCATAGCTATTATGCACATGAGACTACTTCACTTGCCTTTAGTATTAGCAGTCACTACAACTATAACCAAGGCATCAAATACTAAAGCACAGCAGTGTTTTTAAAGGTATTTTAAGAATTGGACAACCCATTCTTTCCCTTCCCATCCCCCATTGTAAATTAACCCCAAACGAATGGCAAAGACTTTTTACTAGTTTTAACTGCAAAGAAATGCTTCTACGGCTGCACAAATCCATTTAGAAAAGCTCTTTTTATGTTGCACTGCATGCTAAAAAAAGACCTGCACATCGAACTTCAAACTGCATCATAATATAGCAACTTTAAATATATGCTGCATAACAGCATTGTTCTATTTGCTTTGGCGTCAAAATAGATTCCAAAAGCCAAGAATAGATTCCAAAGGCCTAGAATAGATTCCAAAGGTCTAGAATAGATTCCAAAGGTCTAGAATAGATTCCAAAGGCCTAGAATAGATTCCAAAGACCCAGCAATTTCATTGATGCTTATTGGCAAAAAATTACTACCACAATTTACCATTGATATGCAACTAAATTAGACGCTATGCCAGTGATGATTTTAAATGATCTGTACAAAGATCGAATCTAGAAAACTTCACCAGTATTTCATTATGACTTTAAACACAACAACAGAATCAAATTATCATGAAAACGAGAGCAAAAATACGAAATACAGCGGCACAAAAAACAACTTTTGCAAAAGTACTTCAATTACATCAATTTCAGTTCATATGATTAAGTAAATACGTAAACCAAGTTCATGTAGAATTCTCCCTATGAGCTCGAAAGATCCTGGAAGACAAAGCACTGGCATTAAGGATCGATACATATAAAATATAACAATAACGGATCTACGGAAAGTAACAATCGAGATTTCACTCTTGATTTATAGGTTAAGAAATTTTTCAGCAAAGACTTAACAAAAACAATCAATGTTGTTACCGCTACATCCAAATAATCAACACCTTCTTACTCTGCTTCACATAGGGCTCTCATTTCATTATACCACCGAAAACCATTTCAAAATTTAATATTTTGGCTAATAAACTAACAGCTCGGATCATACTGGCCTTCCATCAACTGCAACAATTGGCTGGCTGATCTGCTTGGTACGGAATGTGGAGAATACAGGTTTGGCCTACCCAGAAACCATTGCTTTGTAGGGACATTGGGCACATCCTTCACTCACAATTTCTCAGTGCTCTATTGCATTATCATGCGTACGTGCATCTTTAAAATGTGGAAGAAATGCAGCATAAAATACGGTTGTCTTATCATTCTGGTCACTAAGGTTTACAAGAAATGCAAGATATGCTGCATTATTTTAAAGTGGTACAATTTCAGTTAAACAGCCAAATGCACTGTCTTACTGTCAAATTCAGAATGCAATATTATCTCACCAACAAATCCGTTAGCACCAGCACACCTCCTTCCTACCTTCAATCACTACTAACTCCTCATTGCCTGCAAGTGATCGTCAAGTAAACAAACTTTTTAACAAAGTCGCGATGCAAACAGTTAGAGGGTCAGCCTGCATTCCACGTGTCTGCACCAAAAGAATAGAATCACCTGCCACTTTCTCATCATTGCTCAAATTCACATCCATCCTTTTAAAAAACGCAGCTCAGAGCAACAGCATTGTCTCCAAGCAGCGCACTTCCCCATGCCTCAGATTCACATTCCGGTATAACTGTGTACGTAACAAAGTCTTTAGACTTTCCTTTCATTCCCCACAACTGTCCAGTGACTTAATAATAATATAATATAATAATATCTTTTCTTTAATTAAACGCCTGCAAGACGCACTGCGCTTTACATTTGCAAGTTATGCATTAATCTTAATTAAACTTAACTACCAACTGAACAGACAGCTTTGTAATTACACGGCGCCGATGGCAGCCTACAAAGCAAATCCGCCCAACGGGGGCTCGAACTCACTACCTCTCGCACTCTTGGCCAGCGTGTTAACCACTACTCTACCGGGCCCCCCCTTGCAAACATCTGACTAAGTACAACCATAATGCTTCTGGTTTTGCACAGGATAACAGGAAATTTCAAAAAGTGCAGCACATACTCTTCTTCATTCGGTAGGTATTGTCAGTTTTAACAGCAAACTATGAAAGCCAGTTTTCATCATCTAACTTGCCACATAAGCAAGAAACTGAAACTAAATATATATATATAGCAATTTACCAATTTGAAATTTTTTCTAACTTGCCACATAAGCAAGAAACTGAAACTAAATATATATATATATATATATATATATATATATATATATATATATATATATATATAGCAATTTACCAATTTTAATTTTTTTCAAACATAGTTAGCCGACCGTGCAGAATGGAGAAATCTTGTCGCCCGATGTTCCGAAAGGAATGAAAGGAACTGAGAGAGAATTTTTTTTAAGAAGACATTTATTAAAGACAATGATCAATCCACTCATTTCTGAACGTTAAACTTCAACATTCAGAATAACCTCAGTGCTTCTTTCAATATCTTCAGTGGCAGAAGCCGAGTGCTTGAATTACAATGTCAACAATTGCAGGCCAGCGTTAAACCTCACGCTTTCTCTCTCTGTCTCTCCGTCTCTCTCTCTCTTTCTTTCAGGAACATTAAATCAAATCATAGGCAACCAGACAAAAAGATCTGCAATTTCATTACATGTCACCAGCACAAAAAACATTTAATCAAAGCCACATTATTTACCATTCACAACAGTCGCATGAATGAACAGACAATTAATAATCAGAGTAATCTGTACAATAGAATATATGCAGTACGACCGAAATTCTACCCCATAAGCTAACAACAGAGCACAGTCTTTGACCAAATAACCAGACACCTTTGCCTCATCAGCAAACTACACATAGTCCATAGGAGCCGTGCCGAAAATTCTCCTTTTCGAAGCATCTGCTGATATTAACAGTAACAGTCAATCGAGTGTGCACCAAATTCAACGGAAAAAATTTAGCCTGTCAATATGTCATCACGAAACGACAGTCACACAGCTAAGTGGTTAACGCAACGCACGCACGCACGCACAGATCAAAAGCCAGAACTTGTAGAATATTCCACGGTGTTAAGAAAGTCTCATCCGCGAATGGCACATGGAACAAATATACCGGACAATGGCTTAGATAAAGCGTCAGCACATCAAAAGGTCATTGATAAATGCATCACCAGCAGCAACTTATGACATGCTTGAACATGGCAGTCTGGGTGAACCCATCTGGGTCAAGACTTTATCGAGCCATTGTAGCGGTCCGTTGAGATGTATTTCAATCCAGCATGGAGTACTTGTAATAGTCTGACGCCTACGAAACAAAAGCAAAAACTATGTTAATCATTGAATGAGAACACTGAACAACCACATCACACACGGCACACACATTTCAGATCACCACATCACACCGTTTCAGATCACCACATCACACCGTTTCAGATCACCACATCACACCGTTTCAGATCACCACATCACACCGTTTCAGATCACCACACCACACCGTTTCAGATCACCACACCACACCGTTTCATCTTCGGTCATGCACAATTACTCATTCACCATTACGTTCATTACTCAAAACTAAGTTACAGGCACATCACATGGTATTGTTAAATGACTATTTATAGAGCTATTCCCTTAGCAAAAGCCTTTCAGAAGAGCTCGTGGGTGTGATTGGCTCCGAGAGAAAAAGCAGGATTTCAGGTGAGAGAAAGACAAGAAAAGACTACCAGAGAAAAGGGCAGTGTGAACTGATCACATTGCATAGAGAGGGACCTATGCAGGCAAAGCAAGAAACCCAATGTTGTCCCACGCAGAGTACAATGCCACGAATTAATGGTTCTGCCATGCATTATGAAAAGCGTCCTTTCACCCATGTCTTATCCCGATTCTAGGATCTACGTATAACCCCACCTCACCCTACGTGCCATTTTCTATATGAAAGACTAAATTCTGAAGCATATGTCGTCACCTATATTCGGCTCCCCATCCTTTGACAAAACTCATACGAATCGTGCACATTCGGGTCAGTTGGTAGACGGCCTCAAAGCCCTGCGCAACAGACTGCGCCAAGAGAGCGGCGAATTCTTGGTTGTTGAATATTTTTAGATTACACCCTGAAAAAAGACAATTCAGAAAACAACAACTACATCAGATAGCAAGTCAAACAACAAACAACAGCCTCATTGCATTAACCCAACAAGAAAAATTTGATCACATAAAGAAAACCTATTATAAAATTACTATTGCATCGTATTTAAGCATTTATAAGGTCCCTCTAGTAGAATCTAGAGAAGAAACAGGTTTTGAGGAGAGAGAAGGAAGAAAAGAAACTGCCAGACAGAAGTGTAGAGCGAAGAGAAGGAGAAAGCACATTCCACAGAGAACGACCAATTGAGGCAAGTGATCGAGACTGAGCGAGAAACGAAAAGGTCAAGTCTGTTGGACGAACGAAGTGGACGATGAGTTGAAGGATATTCTTCATTCTTTGATTCAAATAACAATACACCAAGCAAAATTAATTATCCATAGAAAATCTATACACTCTCTGACCAGGTTCATCTGAGCTAGTGTTACAAAAATTATCAATACAGACTGAACGAGGTCATTACCCTCAAAACTTCAAAATCAACTTCAACACCATTACAAAAGAAGAGATCGACCACACGTTATAGTGATGATTATAAGGAGCCATGCACTTTCATGTCAATGCAAAGAATGAATGAAGTTTCTCACGCTTATAATAATAACAAGAATCCTGTTTAAGTTCAAACTGACACGTAGTGCAGTATGATTAAAAAAAGTCATAATACGAATGGACAATCACAAGTCACTGCAGGATCTGAATTTAACTGCATGGCAGTCATGCAACACTCCCGTCACAACACTCCGTAATGCTCATCTTGCCAACTCCATCGCTGAACAGAAGGCTAAATCGATCTTTGACATGGTATAGTAGAATCAATCCCACGTTAACGCACTCTTCGTCTTACCATTACCCTACTAATACTTCCTCCAAAGAATTGATTAATCATCCATCGTCTAAAACTGACCTGGAGGTATTTTGCAGACCGTAGCTGGATGCCATCCGTAACGTTGATTGCAGTTCGGACTCTGCACGAACACTGCGCTGTCGCTAATGCACTCGGCAAACACTTCGCCTCCGATGTAGTACAAACGCACGCCTTTACCTGTCAACCAACCACACAACGTATCTTTATATCTATTTGTCTCCATAAACAATAGGCAAAACACTGTACGTGTACATTAACAGAAGTGACAGTTATGGTTACTTATGGTTGAGTTTGTTAGTACATGCCTATTAATAAAAATGTAAATACAACTTCACTAAACCTTTTTGGTCATTCTGTAGTCAGATATTTCTTTTATTAATCAGTCACGTTCAACTAATAATATAAATAATTAAATAATATCCTTCAGTCAAATGCAGTGAAGAGGTTTGGAGATTTAAGAGCGCAATGAACGTTATGAGGACCGATATCACAGATTAGAAAAATGCTACGTGGGGCAAAAAAATAATGTTGTGTTTCCGGTAACCCGACCGACCCTCTTTCATTGCTGCAACTCAAATAATTTTGTGAAATTTTTTTAGTTAAAAAAATTGTAATAAATTTTTTTTTAAATAAAATTGTTTAAATTTAAGACAAAAATTTGTATTGACATAATACGGTGACATTGCCTTACGTATAGAGTTGGATCTTAGGCAAAAAAAGTTGTGTTTTCGGTAACCCGAACGACTCACTTTTATTGCCGCGACTCAGAAAATTTTGCGTAAATTTTTTTATTTACAGTGACATTGCCTTAGAGTTTCACACCTGCCTGCTTCCTAGTTGCCAGTCTTGAGAAACCTCTAGCCTTATCAGTCTCACTTGAGCCACCTCTAACGGTGACTAGGGAAAATAAATCTAGCAACCTCACGGTGTAATTAGTCACTGGCTCGGCCAGTCTGGAACGACCCCTAGCAGTGATGTTCTGTTCGCACTCATCTTCCCCTTCCCTTCCAACTTTATCTTACCAGAAAAGATGTCAACAAAATGAAATTAATAGAATTGTTTTCTAGAGCAATGTCATATGCAGACAGTTGGGGAAATAGGCAGTTTATACTTGTTTAGAACACGTACTTTGGTGCTGCGTGTACCTTTATGCAAAAAAGAGTAGTTGGGTATAATTTTTCGGATAGTCACTGTATAAAAATATTTTACCAAAATAAAAATATTTTTCGACCTACCTACCCAATTTTTTAGAGCTCTGTTACCGGAAACACAGCATTATTTTTTTTGGCCTGGCCAATTCTCTGTATCAAAAGCAAGACTTGTGTCCACCAGCCAAGTCCAACAAATAAATACATAGTTCAGAACAGTCATGAGTAAGACACATTCAGCTGAACAAACAATAGTAATAATAATAATAATAATAACAATAACGACATTCCTCGTCAACACTCTCAACAATACTGAAACATTTTTTATTAAACTCAAAACTGTCCTTTTTTGCTGTGCTAGAGTCGGGAGCGCTTCTGAGTAGTCCCCTTCAAGAAGCGCTATATAACTTCTTGAATAAATACTGACCGATGTGGCGCCTGGTCATTTCGATCTGCTGAGTACGGTTGATGTTTGAGAGAAGACCAAGACAGAAGCGATCGGAACTCGAAGGATCCGTGAAACCATCAACGCTCAACGATGGTTGCGACGCGTGAAACGGTTCACCAATGCGAGCGTTCTGCTCGTAGTACGCAATGCTGCACCAGTACGTTGGTTCTGTGTAGTTCACCGGCTGAACATCTCCACTGACTACAAATAATGCAAACAGAAAACAATTTGTTTAAATCTGTAGGTTGCAATATATGCTTTTACATGAAGGAAGGAACACTCCTGTCTGGCATCGTGTCCTGGATTATCTCCGGGAGCTCTCTACATCAACTTTGGCTTGCTCTGGTTGCCGCTCTCTGCACTCAGCCTCTAGAGGCGACTTTGGGGTTCCACAATGTCCACATGCATGTCATGAATGCAAAGCCATCAGACAGAATCAGACGTTTTCAATTGTGCATTCCTCTGTTTGCAGTAGCCAACCCTTTTGCGGGTGTTCCCTTCCGCGGGACTCGCCTCACTATTTTTATAAAATACACAAGACTTTCCTCTTTGATGGTGCCTAAGTAGGGAGCACCTCTGACCTTGAAGGGGTGTTACATAAATTCAATAGCTAAAAAAAAAATCATCGATTGGTCGATAATGCACTTGTAATACTGATTTCTAATGTGCAAACAAAAATGAATGCTGACAGAACAAAAGACCTACAGCTAATACTGCCGTGCTAAGCAAAAAGACAGTAACTCAGACTGTAACGGTAAGGAGTTACTGTCTTTTTGCTTAGCACGGCAGAATAGCTTGGTGCTAAAAAGTGGTAGTTTTTGTACAGATGCTGTAGTAAGCAAACATTTAGAGCTGTGTTGTGCCTTGATTGGTGAATATCTGTTAAATATCATGTTCGCAAGTGTCCATTCAGTCCTTCTTCCTGTCAGAGTCAGCAAATCAGGACCAACTCAAAATCTGGTAAAAATGTTTTCAAAGCTGACCTATCTATGGCAATAGATAGGTCAGATAGGCTTTTTTAACATGCAGTTCTACACAAAATGTGCAGAACTTGTAAATGCATTTGTGCAGTTGTAAAAGCAGTTCTGGGCAGTGAAAATCATTCGAAAACAAAGGTAATTGCAGCCGGTTAACCACGGAAGAACGAAATGGAACGAAGGACTTGTGCAGTGAAAATAAGCAGAAAGGAGAAATTTTAAAATTTCAAGTGGATGACCAAAAAAGTCATCAGATCTTTTCGCCGCCAACTTGTGGCAATTCTGGGAAACTCAGGACAAATTTCTGACAAACGACAAAGCCACACTAGAAAAACTTCCTGGTTGTGCAGTTCTAAAAATTTCTTTAAAAAAGCCCTGGCCACTAGTCGTAAAAGCACTTGAAAAGGTGTCCTGTTTATGACTATAGCCACTAGTAGACTTCAATACTAGTCATGTTAACATATCAAAAGAGTCATCCTTCAAATCTGCAGCCACATATCCAACAGCTTCTAAACAGGTAAATTAAACTGCTCAGTTAAACAATAAACATACTTGGCTCTATTGTTCAGTTACAGAGTACAACTGTGCACTTGGTAACATGGTATATTAATAAGCAGGCTAAAAATGCACTTGTTAGTCTTGGAATACGTTGAATTCCTCATTAATATTGTAACAATGAACATGCTCTGCAAGCGACAGCAAAGTCAATGCAGCTCATTGCTTAAGTGCTAAACAAGTGTCAACAGCAAAGGAAGGAGATGGATTTTAAAAATTTACTCACCATAAGGAGGAGCTGAATCTAAATCCATGTTATCCATCGGCTCTGAAAGAGAGAAGTTTATCAACTACATATAATTTACACAAATTAACCAAATTATAAGAATTGCTTGAGTCGATCTAAATCATCGAAAACTGATATACGTTCTACAACTCCTTCGATTTTCATTGCTCCTGACATTGTCTTTTAAAGTTAAAGTTAAACCCGATCAGCAATTATTGGTATTTCCTGAAGATAACCAAGCTGTCTTCAAAAAATACTGAGTACATTACATGACAATCATCCAGTACACTATTCATTTGCTATGCTGCTTTATCTGAGCACATCAACCCATTTAAGCTTTAATTGTAAATCATGTTACACACACACACACTGTCATATAGATAAATACTCAAACAATTTACAGCAGGGCTTTTTTTAACGTGCAGTTGTACACAGAAGGTGCCGTTGTAGAAGCACTTCTGTACAGTTAAAACTAGTAAAAAAGGTAAAATTTGCTCTCCGATTGGAAGTAATTTACCATGGATGACGGGAAAGAAAAGGAGTTGTGCAGTTCTAAAAGTTCCTTAAAAACAGCCCTGATTTACAGTCTGACACAACTGATGGCAGTAAATTACTGTAGCTGAATTTTAAATGTTAACAAGTGCACTAACTGGCTGCTAACCTGTTATCTGAATGCAAATATATGCCTTTGAATATCCACTACTAATCATGAAAACAGATGTCACTGCTCAATATAATTGCTCAGAATCAACATGTCGCTAAGGGTGAAAGATCAACCAAAAATTCTCATTTCAAATAAATCCTACAAGTTTCTAAGTCGTGACAAAACACCACACTGTGCCTTTTCATCTATATGCAACTTGCGCAACATTAGCAACTTCAAACAAATTATAATAGAATGAAACATAGTCCAAAACTCCCACCAAGTCAACACAAGAAATCTAAGAGAGTAAGCTGAACAACAGACTCCCAACTGTGTCCGTGAACATGTCAATTAATCAAGTAAACAGTGTCAATAATCATTACTAACCTACAGCCTGGCTGTCACCGTCTTCAGAAAGATACCCTGGAGGTGGCGACTCTAAAACACACACATCACACAAGAACGTCTTAAATTGTGTTCTTTCATTCATTAATATTCATTCATTACAAGGATTTACATCTATTAAGGTCACTACCTAGGAGCACTCCTGACCTCATCTCAGCTAAGATGACAGTGTTAAGATGCGATAGTACATGTCAGGGCAGATGGAACCCTTGGCATCAGACACATGGATGAAGGTAGCTTATTCCAGACCACAGTGCCAGTAACACAGAAGGCATATCACTGCCTGATAGAGGTAAGCACATCTATAGGTATAAGAAGTTTGTCCTGTGCAGAGGAGTGAAGGGAACAGCCAGTCTGGATACAAAGAACGAGAATATAGAATTTTTAAAAATTTTGGTTTGCAATATTCCTTTGCACGCATATATTTAGCACTTTTGTTAACACAGTCAGGAAGAGCTGTCAATTGCCAGCAGTTTGATGAAAATATTCCTTTAGGAACCAAAGAACCTTAGTAAGTCAAGTAAACAGTAAATAATTAACAGCATCAACAATAACAACAACAGCAGCAGTCAGTTACAAACTCTAAACCTCAAGTACATCATGATGCAAAGTTAAAAGGTCAATCCAGAAAAAGGTCATATGAAAGCGTTGACTTTTCTGAATTATATCTGGCAGTAGAAACAGTACAAACAGAAAATGTACCCTAGTACAAAATACATTTGAAATGAGCTAAACACAACTGATAGTTTTTAAAAGTTAAGTTTATCAGCTATATAACAATCACAAATTGACCAATTAGATAGAATTCCCTGAATTTATCAAAATCATTCAAAACAACAGAAGTATTTCAAAACTGCTTAAACACAGAGAATTAAAACATCTCAAGTTTTTTCTCTTTTAAACAGGACAGTTTAAGTTTAAAAAAACCAAAGATCAAACAATTTGTTTATTTACAACTTAAACTGTTCTGTTTAAGAAAGCTTTTCGTAAGTAGATTAAGTGTTGGTAGATGTGAAGTAGAAGAGGCTTCAAAACAAAAAAGAAATCAAGAAGTTATATAAAAAAGGTAAAACTTAGTGCAAAATTTTAGCTTGCAGTTGCATTGATCAATCAAAACATTTGGTAAAATACTAGCAGATGAAGAAAGCATACGAAAAACGATGGAACCTTTTTGAACAACTAATAAATATCAAATATCAGAATTGTACTTTAAGCACTTAGAAACAACGCCAAAACTTATACAAGACAAGGTAAGAGATGCCATCCATAAAGTGAAATTTTTTAAAAGCACCATATGCGGGCATCACTACGGAACAACTTCAAGTTGGAGAAACAGTTGTTCAAGCTAAGCACATCCTTGCAACACAGATTCAACAAGAAGAAGACATACCTGAAGACCGGAAAAATTGCGTCAAAACATACCGCAAATACTACAGAGGCATGCATTAGCCCACAGATAAATAAATGAAAGTCTTCACGACAAGACGATACAAAACCGAATGACGCAGTGTGATGAAAGAGCATTTGGAGAAGACCAAGCCAGGCTTAGACCAGGAAGAAAGCTCACACAAAATTGATCAATGCTTCCCACCGAGACAGGCACTTGAAAAGAGTATACAACACGACTGGGCAGTCTTATCAACTTCATAGACTTTAGACAAGCATGTGACATCATAATGGCATGATGGAATGTGAAGAGTAATTAATGCAAAATGGAGGAATACCATCTAAGCAACTGGTCATACATTTACTAGAAATACACCAAACAATCCTGAAGGTATTTTGTGTATAAAACACATGGGCTATACTAAGTTTTACAAACAATGCACCCTAGCTGCATGGTATATTCGTATGCGTATAACACCACAGGTCTGTGCTCTCTGATAAACTTTTATATTATGCAACTTCAGGACAGATCTGGCACTTTGTAAAGCTGTACTATTGTTGAACATTGGCTTCAACTTGTTCCATCATTTTAATACTAGGTAGCAATTAGCATCTGTTTGATCTTGGTCAGCAGTGTAGAATTGCAGATCAAACAAAAGTAAATACTGCAAACAGCATCAATGTCAGTTACAATTAAAATGGTTTTAAAATTGAGCTTTGGTCTGTGCTGCACAGAA
Source organism: Lumbricus terrestris (assembly GCA_949752735.1). Classification (NCBI taxonomy): domain Eukaryota; kingdom Metazoa; phylum Annelida; class Clitellata; order Crassiclitellata; family Lumbricidae; genus Lumbricus; species Lumbricus terrestris. Next base: position 3,950,081 of record OX457052.1, read on the forward strand.
CAGTTAAGCACCGTTAAATAAATTAATTTAAGTAAAGTAAATTCTTATTCAAGACACTGCTCTTAGTCTCAAGAGCTCAAAAAGGACAAGAGCTATCCTAAATACATTTGTGACTTGATCCGCAAACCGCTCTCTGCAGTCTCTTCCCGCCCTATCCGGTCTGCTGATCAACTTGATCTCCTAGTTTAGCAGGCAAGGACTACAATGGCCCAACACCGTGCCTATGCCATTGTGGGTACTTCTATGTGAAATGACTTCCCTCCCTCTATCCTTAGTAAGATCTTATTGGGGGTTCCACCTTCAGCCCTTTCCTGCTCAAAGACTTTCTTATTTTTCTCAGGGCTGTAATGCTGAGAGTGCATCTGAATAGCTAAGGACATTTCCCTTATTCTCATCTAGTATCAGAAGTAGCAATGTCACTCAGCCTTAAAAACACTAAAACAAGAACAAAAAAATTAAATTTCTAAAGCTCTGTCACCAACTTTATAAATTCTGGTTCAGAAATAATTAATAATACTCATCAAATCTATCGATTTTTAAAGAACTTGCTTCAAAACAATGTGTGTCCAAGATATCAGTGGATGGTCATTGGTCAACTGGTCATGCCAAATCCAGCATTGACAAAAGCCACTCTATCTATGGTCAAATGAACTTTGAAACAACAGACAGCCCAAAGCAAGGAGACAACTTTTGAAAAGAGAAACTTAACACGTTGGCCGCTGAATTGCTGTGTTAAATGACTCAATTTGGGATGTGATATCACGTCGCTCGTGGCCAACGTGTTAAACAAGGCCCAAGACAACACAAAAACAATGACAAAACAAAGTCTGCTAAAGTAAAAATAGCACATGCAAAAGACGACAAAAACCAACTTGCAAACACAACATAACAAAAGTACAACACAAAAAAATCAACATAACAATAGTCTGTCTAGCTTGGCATAATCAAAGTTCTATTAATCTCTAACAGAGCAACTTATAAAACTGGCAGAGCATGGAGAAAAGCAGTAATGAATAAAAGTCTTGTTTTTAAACTATCTGTCAGCCTCTCTGCCCTACGTTGGCCACAGGCCACGAGTTGACTCCACAAGAATTCAAGTTCAACTACTTTATTATCAATATACACAGCTTTATATACCAAGTAACTCCTCCTACAATGCTATACTGTCCAATTAGAGCACAGTGTGTCCTGTCATAGTTCAAGATTGACAGTTCATAATAGTTCATGATAAATTTTAAATAAATATAATTATATATATATACATATCTCTATATATATCTGTGCCTACCTATGACACTATCCGTGCAGTTTAGAAGTCAGTTTACCTGATGGACAGAAAGGCGGATCGATAGGGAAGTCTGCATTGGTAGGAACAGTCTGAGAGTAGTCTTCAATCATTGGCGGATGGTCAGGTATTTCACTGCCAATACATGGAACCATCACAGGCGGCAGTTCTGCACAGCAAATCACAATGCCGCTCAATATAGAAATCATTCAGATTCATTTGACAATTTAATTCAATTAAATTCATGAGTTTTATTGATCACCAAAATATTAGTACATGTGTGATCATACATTTGTTGTAACAGTTCATGGGTGTCAAAAGGTATCGAATGGTGAACTGGTATGATCATGCACTCTAATTGTGAAGAAAAAGAAGCTTGCAAGTCCAATAAGAAAAAGAAGCAGCTCTCGTAAAACTTATCTGCTTGCTAAGGCTTATCCCGCAGTTAGCTGTTTGTGACGCGCACTTGTAGCGGTATGGCCGTGTTACGGCACCATATAAATTGTCGTTATTATTATTATACCATTTTGCTGTTGGTTCTCTGTCCAAGTAAATACTGGCCAATGGGCAGAATATGCTCTGCATGTTTCACAATGTTCATACAAGTGCATTTTTACAATGTTCATTGTGCATTTTCTATATAGTGTTTATTGTCCATTTACTACAATGTTTGTTGCCCATTTTCTACGCTTGTTGTGCAGTTTCCACAATGTTTGTTGCACATTTTCTACAATGTTTGTCATGCATTTTCTATGCTTGTTGTGCATTTTATACGGTGTTTATTGCCCATTTTCTACAATGTGTGTCGTGCATTATCTACAATGTGTGTCGTGCATTTTCTACAATGTGTGTCGTGCATTTTCTACAATGTGTGTCGTGCATTTTCTACAATGTGTGTCGTGCATTTTCTACAATGTTTGTCGTGCATTTCCTACAATGTTTGTCGTGCATTTTCTACACATATATAGTTTTGCAATGTGATAAAATACAGAAGCAACATTGTACACTAAGTGCAATAATACGCAAATATGTGTGCAATATATTTAGCGTAATCTATGTAGCATCCAGAAAAAAGTTCAAAACCTGTGAAAGGCCAATTTGTACGATTGTATATTAAACAGATCTGAGAGATGCTAAATAATGTTTAAATCTTGTGTTAATTAACCATACCTAGCCAGTCTAGGTCTACCCTCTTAGAGGGTACCAGAGTCCTTGAGAGTGTGCCTGGATCTCTGAGATGTAACCTGGGAAGAGTTATCCAATGCTCTACCCCCTGGGGGCATGGCAGAGTAATGGACAACATGCTAGGCTGCTAGCACAGAGTGCAAGAGGTAGCGAGTTCGAGCCCCCATTGGGCGAACATGCTTTGTAGGCTATTAGCGCCGTGTATTGCAGACTGCCTGTTCACTTAGTAGTCAAGTTTGATGTTAATTAAGATTACTGCATAACTTGTACATGTATGCAAAGCGCAGTGCGTTTGCAGGCGTTGAATTAAAGAAAAAATTATTATTATTATAGACATATAGAATTCAAAGACAATAGAAGACCAACCAGGTGGTTCAACGCGGATGTAGTGAAAAGGATTGACGCAGACTTCCTCCTTTTTCAAGTTGAATGAAAATTCACAGTTTTCGACCGACTGCAACTCGTGATGATTGTTGAGATCTGGCCACCTCCACAGACAGCAGTAGATCATGTGCGGAAGACCTTTCTTCTGTGACACTTGCAGACGCCCGTCTAACGATCTAGAATTTAAACAATCGCAAAAAATGCACATCACATTCCAACAGATTTCTCAGAAACATCTGACTGATCTCAAAGATCAAAATCCATAAGAATTGTCTACTCTGCCCACCAACCACAATACATCACTGTTCGTCAGAGGATGGATGCAGCAGTCCACCCAATTTTATTTCCAGATATATGTTAAACTGTATTATATCCCGAAAAACCAGTGACGACAAAGAATGTCTATATGCAAAATGCATTAAAAGCAGTCAATGCATTAATAGCAGTCAATGCATTAATAGCAGTTAAAGCATTAATAGCAGTTAAAGCTGTAAAAGCAGAGAAATTTGGAAAAGCAAAACAGACAAAGCCAAGAGAAATAAAATCAACATTTCATGATAACATCGGACAAAGAGGCAAGCAGAAATTGATAGCCAACACAGCGAGAAAAGGCTCATAAGTTGGCATCCAGTGGTTCATGCACCTTCTCAGACGTCAAGACACACTCTCAGCAAACTAGGCACCCTCTCAGAGGACCATGTATCCTTTCAGAAGTCTAAGAACCCTTTCAAAGGCCCAGGTAACATCTCAGAGATCCAGGCACACTCTCAAGAGCTCTGGTACCCTCTCAGAGGCTCCAAGTACCTTTTTAGCAGCCAAGGTACTCTCTCAGAAACCCAGGTACACTCTCAGAGGCCCAGGTACACTCTCAGACACCCTGGTACAATCTCAGATTGCAGCACGTCACACCCGGCCCAAGCACATTTGATAATTTCAGCAAAATGCTGTATACACAGATTCAATGACTAACAGCTCAATAAAGCGTACCGATTCATCACCTGTCCCATGGGGTGGGCATGTATTTGGACAGCAGATATTAAATTCGAATTAGGCCTGAGTTACATGACTCACCCGTGGCCTGCTGAACAAATGCAAAACTTATCTAGCCATCAATTTTTTTTATATTTCAAATGAGATCTTTAGTCCTCTGTCAAAACAAATTAAAACTTTAATTTAGCATAACAAAACTGTTCTCAATTTATTAATTTCATCTTCATTCGCATCAAATTTTTATTCCACATGACTTTTAAAGTTCTACAAACTCAGCAGTATATGCATTATTACTCAATGCCAATTAACCAACCTTTGCTTAAAGAGAAAAACGAATAGCACGCAGCAATGAATAATTGCAACCGATCATACATCAATCATTGCAGTTCACACAATTTTAATTGTCTCGGATCTACTGGATTTTAATTATCTGCAATAAGACATTTGAGCTTAATTATATAATTGCACATAAAATAGGAAATCATTTTATGTATGTTCGGTGTCTAAACTTCCACATTAAAACACGTAGACTGCACAGACGCAAATGAACCCAGACATCAATATCACAGGCAGTCCATGTATAGTGATAATCTCATATCTACATGTATGTTGAACACAGATGATGAGGATGTTGGGCAAAGTTGTATTGAGAGATAATCATGTCCAATTACATGTGAACATAGTATGAGTGTTCTTTGACCTCTCTTTCTCACCAATGGTGCCATACACAAACAGTTTGGATCATAATTAAACATATTTTACGGTTTGAAATAGAAGCTCACATTTATTTTCTTATTAGTAAATCAAAGCCAGCACTAATCAAACATACTGAAGATACGCATTCATTGGTAACAAAGCCCTGCTTACTTAAACAGATAGAGCAGTCAGTTCACATTTACGCTGTTCATGTGAAGCTATGGTACGCTTAGAACTACTTTCGATATGTAGATTTGCCATTCAATATATGGGAATGGTATTCCTCGTGAATTGCGCCACTTCTCTAATTTTTTTGTATTTAATTTTAAGTCACCTGGACTCATGCCTTCTTGATTCCATGTATTATCCGTGGTCCTATTTCCTGTTTTCATTCTTCCTTATGTCATTAAAGGTCATTGTTAAATTGTCTGTTAGACTGTTATACTGGTCACCATCATAAATTAATTGATCCAGCTTAAGACATTAATAGTCATTACCAAAAATGAATGAATGAATAAATGAATGAATGAACCGGTTTTGTCTAGAGCTCTATTATGCAATAGTTCCTATTAATTTTAACAAGTATGTGAGTTGACCCAAATTTGGCTGAACATGACCAAAATCATTCTGGAAAAGGGAGCAGTTTTGGTTAGCGGGATTAACTGTAATGATTCATATAAAAACTGGATTCATAGATCAATAAACGATGGATAATTTTACTGATTGACAGATTCAATATCACTTGCTTGTTTTCATATTTTCCACACAAAAAATGCATCAAAAATTCTTAAAATGTCAGCTTACATGTTACACAAGTCGCAACTATTGATACCCATGCCAAAAAAATGTGACAGGCAGTCTTTGAATCATAGTGTTTAATGTTACAAGCAAAAAACACTCATCCAATAACGAATTGATGGACAACGGAGTACCGGCTCAGAAGGTACAAGGGTAGCCTGTTCAAGTATTACTAATTACAGCAACAATAAAAGCCCTACCTTTACTAGCCACTAGTTGGCGACCAATTAGTTGCTGAAAAATGTGTGTAAAAAGGGTTGATCCGTATCCGAGTCCTTTTGGGACATCTTACATACTAGACGGACACAGTTTGAGATATTCTGATGATTGTTTCTGTGGAAAAGACTCAATTTAAAAAGGTCCATTCTTTGTTTAGTGTAAAATTCAGGTCATGCATCAAACCGAAAATGAATGTATGTGTATAGCGCCCCATCAAGATTGCAACTCCAAAGCACTCCCGACTACTGCACGGACACTGAATCGGAATTTCATGCCGAAGCGCATGAGCAATTGCGAGTGAAGAACTTGAATAAGTCCCTACTAGGCGGCTTGAGGTGGATTCGAACTCGTAACCCCCTCCGGCTGCAAGGCAGCGAACATACCCACTACACCACCATGCCATACACGTTATGCAATCTTGACCATCTTCTGGAGTTGCCAATTGTTACCCAGCCAGATCAGCACATTTTTGGGGATCTAAAGACAGAGGCAGTCGGATAATCACTATGTATGAGCAAGCGCTGCAGATGTTTCAATCAATTGTTTAGCTAAGGATATTGTCTCTGCAGATTTTCCATTAATTTATGCCTAACACACAGATGATCCACAATTGCATCGGTATAAAGTATACAACACAGATCACCTAGAATGGAATACTGTGGCAGCCAAAAAATCCAAAATAAGACCAAGGTAAAAAATGTTCAACTGCAGAGTGATACCAAAGTTATGTGAAAGACAAAAGTACCCTCACAAACTGAGGTCAACTCAAATACCAGAAGCCTAATTCCCGAAAAAGCTCAAATTACACAATATAAGACTTAAGAACAGAACCTAAGAACTGAGATTCAAGAACAAATTTCAGAAAACTATTTGGAGTTAAATCATATACACAACAAAATGGCTCTGAAAGTTGTTGAAAATGCAATTTAATGTTGGCTTTAATGTAAATTCACATAGAAAATCAAGGATTCAATCATCACATTCACCCCATGCACTAGTTGTGTGAAATATGCGAGTGACTGTTTCTTGTTTGGCAGTTTGCGCAGAGAATGGACATTTAAATAAGTATTTGACCTGCAGCTTTACCTACTGAACATCCAATACCTGAAGTAAACATCAAAACAAACTCAAGCAGGTGCGCATATAAAGTCAGCTCACATTAAAAGTTACAGTTACCTAGGAATAGTCACACATTTCGTGAACGGGTCCTGCGTTGTGATGGCCTTCTCCAGTTCCTCCACTCCGCCGGCCGTCTTCTTAAGTTTCTTTATCAGGCTTTTCACCGCCTTTTCAGCCCAGAATTTATCCTCGGTAGTGTCAGGGCCTTTCTTTAATTCAAGCAACCTCTTAACGACAGGAGAGGGGCTGAAGAACAGCGCAGACATCTTTGTGGAGTAAAATAATCAGATAAGCAGGGTCAAACGAAGGTGTGCAGATAGTCACAAAACCAACCAACCAGCCTAAATCGAATAGTTTCGTGTAAACGATATTTTACGCGATAATAGTTGAAAAATAGACGATTGAATAGAAGCACCACTTCAACAAAAAATAACCCCAATAGAAAAAACCTAGACGTTTCACTCGGTCGTAATTACTCCGCCAGACGAAACGCTTTGCGCAACAACTTTGTGTCCCGCCACCTGCTAAATAGTTCTCTGTTAAAAAAACACTTTCGCTAAAAAAAATTATGATAGAATTACAACGAAATTATTACATCGATAAACAGAAGCCACCAGATATAATATAAAACAGAATGGAAGACTTATCCTTCATACGCACTCCGCTGCATTAAATAATTAAGCGGTTTGGTGGCCAATTTACCTTTTTATTTCTACACAACTTTTTATAAATAGGCCTACCAATATTGTTTGGTACAATAATTGAGCATCGTCAATAAACCACGCATAATGTAAGATAAGCTATAGGACGTGGGTCTGTAACATATCTCTTTAATTTAAAATAATAATAATCCCTTTATTTTCGGTCTTATCGAAGTGCGATTTTATGGGTTTATTGCAGTCGTTGCAGTGGGGAGGGCAATGTCTAACAGATGGTCAGCAGAGTAATTTGACGAGCAAAATACAATATCATTTTGTTCAACACATGCAGTAGGCCTACACTCATTGCACTGCAAGACTGCCTGCTCTGTGGTATGTCGTTTGCTTATGGTGCATACCTCATTAAACTGGGTGTGAACTTGAACATACCATCTGTCTCAAACTATGGGAGGGACTCCGCTTGGTGCCTGTTCAAAAGCGTATTAGGCTTAAGATTCGTATGCGTAATTGTCTCGCAGACAATGCCCTGGTGTATTTTAAGGAGTTTTGTGGACCGTTTCAGGTCGTAGATTTCCTTGCTCTGCCATGCTCTGTGGATCGAACTTCCACAGTGCTGCATGAAAGCAGCATCGCTGTGGTTTGTCATTTCTGTTGGGGCACATGACCCCGTGCTTCTTTATGTCGTTTAAAACGAATAGACCTAATGTAGGGAGGATTGTACCGTTGCGGTGCTACGTGTTTGCGATAGTTCTGCTCGTTGCTGTTCTTTGCTTCGACCACCAAGCAGGGACTGTAATATTCATCGTAACATCGTACGAGAAACTTTCCGGCTGAACTCTTATGTCTTCATCAGTGTTCTTTCGATTGTGACTCGTGTTGTTGTTGTTTTTTGGCTGCGTTATTACTCTCAGATGACTTTGTTTGCTTGTAGCGACTGTTAACATCATAGGCCGTGCACTTTTGTGCAAAACGTGTTTTGTCTTGTTAAAGCACGTTAGAAATAATAAAATGTATTGTATTGTTTTATTTAGTGTTAAGCTACCCGCTGTGTAGCCGACCTGCGTGTCGTGTGAAGCGGGCCGTATTTCGTATAACCTGTATCTGTAATCATTCTGCGGTTTGTCAGATTGAATTTTTATTAAACGAATATACTAGGCCTACTACTAGGCTACGGTTGAAGTAATTGCATGAATGATGTCTCGGAGTATACTTTGCAGTGGTTTAGATATAAAAGATTTTCTTCACACACATATTTATGTTCAAATAAGTTACCCCTGAAGCTGATTTGAACAAGCACTGTTAAAATTATATAAGTGAAACTGTGAAACTGAGTTTTAATTTAAAATTGTTGTCAGCCAATTAATGTTAAGTTTAGCGCTAAAGAAAAATGTCCGATATAACGCGTTCAATGTGTCAGTATTTGCAGGCATTATGATAGATATATTTGCAAATGGTGCGCTGAAATGTTATATTTTGTTCAACAAATTAAATATTTTTGCGCTGAATCATAAGGTTATTTTGATCAGGTATTTGTTTCAACGTATTTTAGTTTTACGTGGAAATCCACTTTTGGTTTTGCAATTATTTGCATTGTCACTTGGATTTCACGGCCGAGTGATCTGCAGGGCATCAATAGTCGCTGGTGCTTCAGTACAGCCCCCGCTGCGCTGTGATGCTTGACCGAGAATGTATTTCGACGAGTTTCGGTTTGAATATTGAGGGTCTGAGACAAGAAGCACCGAAGGCACGAAGCCCGTAACGACTCTGTGCAAATCTTCAGGCCCTTGCAAAATAGAGGTATAGGAGAAGAAGGGGGAGGAAGCTGGATACTCACTGCATTGTAAGACTGCCTACTCTGTGAATTATCAAGCACGCCGTTTGTTTATAGGGTAATCCCGAAGACTGCGTGCCCGTATACAAGATAATATAGTTGCCATGGACTTAGCTATTAAAATAGAGTGCTGCGACCTATCAGCTGTTCATTTGGAGGCCTCTCAATTGAGCCATATATATATGCCTACCAGCTCTACCTATGATTTAGGTGTTTTAAGTTATTTTACAAATGGTATTTCCTTGTGTACAGGTGGCCGCTACAGCATGGGCTCCCGTCCCATGTACATCGAGACGGTGTTGACATGCGAAGGCAACTTCTATGCGCCCAACTTTTCGAATCAGTTGTCGATGTTCTGCAAGAAATTTGAAAGTCTGATCACTAACGGTAATTCTTTTCATGTCACTGTTTTATTTTCATGGCTCAGGAAAATGTTTAAAATTTATATAACAACTTTTTTTTGATTGAAGTTGGATGCTGTCTAAAATACTTCTAGGTAGCTTTGCTAAATGAGCTTGTATTTATAACCTCACACCTTCGGATGATTCCACGCCAATTCAGCCAACATATTTGATACGACCATTGACTAACTCGGACTTCCAAGCAACTTTGTTAGGGCGCATGAATATATACAGACCCACTCAAAGAAAGAGTTTTTTGGTCAATCACTTTCCAGGATGCATGTCATCGAAATTTGATCGAAACAGCTCAACTTTTTAATTTGGACGTAGTTAGGAAGTTGTGTGTGAGCTTGTATGACAGAGCTAGGAAGTTGCTTTTGTCACCATTTCTCTTTCGATGAATTGTTTTATTTTCTATTGCTTAAAGGTTTAACGTCGAGACCATATTGAGCACACTTTAACTTTGGCTTTTCATGATTCTCTTTAATCTAGAGCAATTCACACTTTTGGACTGAAGTTTATTGAACCTCTTCCGAGGAAATCAGAATGGGTTAGATGTAATGGTCGTTTTATTAGAATCGTTTTAAAATTGTCTGTAATTGTGAGTTAATTTCAGTATCCACGTCTATAATTGTGTGCAAACGTCAATATCAATGTCTTCTGAAATTGGAAACATCAATTGTTCAACTTGTTTGTTTTTCTTCATCTGTTCATTTTATCAGTTTCAACATTTGTTTGTGTTGATGTTGGATGTTACAGACAAGCAGCCGCTGTTTTACGTGAAGGTGGAACCATGGAACAGCGTACGCGTTTGGCTCCAGTTGCCCGCTGAAGCGTCCGAGCGACTGAAAGCACTGGCCAATGAACAAGCAGCAATGCTTCGTGATCTGGGAGTGCTAACAGTTCATATCAAGGAAGAAAATAGTGTTGTATCATTTAATCTACAGAGCGAGAACACAGCAGACTCATGTTCGTCAGCCGTTAGTCAGGATTCACCAGGTAGCAGTGTGAATTTAGTCAATTCTTTGATCAGTCTTGATAGTCATTACTGCAGAAGTCAAGAGGTTAGCGAAGAGTCGCAAGAACTGAACATTTTAACAAGTCCGAGGTCAGATTTTTGTAGAAATGGCTACAAGAAATCAACTCTGTCTATTCTTGCAGACAGGGAAATATGCTGCAATTCGGAAGCCTGTGCAGAACTTGACCAACTCTCATTCCACCGTAAAACCGCTGCAGAAACTTTGGAATCTAACGGCAAAATGCTCGCAAGTCGGACGGCAGAGTCTGGGTGTACCATCTCAGAAACTGGTCCGTCTGCTTTCAAATCAATGACGAATCGTCACTCTGTTGCTTCCCATGCAACAACACTCAACGGCTTTCACAACCGTCATCTGAATGATCCGCACAGATTGAGTGAAGTTCAGTCGCGTGTTGGTAGACAGCAGGAAAACAAGTCTTATAAACAGAAATCTGTGAAGGCATCTCCTCCCGACGAGCAATCCTTTTGCGACAGTCCAACATTGGATCAGGGTGGTTGCTTACTGCATTCACGTGTGACTATGTCTTCAGACTCGGTGACGGTAGCCAAAACCGGTATTTCAATGACACTCGTTGAAGGATGTGAACACGCTTCCATTTTTCCATCTAACTCTGGAAGGCTGTCAAGGAAACGTAAAAGCGATGATTTCGATGGAGACGCTAGACCTTCCGTGCTGCCACCTGTCTTGGATGACTGTCAGCATCACTCAGCCGACTACAATGGAAGTGTCACCAACTACAATGGAAGTGTCACCGACTACAATGGAAGTGTCGCCAACTACAATGGAAGTGTCACCAACTACAATGGAAGTGTCACCGGTGGCTGCAGCACCACGGAGAGTGGGACGAGCGTTTCTTTCCAGAGCCTTCCTCAACATTCCACCAGCGTTCGGTGCATCATTAATCCTTTCACGGGTGAGATGGAGAATGTGCCAGCCGACGATGTCGATGATGATCTAGTCATGTCGCACGGTGCAGAGTCGTCTGCGGTTCCTAACCATGCCTGTCATTCCACAAGTCCTGCTGCTGTCAGTGACGAACCTACATTTGGAGGTTTTACTATATCGTCCGGCGGACATAGCGTTTCGTTTGATGCCGACCATCTTGTCTCCGTTAATAATTTTCTGCAGTCAATTCTTGCGAGACTTGAAGTTTCGAGTTCCGCTGATAGTCATCTGTTGAATTTGTTGAATTCGGTCGTAGATAACGCAATGGCTTCTCAGTTGCTAACAGAATCGGTTGCTGAAACTGAGCGGTCGATTATGAGCTTGCTTTCGCCGCAGATTCAAGCGCCTCATCTGAATGGAATTGGACACAGCGTGATTCATGATGATCACGCTAAGAGGCCGTCGTCTATTTCATCAGTGGTAGGAAGCACTGTTGGTAATGGCAAACACGAGTTGGGACGTGTTCGTGAGCGTCAAAAATTGTTCACTGATTCGGACATCACTTGCAATGGAGTTTTGAACGTGAGTGGGTTTCATTCAGCTAACGAAGTTCTACAGTTGCAGCATTCCACAGAAATTGCCTCAGAAATTGCATCGTCTCAAGCAAGATATCTGATGCAGCAAGGTGCGTTTGGAACGGTGGCCTCACTCCCAAGTAATTTGCACCAGATAGAAGATGAAGGGTGTGATTCCGGAATTGCTGTTTCTCACGCAAATGCTGGTGGACTCAAGTTCCAAGAAGACGTACATGCTGATTTAGGAAATATGGTCGTGCAAGTAGGGACCGCGGCCTCAGCCAAGTGCCAAAATGTTTCAAAAGGTATGTTGATGACTACAGCTTCGCAGCAGGATGGGGGACGCAATTTGCAGCATGCACAGTACCAGAGCCAGAGTCAACAAGTTAAGGATATCTCAAAACATGCAAGTCATGAATGTCTAAAGGTTACAGACTTTCTTTCTCGAAACGTGGTAAATGATGATGCTTGCAACCAATTGCTGATATCTCGTGCCTCTTCAAGAAATGCAGCATCAACAACAAGTTCAGTTGACCAGCTGCAACGATTGTTTGGTGCTTCAGAAAAGACAGCTTTTCCGATGTATACATATTGTAACACAAATGGCCTTTCTCAGAACAGGAAACTTTCAGAGCAGATCAATTCAGTAGCTTCAGCAGGTTCTCAACACGGAGCAATTGCTCGAACTGATGCCATATCAAGTGGGAAAAGGTTGATCATGAGAAGTAACAATGGTAAAGAAGGTACTTCTGACTCATCCATGGATCCAGTCTCAGAAGTTGGGCATTACAGATTAGCTGATAGTAATCTTCAGAACGGCAGCCTCCATCACATTCCCCAGACGGAAACAAGCATCTTGGACCGTGACATTCTTTCAGCAAGCGTCAAAACCGCCGAATCACCGCAGCCATCTTCACGTAAATGCCCCGTAAAAAAATCAAAGTCATGTGACCGGTCAAAGAGAGCAGCATCATCAGTAGTCGGCAAAAGCAGCTCGCAGACATCCTCATCGAATAATTTTGTGCTTGGAAGACAGGCAAAGCCTCTGACGAAGTCACAGCCGACTGTGGCTCAGCTTCTGGACGAAGCGAGAGCAAAGCAAGCGGTTTCAGCCGGCGCTCAGCTTACCTTGGCCAACTCGGCAACAGTGTCTCCATTCTTAGAGGCACATGCAATCGGTGCGTGGCAGAAACAGATGTCAAACGTTGCCTTAATAAATCTTTTGCCTTACTCGCAGCCGCTGTCTGATTTTCAGTGTAGCGCCTTGGAGATGCTTCCTCTGAGCCTGCCTCGATCGTCGCCATCTGTGCCGTCTCTTATAGCCGTGCCGTTAAGTAGTATAGGACTGGCGGAACCGGAGTCAGTCCTACAAAGTGGTGCGAGTGTCTTGCAAGGAGACTCAAGCCATCATCAGCATTTAAGTGCCTTTGTGTTTGAGCATTGTCAGGGACTTGTGCAGCCAAGTGGGATTGATCTGTTGAATTCGATGGACGTGAAACAAGAAATGTTGGAGTCAGGAGCTTCCACCGATTCGGTCAGCGTGAAAATCGAGTCCACGTCTCATTCAGGCTCGCCTGGGATCGACGACATTCAAGCGACTGCTGTGGCGTCTTGCTGCGATGCCAAAGATTCGACGATTTCTGCCGCCACGTTCACCGTGAAACAGGAACTGTAAGCGAGTGATTCATCATCTGCGTTCGCTGTGCCAAGTCGGATGATTCAGCAGTTTTGCTTTTGTGTACAACATCACTTCCATTGTTTTATACATTGGTCTCTTATCTCGGACTTTTCGGCTTTTAAAGTGACACTGTCAATACCGGCTGATTGGCTCACATATTACGATGACGCAGTGGCTTAAAATGTGTGATTATTGTCTTTTACTGTTGTGCACTGGGTCTCACACAAAACACCGAATACGAGATGTTTAACTATGCAATCCGTGGAGAATTTTTTTACTCAAATAGCTTCTGCTTTCATGCAGTTCTAAGATAATCTTGTATGGACAATTGACACGCTTGCTGGCACTTTTATCTGTTTCATTACCATGGTTGCTTTTTTAGTTTTGTTGACCCGGTGAGTTAGTGAGTATGTCAGACGGCAATTCATGCAAAGTTTGACATCATTCCTAGTTTGCACTCTTTCGTAAACGCTTCTGTTTGTCTGAACGTGAAATTGTCTACATTTTGTGTTGTCATGGAAAAGTAGTGATTTACTTGTATGATACAATGTGTACATTTACAAAGTCATTGTCAGATATGTCATTCCAACACGAATCAGCTGTGGAAATTTGAGCAGTGATATCAGTGAATATCGTGTATGCAGTCAGGGCACCTGTAATGTAATGTAATGATAGCAATTCCTATGGCCTCGTCTGTAGTGATCTACTTGTATGATACTGTACACTTAGTCGCACATGTGCACCACTTGCCTTGAAGTGTGGAGAGTGAGAGTGTGGGTTCTAGCCTTCCATGAGATGGCTACACACTTTGAGCAAGTCCTTCACTAACTGTTGATTAGTGCCATCAAATAACGCTTAGTCATTTGTTAGTGGTATGTAAAAGTAATTGCATAATAATACTACTACTAATAATAATAATAGTTGCAAACTGCAAATAATAAAAAATTACGAAATATTGCGAATTAATAAATACAAAATATGAAAGCTGGTGGTTTTCACAACAGTCTTGTGTGTTGCGATTCGTCAAGGCATTTTGCATCAAGCTATTTATTTCAATTTCGTGTAAAATACATTTTGTGGGCGGTTATATGGATTTTGCTGTTTTTTTTCTAAATCGTTAAATGTAGAAAAATTCGTTTATATTTGACAGCTGTTGTTTTGTTCTGAGGCCATGAGAATTAGTTTACGGGTCTTGATTGTCCTCCTCTTGTGTGGCAGTGCCTTTAACTGATTATATTTAACAGAATATTGAACACGGTCATTTCTTTGGTACGGCAATGCCAGCTTGGTTTTGCTCCAACTTGCCTACTTGACCTTTGCCAGCCTGTGTCGGATACTTCGACTAGTCAATCTCTACGCTGAGTGGGAAGGGGAGTGCTCTCAGTGTGTTTGCTCGTACCTCCATCATGCGAACCCATGCTAATGCTGTGGTTAGCCCGGTGGTATGGAATGGCTTCCCTCTTGAGCTGTGCATGTTCCATAGATCACTTTCTGACACATTCTATAAGCACTTGAAAACTGTTGTTTTTGGCTGTGCTGGAGTCGGGAGCACCTCTGAGTAGTTTCCTTGAAGAGGTGCTGTGTAGATACTTGTATGAATGGATTGATAAATTGTTCAATTGCACGTTATGGTCAGAATTACATAAAGTTTGACCGCAACGAAAGAAGACAGCCAAATCTATATTAATATTAATATGCCTGCGTTATATGTGTTTTAATGTTTCACGAAAAGAAGGAAGACTTCCTTGTATTATACTCCGACGATGCTAGCTTTATTCAGACTTATTCTAATCAGTGCTGTATATATAAATATATGGAGATTTGTTTAATATTTACTTGTTGAATTGTGTATGAGTTGCCTTTTTGCACTGCACATGGTATTTTGAACCACATAATACTGGAATCTCACCGATTTTTTTCATTTATGTCGTGATTTTG
Source organism: Lumbricus terrestris (assembly GCA_949752735.1). Lineage (NCBI taxonomy): Eukaryota > Metazoa > Annelida > Clitellata > Crassiclitellata > Lumbricidae > Lumbricus > Lumbricus terrestris. The sequence continues at coordinate 3,965,764 of OX457052.1, forward strand.
CATAATTGATTGCAATTGGTTTCTTTTCGTTGGTAAGGCTTTGGAATTTATCATTGCATCAGCTGCTGTTTTGCTCTTAAGTTTAGTGTATTGGATGTTGGTTTGATACCTATGATAAAAGTTACAATAGCACTGAAAATAACCCTTTGAAGCAGGGCCATGTTTAAGGCTCTTCGAGTGTCGGTGCAAGGTGTTACAGTAGGGGCAAAGTGCCTTTCGGCAGTCTTACAAGATTAGCCATTTAAAAAAAATTCGCTGTTCAATAGGCTAAGTGGTTTGTCGGCTGTGGCGGGTCAGTAACAAGCCCGCAACGTCGGTGAACTTATTGAAATTATTATTTTTTCTTACAATTGCTGATTTTCCAAAAGGTTTAAATAACACGTACTGAGACTCGCAAAAGACATTTGGCCAATGGCAACAAAACTCTCGGCTCACTCAGGGGCATTCGGTGCGGTGCACCGAATGGACCTATGTTAAACACGGCCCTGCTTTGAAGCCTAAAGTTCTTTGTGTTAGCCTCAGCTTTAGGGTCCTCACAGCAGCATTATTGTACTGGGTATGTAATTTTTGTGTGTATTGATTTAAATTGGTTCTAATTAACGGTATCACTGTTTACTAATAGATTTGCCACCATTTGTTCGTTGTATTTGATGGTCTGTTGGATGTAATTCATATAAAGTCTTAAGTATACTCTGTGTTTTAATTACTTTGACTAATTTTGTTTTGTATAGAAAACTTGCTACTTTTATAAATATTTTATTTGCACTGACTCACCACCGTTGTCGTCTTCCAAAGTAGATTCTGTTCAAATTGTTGAACTGCATGTTGCGTTCATTTACAGAGTTCATGCTTTCAAGCAGTTTCTGCTTCTTTCAGTTTTAAAGAAATAAGTCTTATTGCTTCCGAACAATTTCATTTGTTCATTAAATGTAATTGTATTCATTAGATTTGTCAATGTGTGTAACATGGTGTCCACTGAGTGCTCAGAGTCATGTTCCAAAGTCTTTATCAGTTTGAGTGTCGCTGTATGATCTGAATTTGGAACATGATGATTGCTCTAGTTAAGTAATAATTGTGTGTTTACTATGCATCTCGTGATTCTTGTAAAATGTTGATTATGGAAAAATTTCACTGATGCAGCACTGGCAATATAAGGTCTGGTCAGGAGAAAGCAGATTTTGCTTCAGCATTTCCTTCAGTGTATTCTCAAATTTTAATATATTTGGCTAATGCGCAAAATGGAACTCTAGTAATAGTGCTTTAATGTTTGCAATGATTCGAATTGATTGTCAAAATTCAACAATTTTTTGTAAAACTGTTGGCCCCAAAAGTTTAAAAATAGATATTGCTTGGGTACTTTTTAGTGACATAGTGATAGTTAAAGCTTTGATAGCTGATGTAGGTATTGATTTTATGTTGTATCATTAGACTTGATTGGTTTGAGAAGACTGCTTAAGTCATGGGTTTGCAATTTTTCACAACAACATCTCACTCAATGTGTTCTGCTGGTTGTCATGTTCTTTTGTTCCCAGTTCTAGCACTGCTCTTGCCCAACATTGGGCTTTTGATGTTTTTTGTCCCTTCACTTGGAATGACCTTCCTGCGTCACTGAGGACTAAACTAATTACTCGTTTTTAACTCATTCATTACTTGCATTTCCTTACCCCGAATTTTCCGTGCTGAGAGCACCTCTGAATAGTCGTTCTGCAAGAGTGTTGTATATAAATATGATACAATACTAAAAGGCCGAACTTTATTTCAGTTAATTATTTTACTTTGATGACAGACAACACTTGCAGTATTTAACTGTAGTGTTTTGAATATTTATACACTATTTTGTGTTAAAATGAAGAAATATTATAGGTCTATTGTGATTATCAGTCATGATAAGCAGTAGTTTTTGACATTTTCAAACCAATCCCGCCACCCAGTTGCTCCCTTTAGGTGTTTGCAACACCCTTGGATGCCACAGAAGTCAGGTTGGGAAATGCGGTCTTAAACAGTAAAGCTGAAAACAGTGCAACTGCTAGTAACAATTGAAAGAGGCAGTAAAAAATTTGTATCTGCATATAGAATATGTCAAGTTTTGAAATATGATGAAAGTGAACACGTGCATTATTATGTGAAGACTCAACACCTTTTTCCATCACTGGTCAGCAGTCACCATATGATGAGAAGGGCTTGTCACATTGTGTGCGTGTGTGTTAAAGAGTTCTAGTCTGGTAGATCAGAGGACTGGTACTTTATATGAAAGTAATTTTTCCAAAGAATATTATATGTGGTACTTTGAGGTATGTTTGAATTATTTATGTGATTAAATTGTATTTAAATGTGTTGCAGATGAAATTTCAATGGTGTGCACATTCCTTTAGCCTTTGTATGGAGCATTTGTCGAAGTGAAAAACTATTCATACAGTTTAGACTCGTGCCTCTATTTTATACATGATTTCGTCTAACTATTTTATGGATTCCACAATCCAGTTTGCATACTGTTGTTGGAAGAAGTAAGTCAAGCCTTAACATTAGCTGCTTGTGATTATCGTAAGCACTTTACGAGTAGGATGTTTTTGGCTTCTTGCAAACCGTCTTGCTCTAGCAGTAAAGTCTAAAGTTGATTTCGACTGTTTACTTGTTGGGTTGTTGCGTGTCTGCTGGATTTCTTTGACTAATATCGTACAGGATGTTGAATGCAGTCGTATTGTCGTAGATTAACGTACGGGTGGCTTTTTGGTGCTGTACCTTTGAGGGTGAAATCAGGATTCATTTGCTTGAATTTATTTCACTGTGCATCGGTGACTCATGCAACAATTACTGGGTCTCTATTGTAAGTTCTGTTCAGTGCCCCATTACGTGCGTGTTTGGCAATTTGTTGTTACGTGATAGTAACTACAGCAATGCTCTTATAGAGATGGTTTTGGAGCAAGTTATCCAAATTTGTCAATATGCTTGCCGTGTATTATCTTTCCATTTTACCAGTGTTGTGAATTTGATGTGCCTGGTGGTTTTAAATTCTTTCTTAAACGCACAGCAAAAGCTAGCTGAGTCTGGTTGGTGGTTTCCTAGATTTAATTTTCATCAAGTGTCAACACTTGAGTATAATTTTATCGTCGCTTTTGTAAGTAAGTTTCTTGAATGGGATCTCATTTCATATTCTTGAATTTCTTCCATGTACACAGTTGAAGAACAGTTTTTTTTACTGCGCGAAGTAACTAATGTAATTCTCACAAGTTGCCTGATATTAAAGGATCTGAAGCTTGCAATGATGGTAACTTGTATGTTTATGTTTATGATGCAGCTTGATGTTGCTTTGACGTTCACTTTAAATTATGTGCTTTAAACAGCGTTTCCTTTCAAAATTGACTTGAAATCTTAAAGCTTGTAGAAGTGAAGATTGTGTGGTTTCTTGTGATTTGTGTTTTTCTGGTCATGTATTCTTTCAATGATGTATAATTTAAATGCAGCTGTTGGTTATAATTATTTCTTTGAATTGGTTCTTTTGACGGCCTTCGTATCGCATTTTCATTCTAGTTGTGTGTACATAATTTTCTTCTAATTCAGATTGGCTCTTCTCGTTATTGCTTCCTTGCTTATGACAACAGAAACTCTGACTGTCTGCTCTTTTGCCTCTCACGTGTGTCACCATCTTCTTCATCTGTCATGCTGTTCTATGACTGTGCAATTAGTTGCTTTTTGTACAAGCCTTGCAGTGTTGCATGTTGCATTGCATCATGGTTACTCTCAAATAACTTGAGCATTCTACTTGAATTCTTTTGTGGCTACCATTGCTGTTTCTCTTGCAAAAACCTCCAAAAGTTAAAATCAAGTTCAGTGGCTGAATTGAACAAGGGATAACTGACGGATTAACCTTTTAACTTTGATGGGATTAGTTTTCCATGCAGTTTAGTTCTGTTCATTTAAATGGTCTGCCAAAGGCTTGATGTGACTGCAAATCTCTGGAATGTCATTCCTCTCAGTGGTATTCATGGCATTTTGGCGAAAATCTCTATGTTTCTCGATGTGCAATCTGGCAATGATTTAGCCTCCACATCCATTTAGTGGTTCTTTAACAATTTAACCAGTGCCTAAAGTGTGGAAAAACAAGTGCCTGGACGCCTCTTACCTCTCCAAAAGAAGTGCCTGGACGCCCCTTGCCTTTCTAGTCTGTTCTCGCCAATAAGTGGCTGGATGGCGTTCAGATTTTAAAACAAGTGTGTGGACGCCGTCCATGACCGTCCAGGCACACTTTATGCCCTGATGATAACTAGATCACAGAGACATTGGTGATGCTAAGCTTGTAGCGTTAGTATCTGTTGTATATATATGACTTGTATTAGATTATGACTGTAGTGAATGATCATTGATGTGTATTTATTTTCACTTTACTCATCTGGGTTGTAATTTTTAAATCTGTATAAATTCTATGCATACAGTTATCACGGTGCTTTTAAACTGAACAAAGCTTTAACTTTGTGCACATAGTCACAGAATTTGGCGCACTGTTTCGAAGGAAACGTAATTGTTATGTGTATGAATTGCTGTGTAAGCAGATGTTCTGGTACTTGTTGACGTCACGCTCTGTAGCCATAAATGCATCTTTGATTGTGTCAGGTGTAAGGAGTTGGCTGTGATATTTTGCATGGCAATGTTCGAGTCATAGTTGTAAAAAACGTTTTTTTCCGTTTTTTATTCTCTCCCAAAAAACGTCGTTTTTTTCGTTTTTTATTTTCCCCATCGTTTTTTATTTTATTCATTTACTTTGTTATTATTTTTCTTAATTTTTTCTGATATTCCTTATGTTTTCCGCCAACTCTCAAGGATTCAGCTAACTAAAGTCATTTATATTTCATCGTTTAACATCATCTTTTAAGAGATAGCCTGCGTGTAGTAGGTTCCTAATCAATGTTTTCAAGGTTAAAATGCAGTTTTAGATGTAGCAAAGTCAGATTATTTTCCGTTTCCGTTTTTTATCGTTTTTTATTTGTTCGAAAAAACCGACGTTTTTTATTTCGTTTCCATCGTTTTTTACATCTATGGTTCGAGTCTTTTGAAGTCATTTCCATGTTAGAAATTTCCTAGGTGTTCTCGGCATATGCAAGCATTACTTTTATCACCAGTTTAGAGGATGTTTCTGCAGATTTGTTTAGCGGACATAGTTTGAGCTGGATTAGCCAGCAAGCTCTGTACGTAGTTAGTATTTGGATTTGTAGGAGACAGAAGAATCAGTATTACTTGTGTGGGCATTCAGTTTTATGCAGAAGTGTGACTGTCGGGTTGAGTTTGACGTAATTCGTGAGAGTCAATTGTTCCGTGGCTATGAAATGTTGACGATTTAAAAAGCTGATTTAAACAACTGTAACTTTGTCTGAAGGATATACCATATTTCATAATACATGTACTTAACAGTTTTTTCACCTGCCTAAAAACTGATATTAATTTAATTAGTAATAATAATAATAATAATTACAATTTATATGGCACCGTGACGCAGCTGTTGACAATGTATACAGTCCTTGTTCACAAAAAAATACTCATGGCGGCAAATTGAATATTTGAATGATTTCCACTAGTATATTCTGATGCAAAATTTACATCATTTGCAGCTCTCAGACTGTCAACGATGTGTTAGAAGAATTGTTTACTCAGAATGGAGTTGCAAGAAAATCTCTTCCAACATCATTTGGTAGTTGTATGTGTTAAGCATCTGTCACTGATTTACGAAAATTTGTCAAATAAAGAGATTGATAATCGAAATCATAGAAACTTTTAACCGCAAACCCCCAAATTTAAAACGCATCACTTCAAAGAGAAGCGCACAGCACATTAACGTATTCACAACTTCCGATTCACCTCAAGTGATAAACTGAATCCTGTGATAAATTGGTTCTACGACATGAACGTTTTCAGTGCTTTCTCTCTAGTGCTCTGCAAAGGTGTCCACGTGTGTAATACATGGCATGTCAATGGTGATCTGGTTATGGCCTCCATCCATAATGTAGGTAACCACACCACTGGTAGTTGCACACAAATCGGTTAGACTGCTTCCAAAGCCTAGTGAAGTGAGAAGGGTCTGATAAAACCCAAGTCTCAAAATAAAATGTGCAATCCCAAGGATGGTGTAATGGTGAAAGGTAGCTGTAGAACGAGACTGATATATGACTGGCCTAATCCCGATATGCATAGCAACAGTATTGGTATGGCTGTACTGGCAAATTTGAGGTACAGTCTGCGGGTCATTTTCCCATCAACAGAGACCTTTGTCATATACACAATATCATAAATAAGTCTCCAGTGTAGTCACATCAACTGTTCACACCGGACTACTGCAACTCCATATCCTGTGACAAGAGACTGCATAAAAATTCAGAATGTTCTAGCCCATGCAGTTATTTCTAACATAGCATAACTCCCAAACGACCCCAAGTTCACAATTCACCAAAATAACTTCCTGTGTGTCATTTAAAACAAGCATAGATCTGTCAATCTACAAAATGGGGAGTTATAAGCTCCCCAGTGGAATCAGGTTAGATCCACAGGAGCCAAAATATTTACATGGGTTTATTATAATATTAAACAAATCTCATTTAGCTCACATTTCTGCAATTTTGGGTCCAAGGACCAAGTACCTGGAGTTGAATGATGGATGCAAGATACTAAACTGTGACATAGGTACAGGGTTTATAAGTAGAAGGCATTCTGGGCAGCATCACAAGCGGTCCAGGGTGAAGCAAACACATTCTAGCAGAATAAAAAGGCCATAAACATACATTAACAAAATTGACCTAGAAAACACACTATTGTATGATGGTTACAATCCATCAACACAGAACTTAAATCTGACAATTCAGTTGATCTGCCGGCAAAGCCTGCAGTCAATCCTGTTGTTACACATGCACTTTTTCCAAAATGCCCAAGAACTCATAATCCTCACAATGTATTCAGCACATTGAGCTAGACTGTGGCAGTCACATTCCAAATTTAGTCTTTTTTAAAAATTATTTGGTCAAACTGTACAGAGCAGAGTTGTAAACTACATGTGACGTACCATATAACAAAACAGACAAGATTATTTCAACGAAAAACTTTATTTTTATTGAATGTTTAATCTTAATCTTTCACTGGAAAGGTGAAAAGTCATTGCTGTCCTCTTGTTACTTGGGCGCATGAGCCTGGGCTTTACGCATCTTCTGCAAGACGACAGACATCTCTTCCCTCTTTCGCTTCGCACGCAGTGTTCTGCCGAGCTACAACGCAAACACAACATCCAGCATTTAACACACACAATATACTACATCCAAGTAGCAACTCACGTGAAGCCGCTTATTCATTGAATCACCAAAAAATGTGACACAATTTAATTAAAATACAACATTTAAGTGGAGGGGTTCAAGGTGATGATAAACATTCTGGCACGAACAGAGCATCTATGCGGGTGGGATCGCTTCCTTCTACCCTACCAAAATGTTTATTCGACCTTGCATTCATCACACCTTGCATGGTCAATGACAGTTAAATTCGACTCCAATAATAGCCTGTGATCATTCATTCATGACTGATTGCAATCATATGGTGTTGTGTTAGTCAGTTTGAAACAAAAACTCTTATTTGTTGTCCTTTCAACATCTCAAGAGTATCATCTACACTTCATACCGTCAATCGAAAGGAAAACCAGGAAGGGTCTTTAGACCCACTTGATTCAGAATTATTCATTACATTGTTTATTTTATAGGTGGCGCGTTTGATGTACATTGTACAAGTGCATTACAGATTAGGTTTTTCATTTAACCTTTACCACTCATATGTCCGCTGTCAGCGGCCAAATTTGGGCCAATTAATTAATCTGAGCGGTAAGGGTTAATGAACTCATTCTAACGCACAGATTAACTAGCCATAAGCAGGAAGTGTTATCAACTGCAATGCAATCCTTACTTCACCAACTCCTCCCCTACAAACAGTGGATTTGAAATTCTGTCCCGTCATTTGACAGTTGTATCAAATAGCAGGCTAACGGTAATTTTGTATACTTAAAAGTACCATAATTAACTATCATACATATAGGACTTTTATAGGTTGCTTCTATAACAAAATGACTGGTTCTATTTCTTTAAAAAACTTTCAACACACCCTCTTTTTGCAGAACTTGAGCGCCCTCTTGTCTTTGCTGACCTTCAGCAATTCCTGCACTCTCTTCTCATAAGGAGCAAATCCAGTCACTTCGCGCACAAGGTCACGCACAAATCGAGCGCGTTTGGTGAGCGCCTGCAAGAAAACAATCACACCAAAATGGTCACTCACAACAACAACAACATAATACAAATAAAAACAATATGAACTACAAGCTCAGGCAGAAAAAACAGACAACCGCATTAACAAAAGGTCCTGTACAAAAAGTCATTCGCATCAGCCACAAGGCTTTGTTTTCATTTCTCTCAAAGCAGTGACATTGAAGTTAGTAGCATAGCAATTTGGTGACAAAGGTTTTTATCCAGCATGTTTTATTGTAATCCCATGACGATTCTTTTTAGCGGAGTAGTGTTACCTTGAAGGACAATATACAAATCACACAATGAATACCCAGGGGGTGCGACCCAAATCCTTTAGGTTAATATTGACCAGATTCCCGAAATCCATCTTGATAACACACACAAAATAATGGGTTTTTTTCAACACTAACCTGCGTCATCAACAACGAGTATTATGCCATGTAGTCAATTTAACTCTGAATATTTTTCGGGCGATTGGCAGTTTGAATAAAACTGTTTTCGTGAAATTGGGCTTTGTGTATTTTCAGCATTTTCAGGAATTTAGGTTGCTCCCTGCGGTTCTAACATCATAACTTTACGAATATTGTATGATCACTTTGCCAATTAATTGCATCAGTCGACGTAAAACGTTAGTGCGTGTGTCTGAACAGAAAATCAAGCAAAATTTAAAGACAGGATAAAACAAGTGTTATCAGAAGAAGACATACAACTTTAAAGCAAAGGATTGGTTAAACTGATGGCTTTCTTACCCCCTTCCTTCTTGACGGACGAGGCTTTGTTGTGTTAGGCGTCACCTTGTGGCCTTTCTTGAGGCCGATTGCCATGTCGTAAATAATCGCCATTTTCTTTAATGAAAACACATCACAATTAGACTAATTAATTAAAATTATAATCACAATTAGATTCAACGATAGTCAAGAATTTATTCTGCTTTTCATACAAAAATTAAGTTAGAAATCAGATTCGTTCTCGCACTGTAGTCAATGAATAAATGTATTTGCAGCATAATCCGGAAGAATAGTACTGTTGCATAAGAGTGAACATTTATAATCTTAATTTAACCGATTATGAATTCAATTGCCAAATAATAAGCTAGGCAAGTAAAGCAAGATCGCGAACACCACCAAAGTTTTAGGTCGTTTGTAATCCAAAAGAATACTACTTAAGTACTGGACAAAGCGTCCATTTAAAGAGTATTTTATTCAAACTAATAAAAATGTAATAAATTAAGTGCATTCTACACATGTGGCGAAAAAATGGTTTAATGACGGTGACTGGTAGGCTGCAACATTTCGATTTTTAAGTTAGCTGTATTAACGTATATCGTATAAATCCAAGACGCAATAGAAAAAATAACGAAGCAGCGACTGAAATTTAAGTTACCAATTATAAATGACAATATGACACTATAGGATGGCTTTCGATTAAAAAAATGATGAAACTCCAAGCCATACCTTCTGTATTGAACACCCAAAAGAACGAGAACACCACTTCTGCGAAACCAATATGGCGCTGAAAGATACTAAATAGAAGCGCGTTGAATTAAATATTATATAGCGCTTTTACTTAATAGTTAGTTCTTTGCGCGATCTTGAATATGAAGTACTAGATGTAGCCTATAATAATTATTATGTCACGCGTAGAAAAATATTTCAATTTTTGCAAACAATGTTATTAGTGTAATAGCCCTTATATATTTCAATAATTGTTAATCGTTTAAAGCGCACATTCTTGCTTTTTCAATTATTTGCTAATAGTCTAGTGCAATTTCTCATTTATAAAACTTTTAAGCATTCTATATACAGTGCAATCAGTTTCTTATACAAATCACAATATCTACATATTCCCTTGATGCACCATGTCACTCACTCGGAGTCGAAGAACGTTTCTTGCTCGCATGCTGCCCTGCATATTCTGACTAGTTTTTAAATGTACATGCTTATTCAAAGATTTAAACATGAAAAATCGGAAAATCTTTGTGTTTATGCATGATGTCGTTTGGGATTCAGATTGCGGTCTGCAGCTCAAAATTAAAGTCGATACTTACTCACTTATTTTAAGAAATGTTCTTTTCATCCAAGCAAAAAGATGATATTTTGGCGATTCGCATAACACATAATCAAACAATTTGTATGCATCGCGCACACATGTGCACATAAAAATTAATGTTGTTCGTGGCTTTCAAGCACCGTGCTTTGATACTTACTTACTTACTTGTATTCAGGCAGTCGCCGCCGTTGCCATAGCAATGTGAAGCCGTGCAGTCGACAAGTGCAAATAAATACGGTTAAATTTGTTTAAAAGGGAAAACTAAGGTACTAAAATTCTGTTTTTAATTCCTTTCATATGGAATCATAGGCTGATTGACTCTGTATAGAACAGTATGTCCTAACCGAGGTGGAGCGGTGTCAAAAGGTTCCGTGAACCTGCTCAGATGTGTCACATCTCATGGCGTTTAAACAGTTTACAGGAACTCAGATTACAGAAAACATGAATCTTAGCTATTAACAAAATAGACAGCCTGCACTAATCGGCGCTAAAAGCAGCCCCCAGAGCACGTTCGCCCTGTTCGGGGCGCAAACTCGTTACCTCTCGCTTTCTACGCCAGCATGCTATCCATTGCGCTACCGGGCCCCCCCAAAAAGATGACATGGAGAAGTTTTCTTATGCAAAAATGTGAAAAGCTATTGAGAATAGAATATACCTACAATAATTATTTGTAGACTTAAAGTTGTGTGGATGTGGTCGCAACACTGTGGTTAAATAGTAGGAACGCTGCTCATCATTAAGAAAGAATTTAAATGGGAGAAAATAAGGGCAGCCTGGGGAGGTAGGCAGTGCCTAAAGTGTGGAAAAATAAGTGCCTGGACGCCCCTTACCTCTCCAAAATAAGTGCCTGGACGCCCCTTATCTTTCCAGTCTGTGCTCGGCAATAAGTGACTGGACGGCGTTCAGATTTTTAAAAGTGCATGGACGCCGTCCATGACCGTCCAGGCAGACTTTAAGCCCTGGAAGTAGGTTGACCTGAGTTTGGGGTGCCGTGCCCAGAAAAGGGTTGAGAACTAATGCTGTGGACAGTTTAATTTATATGGATGAAATGGAAATATATAATCCTCTGTGCTCTGTAGATGTGAGATCCCAAGACAGTATAACCGTCGTTAATTTAATGTTGCTGTCAACTGACGTAGAAAAGTTATTGATTTTCCAATTTATGATTTGCCATATGTTGTGTTTTAGTGCCACATGCATTTTCTTGGTTTTTTAATCTCTGTAGAAGAATGGCTGCGTCACCTGCTCCCGACAATTTGTCGGAAATGATTAGCGCACGACGAACGGAGTCGTTGGATGCGCCAAACATTACAAAGCTTGTCACTCCATCAACCGAGTTTCTCTTTGGTCGTGTCAATGTGATCAATCTCATGTAAGTTGTGAATTTAACTTCATATTTTAGTCGTTTGGCTTGCGTGCATTCCATGCCTCTGCACCCAATGAGTGGAATCGGCTTCCGGTCTCTCTTCGCAGCTCAAATTCACTTCCTTCATTAAAAAGCAGCTCAAAACTCACTACTTCTTGTTGGCTTTTAAGCACATGGATCTCTCTAACTGCATCTTCCTCTGGCTGCTGACTATCTGCACCTCAGAGTTGCATTTCATTGCGACTTTGCACACGCCACAAATTTATTTAACAATGATGATATGCATAATTATATCATCTGTTATCTTAGTTTTATGCATGGAATTTTCATGCTCTCTTTATGGATTACAGTTCTAGAAGAGTCGGAAGTGAGCGTAAGTTCATGACAAAGTTGAGCTAAAACAGTATCTGTTCTGCCACCAGCTTTGAATATACCTGAGAAACAAAGTTGGAAATTTTCAAAATTCGCACGATGTTGCACTAGGTTCGCTGGAAGTGCAGAATATTTTTATGAAAATTGTATGTTTTTGGCAAAATACTATAAAAAAGATACTCCAATTCTACTACTTGTGTGAAACTTTAGAAAGACAGGCAGGCTAAATCTTTTCTTAAATCGCGTACTCTAGTTATTTTTCTACAATTCTCATACTGACAGGCCCCACTTGTCTGAAGCTTTTTACGAAACTCATCATTATCATCGGGATCCATGGGCCAAAGCAAAGGCCCATAGGTGTCTGCTGCAATGTTAATCACTTTTTTCCAAAGTACCCGGTCTTGTGATAGTGTTATACGAAACTGCGTAAGTTGCTTAATTAATCTGAGTAGAATTCTTTCGACTTCAACAGCTCCAAAAATCCACTCATTTGTCTTTCATGCAGATATCCTGCATTTTGCTGTTGTTGTTGTAAATCTTCAGAGTCTTTACATCTGTAGAAATCACAGTTATATCGGGCAAGAAGTTAGAGCCAACGTTTCAGCCATGCATGAAGAAAGTAGTTCCGAGTTGCTTGTTTTTTTCGGTTTCAGAGAGAAGGCGTTGCTCGCTGTTACTCTCAGCAATGAGGTTGAGGATATCCTTGGACATGCCGCCTTTCTTGACTATCCAAACGTCGCTGCAGTGGAGCCGTCTGCCTGGGTCGATTGGCTGCTGTCGGCCTATGAGGTCACGCAATGCAATTCTCTCAACACTCTCTTCATGCACTACTTCGTCGCGAAGAGCAACTACTCGCAGGGATGTGCACGAGAAATCATTCGAACGATGTTCAATACAATTCCTCACATACACTTCTGTCTGCTGCTGGTTCCAATTGGAGTTCAACCAGGTCAGTCTGTCAGTCGGTCGGTCGGTCGGTCAGTCGGTCGGTCGGTCGGTCGGTCGGTCGGTCGGTCGGTCGGTCAGCCAGCCAGCCAGTCAGTCAACCAGCCAGCCAGCCAGTCAGATTTGCCTGCAATGGGCCCTGTTCATTAATTTTGTAGACTAGCCCCTAATCCACATTATTAATTTAATTTGTAGCGCATGCAAGACATTGCAAGGCATGGCAAGATGTGAATCTGAGGCACGGATAGTCAGCTGCCAGAGAAATGTGCAGTTAGAAATCCATGTGCTGGAAAGCCAACAGGAAATTTAGTGAGTTTTGAGCCGCTTTCTTATGGAAGGAAGTGAATTTGAGGAATGAAGAGAGAGTGGAAGTTGAATCCAATCTAATCCAACTTGATGCGATATCCTGATATTATGGTTCTTTGTTATGGCTGAAGAAAGAGAATGTTGAACCATTTGTAATTTGTGCAAATATTTATGCAAATGGTCATGCAAATATTTATGCAAATATTTATGCAAATGGTCATGCAAATATTTATGCAATTTATATTTATGCAAATATTTATGCAAATGGTCATGCAAATATTTATGCAAATATTTATGCAAATATTTATGCAAATAGTTGCAAGTAGTGAAGCATACTGGAAGCCAAGGTATTTGCCACAGTGCATTAGTCAATGATTGTTTCAAGCACTTGCATCTCTAACTGCGTCATTCTCTGGCGACTGACTATTGCTGACTGTGCCTCAGATTCACGACTCAACATCACCGTTACAAGTTACAAGTTATAGGTACAAACGTCATTAATAATAATAATATTAATAATTGTAGAAATAATAAAAATTATAATAATGATAATAATGACAGTAATAATAATGATGATAATAATAATGATAATATTGATAATAATAATAATGATAATAATGAAAATCAAAATAATGATAATAATAACAACACAGCTTTTAGTATTTATTGTTTTTAAAGCCTGAGGGATCATAAATATCTCGGGCGCTAAAAAATAATAACAATGATAATAATAATAATGATAATAATGATAATAATAAAAATTAGAATAATGATAATAGTAATAATGATGATAATAATGATAATAGTAATGATAATTTAGCGTTAATAATAAAAATTATAATGATGACAATAATATTAATAATAATAATAGTAATAATAATAATAATAGTAATAATAATAATAATGATAATAATAATAATGATAATAATGGCGATAATAGTTATGATGATGATGACGATAATGATGTTCGTCTTCAGATGCTGCTCTTGGTGAGATATTTCACGAAGTACCGAAGCGACGTTTGAGAGATGCGAATAGTCATCGTCTGTTCATCTGTCACCGTCATCATCACGTTCAAGTGCTGCACATCAGAGAAGCCAGGTATATATATATATATATAATATACATATATATATTATATATATATACAATATATGCATTTATATATATATACTATATATGCTGTCTGCATGGCCGCAGGTGGAGCCTCATGTCTTTGCTTTCTGTTTATAGGTACTATAGCACAGTCACATTTACACATATATTGTAAGATGAAGTGTCGTCAAATAATTGTTCGACTTAAAACCTGCATGTAATCGTAATCATAATCGTAAACTAGAAATTTCTAGAGCGCCACTCGAAAGCCAAGCGCGGGCACTAGCTTATTCATGTATATGTCAGAAACATCTGTTTAAACTCCTATATATATATATTTCTGTGTGTGTGTGTGTGTGTGTGTGTGTGTGTGTGTGTGTGTATGTATGTGTGGTGGTCCACACCGAAATCAGTATTAGGTCGGAAGTTGCACGTCATAAATATTAGGGAAATAGCATGTTTGTGTTTTTTAAGTTTTTTTACAGAATTTAATCTAAAAATATTCTTAGAAAATTATTTTATTTTATTTTGTTAAAAAAACAAGTTTTAAAGCTATTTTATGTGCTTGATATGCATAATATTTTATTTCAATTAAGTTAATTTAGTTAATTAATTAATTAAATTGGATCACTTTTTGCTTTATATCTTGGGTTGGAATAGAGCTAGAGCAATAATTGTTGTGTCATTTTGAAGCCTGAGACCTTTTAAATGATGTATCAACTCAGTATGTTGGAAAATCACCTTAATACTGGTTTTATCAACATAGGAAACATCTGTTGTCAATTCTCATATTTGTTTCAACCTTGTACAAACACTGAACAAATGAATTCATGTGCTGCATATAGAACTGTGGAGCACGGTAGTGTAGTGGATATGTTTGTTGCCTTGCAGCTGGAGGGTTGCAGGTTCGAATCCACCCCAAGCCGCTTCGTAGGGACCTTGGGCAAGTCCTTCACTCCCAACTGTTCATTGCTTTGGCGTGAAACTTAGATTCAGTGTCCGTGCTGTAGTCGGGAGCGCTGGTCTGGAGAGCTCCTGAGTAGAAATCTTGAAAGGGTGTTATAACAAGTGCGCATACAAACTGTGACAAAGAATATATTAATCTCTGTTGATTGTCTGTTACGGTATATTTTATAGAGTTGAGGATCACGATGATCTGATGCCGATCTTTACCCGTCAGACGAACGTTCTGACGAATACGTACGGCGAATACTTCTTGGCTGAACTGATCGAAGCTCAGAATGAGAACATGAAGTGCATTGTGGCGGAGGTTTGTTGTCATCTATGTAGAGTGTAGATTAGATTCAATGGTATATATGGCTTCTCTGTCATCACGAAGCAATGACCAACCATTAGGTGATTACTACATCGCTTTGCGTTTCTCCAATTCTGGTTTGCGACCATAGATTGAGTATTCGTTAATTGAGGTTTAAATTTTCGTAAATATTCGTGAATACTGAGACTTTTTAATATTCGTAAATATTCGTGAACACTGAGATTTTTTAATAGTCATAAATATTCGTGAATACTGAGATTTTTTACTATTCGTAAATATTTGTGAATACTGAGATCTTTTAATATTCGTAAATATTCGTGAATACTGAGATTTTT
This sequence comes from Lumbricus terrestris, assembly GCA_949752735.1. Classification (NCBI taxonomy): domain Eukaryota; kingdom Metazoa; phylum Annelida; class Clitellata; order Crassiclitellata; family Lumbricidae; genus Lumbricus; species Lumbricus terrestris. The sequence continues at coordinate 3,981,769 of OX457052.1, forward strand.
TAAATATTCGTAAATATTCGTTAGCGAATTAAAGTGAACCATTGAAACTGCAATGTTACCCGATAAAGCAGTTTAAGCTTCTGTATAATATCTCCATAACATTCAGGGACCTTGAAGTTTTTAGCAAGAAACGTATTAAAGTTACTGATATATGCATCTCAGTTTGGTACAATTCAAAGTCCTTTTTGGTTGTTAATACTCTATGCTTAGGGCCATTTAGGCATTTTATGGTATTGGAGAAATTTCTGCAATATACACAGACCACCTTAGAGTTAGTTCAAACTCGCCAAACCTCACTTTTCATTGTCTTTCCACTCCTTCACAAATCTCATCCTGATTCCTCCACTTACCCCTTGTCACCATCCATCTTAGTTATCAGACTGTTTGCCTTTCGATTTTGTTTTGACTAAGCACATCGGAATTAACTGGTTCTCGTGACTTTGCTTTTTTGGGAGCTCGAGAAATATTTAGATTGCAATTACAATTACATGATTTTGTCACTACGAGTAATTACTGAACTGCTAGAAATGATTGAATATTATGGAATTGAATATGAGTGTGAAAAAAAGAAAGTTGCGGTTACAATGCAATATGTTTTCTTTTGTAACATGACAGCTATTGTTTACTTTTGTATTGTTTTACCATCGATGTGTAACTTCAGGTGGATGGCTGTGCAGTCGGATTCATGAGTCTTTGTAAGGACATCAACATTGACCTTCTGAACAACTGCTTTGAGCTCGCTCCATTCCACGGCCTCAGAAAACCACATCCAGATGACGTGGTGAAGAGATCTTTTCCGGAAGCTATGCCTCCACGTTCAGCCCTACCGGGTAACTTTACTCAGATTACATTTTGTGGACTTAATGAAATATTTCTGATTTACTGCATCATGTTTTTTATGTTGAGGTCTTACTTTACTTAACTCGTAAGAATTTATTTGCTGCCCCGCCAGAATGGTCAACTCCAGACGTACTACGAAGACAGCTGTTTATAATAATAATAATAATAATCTTCGTTTATTAGTTTACCGACGCACACCGCAGTATGACTGCAATTCATTGTACGAACGTATGACCACTTGTTATTGCAGGAGTCAAATTTAAATGTTTGGCATTCACGCAGGGCGCACGTCACATCTTACCACTAATTTTACCAGTGCCATCTGTTGAATGGAAGGCAGAGTAAACTTTTGGGGGGTAGCAAAGAGGTGGAGGAAGGGGAGAGAGGGGAAGATGGAGGAGGAGGAAGAATAGGAAAGAAAAGAAGAAGCCTTGAGACAATCATATGGATATGGTGTTGTTGTAAGCGTGTAAAACTTATAATTATGACGTTAAATTGATCTTTGTGTGTAAAACTTATAATAATCTTGTTAAATTGATGTTTGTGTGTAAAACTTATAATAATCATGTTAAATTGATGTTTGTGTGTAAAACTTATAATAATTATGTTAAATTGATCTTTAAGCGTGCAAAACTATAATGATTATGTCAAATTGATCTTTAAGTGTGTAAAACTTATTATAATCATGTTAAATTGATCTTTAGACATGTAAAACTTATAAAAATCATGTTAAATTGATGTTTGTGTGTAAAATTTATAATAATTATGTTAAATTGATCTTTAAGCGTGCAAAACTATAATGATTATGTCAAATTGATCCTTAAGTGTGTAAAACTTATTGTAATCATGTTAAATTGATCTTTAGACATGTACAACACTTATAAAAATCATGTTAAATTGATGTTTGTGAGTATAATTTGTAATAATCATGTTAATTTGATGTTTGTGTGTAAAATTTATAATAATTATGTTGAATTGATCTTTAGGCATGTAAAACTGTAATGATTATGTCAAATTGATCTTTAAGTGTGTAAAACTTATTATAATAATGTTAAATTGAGTTTTAAGCATGTAAGACTTATAACTATCATGTTAAATTGATGTTTGTGTGTATAATTTATAATAATTATGTTAAATTGATGTTTGTGTGTAAAACTTATAATAATCATGTTAAATTGATCTTTAGGCATGTAAAACTTATAATAATTATGTTAAATTGATCTTTAAGTGTGTAGAACAGGGGTGTCAAAGAACTGGCCCGCGGGCCATTTCTGGCCCGCCGACGATTTTTTTCTGGCCCGCGAAGCCTTCCATAAAAATTAGAAAATTAGAGGATAAAAGTTAATTTTTTAAATTTTACAGTCAGCGCCAAATAAATGTAGGTTTTTCTTACTGACGTCACTTTTGCTCAGACGCACAGCTTTGTGTAGACTGTGTTTCTATGCTATTCTATGGTTTCCGCGGTTGGTGTTAGCTGGCCAGGAGCTATCTCTTAGATGAATACCCAATTTTGCTCAGGAGCTTCGACGCTCTGGCCCGCCATGGGCGCCCGCACATAGAGGCAAGGGGGCACTTGCCCACCCCCTGGAAAATTGACACCTATGTTCTTAACTGCTACTTTTGTGTTTTTAACAAATTTCTTTGCATTAATGCACCAATGACGCGAATGATACAGACAGTGAAAGTCAGAAATCTACGTTTAGAGATCTCCATAGAAATAAACATGCTCTTATAACTTTCTGCCTTGCATGTTGAGCTCTTTCTAAAAACTGTAACAATGACCATAGGCTTTCAACCCTCCTGCGAAGGCCCATGCAAACAGTAGACCTATCGATTACGGCCTACTTGAGTGGAATCCAGCTGTAATGCAAATAATCACAACCGCACAAAAGTTAATTACTAATGGAAAATTTTGAAAATAGGCTTCTGACTCGATGCAGCACATGCGAAAAAGCTGATGCCCTGCGATTGGCTTGTGAGTGGCGCTTTAGAAGCAGCTAGAGTAGCACTTGCCCCTTGAAAACTGACACCTATTTTTCGTTCATTTTATTCATTCGTTCATTCTACGCACTTATATAGCGCACCTTTAGGAAACTTCTTTTTAACATCTGCTTTTTCATTTTTAACAAATTTATAAGGAAACTATCCGTGTTAAACGTTATACACAAAATGAAACTGAGAAATTTGCATAAGAAACCTCTTTGAAAAATACTCGTATTCTTAATTTACAGCTTTGCATTTTTCAAGCTCTTGCTACTAAAAATTTATCCGTGACTATCGTAAAATTTTTGCCCCCTGCAAAAATTTCTGCGGGCGCCCATGTGGCCCGCCACTTCTTGGAAGATGTTCACACTGGCCCGCCACTAAAAAAGGTTTGACACCCCTGGTGTAGAACTTATAATAATCATGTTAAATTAATTGTGTTTACCGCTGTGTGTGTGTAGAGAAGACTCCATCTGTTGCTTCGTCGAGACCAGACTCCGTCTTAAGTGCAGCGGAAGAGGAACTGGAAGAGAAGGAAAAGCAAGCGAAGGAGAATCCGCCGGATGGAAGTCCGGTGCAGGAGCAGCCTACGAGGACATCATCTCATGACAGCAGCTATGATGGTATCAGTAACATACTTGCATTTGAAGAGACGACTTTTATAATACAAACTTCATATCTGATCTGACTTTTCTGCTTTGATTGATTGTGTTTCGTTTAAGCAGCGCTTAATGTGTAAAAAAGGAAGTGACTGGACGCTCCTTAACTTTCCAGTCTGTGCTGGCGAAATAAGTGACAGGACGGCGTTCAGATTTGGAAATATGTGCATGGACGCCGTCCATGACCGTCCAGCCACACTTTAAGCCCTGCATTTAAGTTTAGTTTTTCTTTGTTCTATTTTTGGCAAATACCGAGCAATGAGCATATCTTAGCGTGTGCTCACATGAATTGTTTATCTATTGCCCTTAAATCTGTCCTCCAGGTTTAGATTTAAATATGAATCCATTTTTCATGATGTGGCTTTTCATGTAATGCAGGCTGCGATGTTTTAGGGCTGGGATGTTTTTTGGCGGCTTTCACAAATTTTTTTGCTCTCCGAGTGTAAAATTGTTCTTGTCCTGGAAGCTCATTTAAAAAATATAAGACAATTAAAGGCATAATTATGTTCTTTTTGAGCATATTTTCGGATCATCAATGGAAAGGAAGCACTACATTGGGAGATGTATTTTTAATTAACACAAAACGAAGAAACTTGGGGTCACAGGTTCAAATTGTTTAAGAAACCAAAAGGTGCATTAGGACAGAAATTCTTCAGTGCTACAGTTGTAACTAAGTTGTGAAATGGTTTGGATATCTCAGTGGGCACTGCCACAGTGCTTAAGAGGAAGCTAAGAAATTGGGCTATTAAATGTTGATTGTTAATTTGCAGTGGTTCTAACACAAACCAAGTGTCTTCTGAACCACTTAGAAGTCTTGTTATGTTATGTTTTGGAAAACTGAAGATCTGATGATGAAGAAGCGTCTGAGTGCGGGTCAAGATTCACCCATTGCTGATCTCGCAGATATTGAGGCCGCTCTGCTGGCAGCCACCCAGCGCAGTCCCACCCAGGTCTGTATTAATAGGCTGTAGATAATGATAGATAATGATTGATGATGATAAATAATGATAGATAATGATAGATAATAATAGATTATAATGGATAGGAATTTCATTGTGAAAGTGCTATATAATTTAATTTCTCTTTTGCCATGAGCCTTCCATTTTAAATTAACTTTTCAAACTTTCTTTCTTGTTCTCGTTTGTAGCATTGTGTGCTTGGGTGAAGTGTGTCAGCCATGTGTTTGGATTTATAATACAATGTAGTGGTTAAAAAATAGATATATATTAATTCACTATATATTATATATTTGTCACTAAGTGGTTGTGAATTACCATCTAGTAGGCTTGCTTGTCATGTATCTATGCATTTGTTCAGAGAATCTGTTAACCCTTAGAAGCCGACTTTTCCGGTCCGTTATCCATAGAGTTATGGGAGCTCCGGGTTCAAAGGGTTAAGTGCCTCTTGAAGATTTATTTTCAGAGGTGCTCCTGATTTAACCAAAGGGCACCCGCGCATAGGGGTAAGAAGGGGGCACTAAATTGCCTCTTTCGAAAATTGATGTCAATTTCTTTAACTACTTTTGGATTTTTAAAAGATTCCTTCACACTGTAGCACAAAATATGGGGATGATACACAAAATATATGGATGATAGACAAATATACGGATGATACACAAAATGTACGGATGATACACAGATATACGAATGATACACAAAATATACTGATGAATCACAAAGTGAAGCTGTGACATTTGCATTTAGAGACCTCTATGAAAAATACCAACATTCCTAACTTCCTGCTTTTGCATTTTTCAATCTCTTGCTAAAAAATGTTTGCCCCTTCATGCAAAAAACTATATGTGGTAGCCTTGTAACTTGTCACTGGCTAATATGAGTTTCTTAATTTAAGCGATCGTCAGTGGAAAAGTTAGGTACTATAATAGTGGAAGATTGCTCCAGAATTATGGTCTAATGTGTTGCAAAGAAACATGTGCTCACATCATCATCATCATCATCATCATCATCATCATCATCATCATCATCATCATCATCATCACCATCATCATCATCATCATCATCATCGTCAAGTATCACAGAATCAACAAGAACTCATTGTGTTTTTAAGACACTTGCAGAAAACTGGTAAATTTATGCTAGACGATTCACATACACCGATGAACCTTGTGTTTGCCTTGCAATAGGTTTAACCGTAATTACAGACCAGCTTTGTAGTTATTTGATTGTAATCATGAATTTATATAGCGCCTCTTAAGAGAAACTCCTCAGGGTTGCTCCTGACCTGACGGCTCCAAACCACAAAGAGAATGTTTTTCAAATGCTTGCAAAAAAGGGGCAAAGAAAGACCATGAAGTTCATTATGTAGTCTGCTAGGTAACTTATTCCAGGTCTTATTATTTGATGTTTTGAATCCCTAGCCGGACAAGCCAGGTCGTTTCCAGAAGCCAGCCAGTCCCCATCCAGCGCAGAAGGAACCTTTCGTAGCGAAATATTTCGGTGAAAGCAACGCATTTAGCATTCAACTCTTCTGTATCGATGAGAAATATGAAATGAGGTGAGGTTACGATGTGGGGTGAGGTTACGATGTGGGGTGAGGTTACGATGTGGGGTGAGGTTACGATGTGGGGTGAGGTTACGATGTGGGGTGAGGTTACGATGTGGGGTGAGGTTACGATGTGGGGTGAGGTTACGATGTGGGGTGAGGTTACGATGTGGTTTACCCTAGAACTGTCATACAAGGGTGGATAACCAGTCCTCTCCCTTGCCACATCATCTTTCCACCAATGACAGTGTACAGTCAGTTTACTCAGTGTACAGCCGTGTTGGCTAGTGAGCACAATTGGAGCAGAAATCTCAAACCTGTTCAAATTTGAACCTCTGAACCGCTCGTTTGATAGTACAGCATGCTAACTGCTACAACTACCGAGACTAACTGCACTAACTGCTATCAAGTGCTCCATGTAGAAGAAAGTAATCAGTATGTGATCTTTTGTTAGATCAGTGCTGTTCAACCTGCGGCCGTGGGCCCCATGAGTTCCGCAGGCTGATTTCAAGTTGCCCGCCTATGCTATTGAAATTTTTTCAAGTTTTGTGAAAGTGAAAATAGCAAATCGTAGACCAACTACGGTAATGGCTATAAGTTCGTGAGCTGTTGTGTTATTTGACAATGTGAATACAAAATCAAGTTCCAACAAAGTATCCGTTATGATCTTTCCACAGTAATTTTAAGTACAGCTTAAACAATTTACACTTGATCATAGTTGATGCTTTTGAGTTCACTGGTGCAGCCCTCGGCTTCAAGAAAAGTTCTTTGGTGGCTCGCAGTGTCAAAAAGGTTGCACAGCACTGAGTTAGATTTTTAACCTCTGTGGTTGGCCTAGTGGTTTAGAATGGCCTAGTGGTTTAGAATGGCCTAGTGGTTTAGAATGGCCTTTCTTTAGAGCTATACCTACTCCCTGGGACTCTACCAGGATCCTTCCTTACTAAACTTTTAACTGTTCTTTTTTAGGCACACTGGAGTCGGAAGTGCCTCTGAGTAGTTTCCTTGAAGGGGTACTGTATTAGTCTCTGAATGAATGAATGTGTGCTTCAGCGTTTTTGATTCTTATTGGTTGCTGATTATTTGTTGTTCCTTAGGTCATGTGACTTCCTACCAAAGGCATTTGAGTTGTTTGGTGACCAGAAATACTGCCTCATAACGGTTCCACATATGGTGCCAGAGTTTCCTCTGCTTCAGCATTTCATGGTAAGCTGCGTTTAGCAACATTTCTTTTCTCTTCTCTCTTTTCTTTTCATTGTCCGCATTGTTTTGACTGAGCTACCTGAGCTGTTACTTTCATAGGTTGCTTCTATATCTCTTTTTAGGAATTGGAAGCTGGTTCTGTGGCTAATACAGTACCCCTTCAATGCCCACAATTTTCGTTTGCTTCATTAGCATAGCATAAAATGACAACGGTTTTAAGTGGTTCAGAATACCACTGTTAATTGACCAGGAACATTTAATAGTCCACTTTTCCAAGCTTTTTCTTGAACGTTGTGACTGTGTCCACCGACACAGTGCTGTCATCCAATCCGTTCCAGAAGTCTACGACTCTAGCAATGAAGAATTTCTGTCCTTATGCTCATTTTAGTTTCTTAAACAATTTGAACCTGTGATCCCTGGTTGCTTTGTTTGGTGCTAATTCAAAGAACTTCTCCCAACGTAGCGCTTCCTTTCCAGTGAGGATCTTTTATACGCTTCAATTAGATCGCCTCTGCTCCTCCATCTCTCCAGTGTTGTTAGCCCACACCTTCCAGCCTCTCCTCATAGTTCAATTCTTTGTAACTCCAAATCATTTTCGTATAAATTAAATCAACCATTGTCCTATATACCGGTGTATACATGTATATACATTCATGTGTGGAAATATTTGAGTATAGGACACTTGAAAAACATCGCAATAAACCGACAAGATTTTGTCGTCTTGTGAAAATAAATACAAATGGCGTCTCCTTCATTGTCAGTTATGTTATAATGCTGATATTGGTGAAATGATGCAGCAATGGTGGCCTTTTCATCAGGGCCGTGTTTAACTGCCCCTGAGCCGAGAGTTTTGTTGCCATTGGCCAAATGTCTTTTGCGAGTCTCGGTGTTAGTTAAACCTTTTGTAAAATCAGTAAATGTGAGAAAACATTAATTTCAGTAAGTTCACCGACGTTGCGTGCTTGCTTACTGACCGCCACAGCCGACAAACCACTTAGGCTAACCTATTGAACAGCGGATTTTTGTAAATGACTAATCTTGTAAGACTGTCGAACGGCACTTTGCCCCTGCTGTAACACTTTGCACCGACACTCGAAGAACCTTAAACACGGCCCTGTTTTCATGTTCTACATAAGTTGGTCTGTTTCTAAAGTATTAATGAAATTCATACAACAGCGTGCAAGGCTGGTCCGATCGGCATTTCCACTGGATGAGGTGATATCGGGAACATGTCCTGAGCTTGGTTTGTTCGTAAGAAACTTGGGTCTTTTATTGCCTGAGTCCTTGGTGTTGTCAGTCTATCTGTCTGTCTGTCTGTCTGTGTGTTTATATGTCTGTGCTTCTGTCTGTATGTCTGCCTGTCTGTCTATCTCTCTGTCTGTGTATATGTCTGTCTGTATGTCTGTCCTCTGTCTTTGTGTCTGGCTGCATGTCTGTCTGTATGTCTTGCTGCCTGTCTGACTGCCTGTCTGTCTGTGTGTCTGTGTGTCACTCTTTGGAAGGTCCTCACGGTGCTCACTTGTCTGCCTGTGTGTGTGTGTCACTTTCGTGTGAGGTTTCAGTGTCCACTTCTTCACCGCAGTGCAGTGTTTGTGGCTTTGCTATAAACTGCAGATGGTAATGATTTTTGGAATCGTCCTCACGCTGTTCACCTGAACATTGATATTAAAAAATGCTGCTTTTTACTGCAGGTCTTGATTTCTCATTCGGTTTTTGTTCCTTAAACTCACGAACTGAGCAGATACTGAATTTCTGAATGTGAGAATGGGTCTTGGTTAGGCCCTTTAGGGAGAGAATGTTGGAATGTCATGAGAGAGAATGCCTAGCAGAGAGAAGTCTGCTGCTTGTGGTCTCCTTGTGATGGTCATTATTCTTAAGATCGCTCTTTCCTTATCTTTTGATGGTCAAACTCTGCTGGTCCTAGGACCTAATCTCATGCACTCTGGGCCATTGTTGCTTTATTAATCTTTTACCCGTTTGCCCCGAGAATATCCGCTGAAAACGGGCTTAAAATTTAAAAATGAACGGGTAAAGGGTTAAGTTTGAATACATAGGTACTTGAGTGTAGGCCTATAGGCCTATAGGAAATTAACTGGACTCCTTTATCCATTATTCCATTATGTATATTAACTATATTACATTGTATTGAGGATTTTATATAGGCCTATATAACACAATAATAAAATCTTAGTGACATATTGTCACTAAGATTTTATTATTGTGTTATTTCAATTTCACAATCGGCCGTAAATCCGGAATACATCTAGGCCTACTTAACCCAACTCTCTCAAGTGGCCCTGGCTAGTGGGACCTTCGGCCCCTTTTGGATCTCCTGCGTAAGCCAACATGTTTGGCTACTATGTAATTGGTTGCCAAATAAAATGTTATCTTATGTTAGAAACACCTTAAACTGGATGAAGAATTCTCTTTGATCGAGATATGTTGTAATTGTTTTTATTATGAATTTCTTCTTTAACTTTGTTTCATCATGTTCCACCTTTTAGATTTTTCACTGCTGCTGATTGTGTGCTTCGCTCACAACCGAGCATCAGGTTTCGAGCATGCTTCACTCTTCTAACTCATTGGCATGCCATTGGATTTATTGTTCCAGCTTGGCCTGAGTTGAAAGATCCATCAATCGCAAAGACAAGCAATGTTTGACTGTTGCTCAGAGATTCAATTGCAAAGACAAGCAATGTTTGACTGTGGCTCAGAGATTCAATTGCACTAAATGAGATTTTATCGCTGTGAGACTTGTGATGAAGTCTGGAAATAAAACCATGGCAAGACAGAGAGTTTTTCAACCAATTCCAATTTCAAACTCTATAATTGAACTTGACTGAGGGTATCAAATGTTGAGTACTGGCCATCTTGAATCTGGATCATCATGTCCTGAAGGCTGAGAAAATCCTTCTTTGCGCCTGGCTGCCTCTCATAGCTGGTTTGATGTTTATTTGTTCTGGTAGCCACTCAGTGAGATTTTATAAGTTGCTGCTGCTTGAGTTGTGTGTTTGAGAAAATGAGAATCGCAGTATTAATCAAGCTTTAAGTATTCACCAAGATTGTGAACTGGGGCATCAGAGGTGAATGTAAGAGATGAAGAGTTAGTGGATAGGCGTTTTGAAGTGTCAGGGATTTCTTAATTTCTTCAGGAAGGTTTAGGATGATGTGTTCTGCTTTGGAAAGGTTGAGGCAGAGGAGGTTGGACAACATTCACTTAGAGCTTAGGTTGACCATGTTGAATAATATTATTGTGCGATGAGTTGGAAAAATTAAGTAAGTAAGTAAATAAATAAGTATTTGGTTGTTGTATAAATTTAGAAGAATTGGTTCTTCTCTGAAAGGTGTAGTTTCAATTGTAGCGAGTTACACCTCAGGCAACAAGCACGCTCTCACAGGAACTATACATCTTCTGTGCTCTGGGTTTGCTGAACAACATTGAGGTACGGTCTGCCAATAAGCACGACCTTGCGGGAATAGACAACCTCGTGGAATCACTTGAACTGAGTACAACTCTGATGACAGACGTTAAGCAGTACATCAAAGCTCACAGAGATGACGTGAGAACAACTGATTTCTTGTATTTTAAAATCAACGTTTCTGCTTTTTTAGTTGGTGCAAGGAAAAAATTATTCAAAGGCTGCTTAAGAGATTATGTTAATTATTTATATTTAAGAGAGCTTTGCTAACTTTGTTAATTGCTTTCGTGTAAGAAATTAGTTAATTATACTGAGCTGTTTGTCACAGATGAACAGTCTGTTTATTGTTCTCATTGTGTTGTGTAACTTTTCAAAGACTGCATTGAACATTGATTTTGGAATGGCGGATTGAAAATTTTCATGGTGTGCATTCTAATATCACCAGTGTGCATTCTAATATCACCAGTGTGCATTCTAATATCACCAGTGTACTATTTTTCTTTTCTTTGGTGACAATCCGTACTGCGTATGTCCTGGTATTTTTTACCATAATTTGGTATATTGTTGAAACGCAAAAGTTTGCGTCCTTGAAATATCTGTTGTTCAAACATCTGACATCATGAGTGATCAACCTCAAATCAATGCTGCCTTTTCTCGTGGGCCGATCACACTGCGAGCGCCTCTGAAAGACTTTTACTGAGAGAAGCGCTTTATATACGGTCATATACAATACAATACAATGTTTCAATCTGTTTTTTTCTCTAGGATGGAACGGAGATCCAGGTGTTTGTGGCCTTAATTGGCCAACAGGTTGTAGGCGTGGCTGTGCTTAGACGTGAAGAGGTATGAACACTGGATTACTGTCACATTGTGTCTTTCATTCGTCTGTTTCAAGTGTATTTCATCTGCTTGGTTTTGCAATGTGTGTAATATACAACAATTGATTGCATGTTAGAAGCAAACAATAGATTAGAGGATTTCATTGTATGTTAAAATGTTGTAACATAGAGGATTTCGTTTGACATTAAGCTGATGACATTGTGTCGGTAGGATTTTGTTGATGTAATGTTCAACTAATGTTCTGGTAGGATATTAAATATATCCGATCAAAAATAACATAGAGGACTTCATTTAACATTAAGCTGATGTGTTGGTAGGATTCTGTGTCATAGGGGACGTCATTTAACGCTCAACTGACGTGTTGATAGGATATTAAATATATTATTATCCCATCACAAAATGACATAGAGAACTTCATTTAACGCTAAGTTGATATGATGATAGAAAATTTAATATATCCGATCACATTATAACATGAAGGTATGACATGTGTTATTCTACTAATGTTAAGCTGATGTGTTGATAGGACATTGAATATATCCGATCACATTATAACATAGAGGACTTCATCTACTTCTACCACCACAGACGAGAGGAACATGCCCATCTTCATCACTACGCCCTCAATCCCATCTTCAAGCTGTACTCCAAACATTTCCTTAAGGTATGGCTTACGTTATTCTGCTAATTTTTCACAAGAGTACTGCATACATGACCCAGTTTTTCACAAACCACCTGCTTAAGTTAACATGTATTGTATTGTATTGCATTGTATCTGACCATTTGTAAAGCACTTCTTGCAGCAAGAGCTTTTCAGAGGCGCTCCCAGTGCGTGCAACTTCGAGAGAAAAGGCAGGTTTTTAGATGAGAGAAAGATGAGAGAAAGATGGCAGAGCGAACTGATGGGGGAAGTCCATTCCATAGGGAGGGACCAATGCAGGCAAATGATCTGGATTGAGCCATGGCGGTCCTAACTCGGGGGACTAAGAGGTCAAGCAGATCAGAGGACCTAAGAGGACGCAGCGAAGTGGCAGAAATGGGGCGAAGTGTAAGATCACAAAGATACTTCGGAGCAAGACCCAATTGTCATTGACACTCTAAGTTCGACCTCTTAACCAAATGAAAACTCAATGTGTTTCATTTGGTTAAGGGGGTCGAACAAATTGTGCCGGTCATATTTTTCAGAGTGAGGTGGTTCAAACCTCCAGCACTGCGGTGGCCTAAGAATTAAGCAGCCAGACACGGTCCGGAATTCTAATTTCACGTTTATCACACGCATCAACGCTGGGTCTTTAATAAGCAATGGATTTTAGTGTGATACACCGTCTTAATTTATCTGATAAAATGCCAGAATACAAGATCAAGATTTAATGATAAGACACACGAAGAGCGTACATGTAAAAGTGAAATTATTTTAGCATGATGTCAATTGTGTGAACAAATTCCAAACGTAAGCTACAGATCAAAACAGATGAGGCACTTAATTCATTGCGCAGTTCATGGAAACCCAGAGCTCTGAGACAGTAACATTAAAATATGTAGACACGACCATTGAAAAAGAGCATAGCCTACATGTAAAAGCGTAATTATTTTAGCATGATGTCAATTGTGTGAACAAATTCCAAACGTAAGCTACAGATCAAAACAGATGAGGCAATTCATTGCGCAGTTCATGGAAACCCAGAGCTCTGAGACAGTAATATTAAAATATGTAGACACGACCATTGGAAAAATATACATATATCGAAACTATTCAAAGCACAAACAAATTGTCCCTTTCACCGACATATCTTCAATTCAGTAGTTTCTCACTCACTGCTCTTCCAGACGAAAGGCAATCATGATCGTCTCATTCCTCTCGCCGTTGAAATGAAATTTAACGGAGGCGAATAGCGACGATGACTTCTTTGGTCCGATCAGCTGGTCACCTGTGAAATCCATCGGATTGAAATTTGAGTCGTACAGCTGCATTCCGTTCTTGACAGACAGAGCCATCATGCGTCCATCGCTATCGACGATACTTGAGTGAATGCTATTGTTTATGCATCCCAGATAACCTAGGCAAACCATACATTCGCTTATCTTATCGCCATTCATATCTATCTCTGTTAACATTGCTTGCCAGTCGTTGTCGTCGTCGAAGAAGTCGAAGTCGATTTCATCGTCATCATCACCGTCGTCGTCGTCGTCTTTATCATCGACGTCGTCGTCGTCCTTATCATCGACGCCGCCGTCGTCGTTGCCGCCGTCGTCGTCGTCGTCTTCATCATACAACATTGGTAGTTCACTTGATCCTATCAAGACAAGGTTTCCATTTGGCTTTGTGATAATCTCACTGATCTTCTCATTTGTATCAGCTGACAACCGTATAGTCTGCTGCAGGGAACCATTCGCAGTGTAGACGCTTATGGCAGGGATTCGTATAGTTTGCTTCCTTGACAGGATGAGTCTGCCATCGGCTGCTACGCAGAATCCGCATCCTGGCAGGTTTAAATCTGCGATCACTTCCGATAGGGTCGACCATCTATCCCCTTTAATGCTCAGAATGGAATAGTGATCACGTTTCTGTCTGTTTAGTATATACATGCAGTTTGATACTGTGCATGCGATAATTCGCTCTGTATTGGATCCTGGTATCGGGATGACATGTTTCAACTCTGCCATATTGTTACAGTCGTAGACATTAATATAGTCGTCCTTTTGTGGATGCTGCCGATAGTGCAGGAAGACTTCATCTCTCAGAGAAGCAACGGTTGACAAACTGTCATTAAAATTGAATGGGATCGTATACCGCTGCAGAATGTCCACATGAATCCTTCCCTGACCTATAAAAAGAAATAATCACTACGCCGTTGTGGAAATTTATCTAAATAATAATGCCGCAGTGCTTCTTCTTTCAGTGCATGCAGTTTTACACAGAAATAATGGACATGCTGTTCTATGAATTTGTGCAGATGTATGTAAGGGCAGTTCTGTGTGCAGTTAGAAACAGTTCAGAATCTTCATTGCCATCCGATTGGCAACAATTTACCGTGGAGGAGGGGAGGAGAAGGAAGAGTTTGGCAGCTGCAGTGCAGTTCTAACTAGCAATTCACTCAAAGAATCTCTGTAATGTCGTTTGATAAAGCATACATCATCTCAAAGGCGAAGTTATTATAATATTGCACATGCATTCGTATGCCTATTATGTGTAAACTGGGCTGATCAGAATCTGCAGGCTACTAATAGGTTACTAGATCTTGTGCGTTCAACTTCAGGTGTGAAGTATGCATAAAGAAGCTGCAACTTAAAATGAACTTTAAAGTGAAGACATGCAGAATTAGTGGATGCCGTGTAGTAGTGTTTTTGCCTGAAAGGAACTATGATCTGAAGGCAGCAAGGAGATATTAGACCTATGTACTGCGGTTGTTCAAATCAGGTGAGAGGAGTTAGGCTGTGGAAATTATGTGGCTTGAACAGTGGCATAGCAATAGGGCGTGCAGCACATGCAGTGCACAAGAGCCCCCGGCTGAACAGGGGCCCTGGCTGAACAGGGGCCCGGGCTGAACAGGGGCCCGGGCTGAACAGGGGCCCGGGCTGAACAGGGGCCAAGGCGATCAGAGTCACTTTTTTACTTTCTGAATATTCAGAATGTAATCAAGTCTAGCCTACATGTTTGGCATACACAAGCAAAACTTAAGTCAAAAATGCAATTGGCTTAAGCTCTAATTCAAATTTTCTCTGGTAGACTGAATAAATGTTTTATAGGCCTAAATATAAATGGGAGAAAATTATAAAAGTTGCAATGAGCTAATTTTCTATTAATTTCGAGTGCGAAATATGCAAATAGTGTCTATAGCGAAAGTGCCAGGCGTTTTGCGCAGCCTTTTTGTTTGAAATTGAGCACTGAAGGGCCCACCACCGAAATCCCTGCACATGGGCCCCAAACACATTGCTGCACCACTGGGCTTGAATGATGCATGAGTAATTTGAAATCGAGTGCCCCATGTTCAGATCTGCAGCCGTTAAGTTAGTATTGACTGTCACCAGGGGCAGATCCAGAGGGGCAAATCCGGCCATGGCCCCCATTGAGAAGTTTTCACATTTTTCACCAGCTATAGGAGCCCTTGTAATGGCATGGCTATGTTATTGCACCATATAAATTGTCATTATTATTATTATTATTACTATTATTATTATTATTGTGGCAGGCAAAATGGAAATGGCCCTCCTCTCACATTCCCTACACTCCTGGATGTCATCAAATCGTCTCTCTCTTAATGCCTCCAAAACACAGTTTATTTGGTTCGGCACACCTCAGCAGCTTTTGAAAATTGATTTTGTTCTCCTCTCTGAACTATTTCCTCACTATACCTTTTCCTCAACTGTTCGTGATCTGGGTGTTACTCTAGATAGTTCCCTTTCATTTAAAGACCATATATCGAATCTTACACGCTCCTCATATTTTCATTTAAGGCGTCTAAGGGCAGTTCGGCGTTCTGTTTCGCTTTCTGTTTTTACCACTTTGGTCCATGCTTTCATTTGCTCCAGAATTGACTACTGTAATTCTCTTCTAATTGGTCTTCCCAAGGTTCGACTCTCACCTTTGCAGTCGGTCCTTAATGCGGCCGCCAGATTAATTGCACGCCTTCCACGCTACTCTCATATCTCTACTTTCATGTTTGAGCAGCTCCATTGGCTTCCTCTAACTGCGCGCATTCAGTTCAAAATTCTCATTTTGGTCTCTAAAGCACAACGGGGGTCTTGCTCCAAAATATCTAACCAATGGAATTCGCAGGCCAGTTTCAGCCTCCTCACATCGTCCACTCCGCTCTTTAAACAGATTTGAACTTCTAGTACCTCCTACTAGAACGGCTATGGCTCAGTCCCGTTCCTTTACATCAATTGGCCCCTCTCTTTGGAATACGCTCTCTCCTTCTATTCGATCTCAACTTCTGACAGGTAATCCCTCCTCCTCATTTTCTTTTCTTAAAACCTATTTTTTCTCTCGTGGCCTTGCGCACTGGGAGCGCCTCTGAACGGTTCACCCTAGTAGAGGCGCTTTATAAATGTTTTTATACAATACAATACTGGTTTTATGCAATGGGAAAAGGTGACAGAGAAGAAAGAGAGAAGAAAAGTAACGTATGACTAAAAAAAAGGTTATCAGATTTCTTTCGGCCAAAAACCAAAAATTTTTCTAGACCCAAGACCAAAAATTTTGGACCCCTTCGAAAATTGCTCACATGTCTACATGCAAGAATTTTATTCGCTCGAGGGAATGCGCGACAGGATGCTCATCAATCGAAAGAACAGAGGAAGTTGAAATCTTCGCTGGAGCAGAATATGCTTTGCAGTGTCGGTTCTGTTTGCTTCAGTGGTAGAATCACAGCCTACTTGTCATTTCAAAGAGACTATCCATCACGAAGTGTTGAAAAGTGAGGAAACTGAAATCTCTAGACAACTGAATGCTAACTATAGAATGACACACTGAAAAAGTAATTCTGATTGCAAGTTGGTTAAGGTTGGCCTACGCTTGAAATGAGGATAGGCTACTTTGTCGATTTAAAAAGCTAACCAGTGTTACCTTCCAGAGTTCTGTCAAGTCGAGTTCGAAAGACGACGGTTGAAAGGAGATTGCTCCATTGCCAACAAACGTCTGCAAGTCTGTTTATCACAAGTTCAGCCTTTTCTTTCCACACGCTTCTCGCCAGCTTCATGCTCATCACTTCCATGACTACGACTTTAATGAGGATGCACTCAATCAGCTCGATCGGTAGATCTTGCAACTATAATCATAATTAGCAAATATAAAGGGATATCTCATGACATGATGTTTATAATTTACAATCTACATAATTATTAGAATCACTCTCCATGAAATTCAATAATTTTCAGAACAATTTTGATCGGATTTCTTCAAAGATCGTATCAATCAATCAATCCTTCGATCACAGATTCATATAGCGCCCCTTAAAGGTCTCTACTTAGAGGCGCTCCAAATCCAGGTCTGGTCAATAAGAAAAGCCTTAAGAAGTCGATAGAAAGAGTCAGCAGTCACAAGAAACGAGTGGAGAGCCACATGCATAGAGGCTATTCAGATAGCCGGACCCCCAACCAAGAATTAATGCTCCTCGCTGCATGGTCGCAATAAATGGCATGAAGTATAATTGCATTGGACGCACTGCATGTGCTGCATGCCCTATGCATGCACTGCGCGATGAGCTCACGCCACATAAAAAGTGCACAATTATGCTAGGAAAAACAATCAGCAATCGTTTATATAGGACCATAGGTGAGAAAGAGATAATATTATGTATGGCCTAAATGTAGTGTAACACCCATCCTGGTTGTTTTTGCATAATTATGACATATTTTATAGATAAATTGCTGTCCTTAAATTCAGGGATTTTTAAAGAAATTTTTTTAACTGCACAAGCAGCAATTTTTTCTAGTGTGGCTTTGTTGGCAAAAATTTCTCACGACCTTTTTTAGTCGCTTCTTAACATTTTTCCATGCACAGTTTTCATTGCACAAGTCCTTCGTTCCATTTCGCTCTTCCGTGGTAATTGGTAAACCGACTGCAGCTACCTTTTTCTAATGATTATCACTATCTTGCTTTTACAACTGCACAAATTCATTTACAACTGCACATTTTTTGTAGAACTGCACGTTTAAAAAAAGTCCTGCTTAAATTGTAAAATTTGACTATTTTCAAGTGCTTATTGACATTTGAAAGTAGAGACAAAGTCTAGTAAATGTCAGTCTATAAACCAAACTATTGGCTAATTATTTGTGCAATTCACATACCGTAGTTTATATGTTTTTTAGAAGATAAACCGACTGCAGCTACCCCTTTTTAATGTTTATCACTGCACAAGATTGCTTTTACAACTGCACAAATTCATTTACAGCTGCACATTTTGTGTAGAACTGCACGTTAAAAAAGCCCTGCTTAAATTGTAAAATTTGACTATTTTCAAGTGCTTATCATCATTCGAAAGTAGAGACAAAGTCTAGTAAATGTCAGTCTATAAACCAAACTATTGGCTAATTATTTTTGCAATTCACATACCGTAGTTTAGATGTTTTTTAGAAGATTTGAGACTGATTAATTCTAATGTTATGATCAGCTTACCGTCGTGTCACTCATGAATGGCGTGAGTTTTGCACGTTTGGCATTGTCTTCTTCTTGAGGGACGTCAGCTGCAAAGTAATAAATGCAATGCAATTATATCCGGATACTAACACAGTTACTGTGCGCCTTAACCAGTGTTTACTCTAGTCCTAGGCGTACTGAAGGGGGGGTAGGTGTATAATTATGAGGGATGGGGTGGACGGCAACCACTGATACAGAAGGAAATTTTTCTGACCACTTATTTTTTAATCTTCTGTTCAACTTTTCGATAAACTCACCAATTCAGATGGTGAATGTCGAAATTTTCTGGGGGAATCTTACATGTGTCATCTTTCTCGAGGGGGGGGAATGGTACGTATTTATGCATGTTGAAAACACCTTTCGAATCCCCCCCCCATGACAGAGACGTCTAGATTAAACACTGTGCCTAATCTTAACCAGGGCATTTTTAGCGTGCAGTTGCAGGCCCGCCGAGAGGGGGGGCAAGGGGGCAAATGCCCAGGGGCCCGGCGACTTTTAGGGGCCCGGAGGGGGCCCGGGCCACATTGAATTTAAAATTTTCATATGGTGATTGCGGACTGTGGGTCCAGGCTATAATCACTTATAATGTGACTTAATCTATGCAAAGTTTGTGATTTATTGAGTTTTACATATAGCATTATATTACTGCCACATTTCAAGCAACTGCCCATTGCCTTAGTTATCAGGTTTTTTCCTTCACAGAACGATCTTCTGCTAAATTATGCATTATCCGATTTCAATCATAAGTATAAACATATGCATATCAATAAATGATAAATTTCTTTCGTAACGATGGAATATAAACACAAACTAAGAGCACAAAAACGAAAAGAAAAAGCGAATATGCTTGAAAAAAGCAAAAGTTGGTAGTCGCACACTAGGCCATTTCAAATCGAAATCTCAAAAGAAGATAAATCCGAGCCTGTATATCTGTCCTATAGGTTACATCGGTTGATTTTAGTGATCAATGATCATGACCCAATGGATGAAATTGAAATTTGTGGTGTTAGCATTGTTATTCCAAAAGATGACATTATAAACAAGACTTAGGAAAATGCTGAAATTATATAGAGATGTAAAGAGGCTTGGTTTTGATCTTGGCACTCTACCACCAGGGCCCCTACGTACACAAACGATTGAGACCGTATAATATGCTGCTATCATAATTATTATAAGAAACGATCTTGCAAGACATCCATCCGGAAAATTTTTCAGGTGATGAAGAAAGAGCATTTCATAAGTGCATTTTAAAGATTCGCAGACAAAATGCAGAACTATACCAGGATATTATAAACGATTTTGCTGCAGTTAAATCGAGAAAGGCTGCTTTTTGATTACCATTATATTTGAAAATTAAATTCTTAACATCAGGAACTGATTAAAGTCATAAATGTAGGGTTTTATTAAAAAAGAATGCTGAGTACTGTTTGTCTACAGCTATAAATTGTATGCATGCAATAATGATTCAAACCCTATGCATAATCGTTCATTCGTACCCACCCTTTTGTTATTTCCATTTGTTTTTATTAAATTTTTTGTTAAAAAAGCATGAAGATAGTTTAAGGGGCCCGTGACTGCTCAGCCCAGGGGCCCGGAATTTCTGTCGGCGGGCCTGTGCAGTTGTACACAAAATGTGCAGTTGTAGAAGCATTTCTGTAGGCCTATCGTTAAAACCACCAAAAAGGTCAATGACTCAATGTTCTCCGATTGGAAGTAATTTACCATGGATGATGGGAAAGGAAAGAAGTTGTGCAGTTCTAAAAATTCCTTAAAAACAGCCTAACCCTGACGGTCTAACCGATCCTCACGACGCCTATAATCTGAGCTCTAACCGACCATGACGACGTATAATCTGATCATAACCGACACGTCGGTCCCCGATACTATAGTTTCGCCCAATAGTTATACCCTATTAAGAACCTTAAACTAACTTACGCGCGGCGCCGTTATTTGTTTGCTCCTCTGCAGTATTGATGCAGGATTCATTTGATGTTCGCTTCTTCGACATGGCGATGAAGCGCCGGTCGAATGTCGGGACTTTAAAATTATTATTACTATACAACAATTGCACCGATTCAGAACGGCAAATTAGCGATAGGCTATTTAAAGTTTGTCTATTATTTAAAGTTTATCTATAGAGCCGCCTAAAACGGGCTTCGTGAAGCGTCCCGGACGCGTGAAAAAAATGTTGCGTCCCGGACAGACCGACCGACCACACAATGCCTAACGACAATGGCGTCTTAATTATTGTTACTGAAGCATTGTGACGTCACACAATGAGAGCGCGATGTCTGACACTTCGCATTCTCTCACGGTATTACACCAAGAGCCCAAGAGCGAGAAGCAGTCAAGCATAGGCGTAGGGGACATAATAATAGGAAGTGGAGGTGGGGGAAAAAACTCAGACTTTTGTCCGAAAAAGTAAACTTTTATCTAAAAAATTTGTTGATAACCTTTTTTAGTCATCCGCCCAAAATTTTCCGATTTGCTCGTCCGAAAAATCTGATGACCTTTTTTTAGTCATTTCCTACAAATCTTCTGAAAATAGGCTATAGATGTTTTACCTCTGTGCGCCTGAAAAAATCCTCCCGCACTTGCTTGCCCGAAAAAATTTCCGAATTTTTTCCCGCCATGCCTGTTTTGCCAGAAAAACACATTTGCCTGCAATTTGGGGGCATATTTGCCCCTCTGGACCCCCGCCTCCTACGCCTATGCAGTCAAGTTATGCGAATGTAACCACAAACAAAACAATGAGAAAAAACATAGTTAAAAGACGTCAGTGTTTCCCCAGTTTCTACATAAATTATGTCATTAAACATAGGCACAGGCCTAAGTACTATACATATAGCATATGTGTAATAATATTCAACCATTATTGATTTGGTAATAGCTTACGAGTAGGCCTAGGCCTGATATACTCATCCATGCTGAAAGTCGATCATACGATATCATCAGTGTTTTAAATATCTAGTTCCCTGCTTGGGGGACCGGGGGTTTAGGGGGTGGCGGCCGTGAGGCTGGAAAACGACCGTTTTAGGCGGACGGAAATCATCTTTTTTTGTCTTTCACCAGAAAAGCATGGATTAAAGGCAGCGGAATTGCGGAAACGTTCAAGATGGTGCGCGTGGTCTTTTGGTAGGCCAACTACAAACAGAGAGAGTTGTCAATAAAGCATGTATAATTATTGATCGATCGCCAATTAAGTAGTTCCATCAAATACCGTCACAGATATAATTATTTAAACAATTAAATATGGTATACAAAAGGCAGAAGAATTAAACTCAGACTACTCAGTGCGCAAGGAATTCCATGTATAAAGTTGACCACCGTAACCCATGAACGGGAAAAAAGCTTTTATAGACCGAGGCCAACTTGTTCGAGCATAGGCACAACATGTGTGTGGCGCGGTGGTGTAGTGGTGGCGTCACTGCCTTGAAGCCGGAAGGTTCGAGGTTCGAATCCACCTTGCCGCGTAAGGACCTTGGGCAAGTCCTTCACTCACAATTGCTCAGCGCTTCGGCGTGAAACTCCGATGCAGTGTCCGCTCTGCATTCGGGAGCGCCTCTGAGTAGAGAGAGCTTGAAGGGGCGCTATAACAAGTGCACATACATACATACATGTGCAATATGTTCTGCACGATCTGTACACGCACGCACATTGTAGAACAATGTAAAGTAGCCAATTAATAATTGGTTATTGGCGGAAATTTTAAGTTTCTCTGTCCAAGGGCGGATACAGAAATTTTCGAAGGGGTGCCAACATTTTCGGTCTTGGGACAGAGAAAATTTTTCGTCTTGGTCGCCGAAAAATCTGATGACTTTTTAGCTGTATGGACCTCGTAAACTAAGGACCTCATGGGCGTGTGGATGGGCCTGCGAAACTGCTCGGGGGGGGGCAAGTAAACTTTCCAAGCCAGAATAGGTTGTCAAAAATAAAGAAATTTCTAAATGGGGGCCATGGCCGGATTGGCCCCCCTCGATCCGCCCCTGTCTCTGCCGATGTTAAACTCTTTAGTTTTGTGGATCGAAAGCTCCATTCATGGGATATGATCGTCTTCGGTTCAATAGGTCTCAGAATAACTCCATCTGTTTGCTACGTTGCCAGGTGGTAGCTCGGTTGTGTACAGAGCCTAATATACAATTCCTGTACAGGCAAGAAGCCTAATGGTGTGTTCCTGCTCTTGCATTATGCAAATCCATGGCCATCGCAGAATCCACCCTATCATTGACTTCAAACCTCATCTGCAGTGTGAGAATTGTGAAAAAATAGCTGGGGGGGGAAGTTGGACTATGATTCACTTGTAATTATGGTGTGAAAAACAGACTTTACTATGTGGATCAAAGAAAGACTGGGGATTGAAAGTTGAACCCCAATTCCTCCGGCAATTCTCACCCTGCTCATCTGCAATCATTACATTACACTCTATAGTTCAAGCTAAGTTAGACTACTGCAATTCTCTCTTCCTGTACATAGTCATTGCCCATATATAACGAACGTCCATGGCAGAGCTTCAAGTGTGACTGGACGGTCATGGACGGCATCCATGCACTTATTTTCAAATCTGAATGCCGTCGTGCCGCTTATTAGGCCAGCACAGCATGGAATAGTAAGGGGCGTCCTGGATGTAACGTCACTGCGTGATAACCGAGAAACCTTTTGCATTCGGGTAAGTACCACTTTTTTAAAATGTCACAATTCATGAGCAGCTATGCAGGAAAATGTGCACAGTGCACCACTGTTGAATGTTGCATAGTCTGTGGTTGTTGACATTTGTAACTAATCAGGGTTTGTTGTTTTTCACCAAAGATGCTCTTTTCATTGTGCTTGTAGGAGATTCTGAGGCTCGGCGATAAGACAAGTCTCTACTATCCACTCTATCCAGCCTACGTTGATGCAAAGGTTAGAAGAGGATCATCTTTTGCTAATCGTTGAGAATATCTTGTACTAAGACTTCCTGTCAGAGCTAGTTTGATTATGCAAAAGATACAGCTAATGTTTAGCCAATAGATTCTGAATGGACGTTTAGTCATGCTCTGCAAATGTGGAGTAGGGATCTCTAGTGATGATGATGATGATGATGATGATGATGATGATGATGATGATGATGATGATGATGATGATGATGATGATGATGATGATGGAGAAGGAAGAAATGGAGGCAGAAAGTGAGCCGGATCTGTTCAGCGGTCCGCGACTCGGCGTTAAATTTGGTGCCCTGCTTTGTTGGGTCTTAGCCGGGCGCGTGTTTAACATTTAGACCCCTGTATATAATTATATCACATTTTAGTTTATTATTAGATCTATAACAGTGTAGAAAATTAAAAAAGACATTCACGCATTAGCCGTTCGTTCGTTCCACAATCCACATAGACCTATCTTCATATGCCAGATGTATAATTGTGTATCTCACACACAGACGTTTGACCTTTTAGATGGCTACTCGTGTCCTTCATTTTGTTGTCTGCCTCTGTATCTTGTATTCTTTGTTTAGAGTTCAGTTGCAGAGGGCAATATTTCTACTTGGTTCTTATAAATGTGAACACTGTGACCTACTGGCTTATGCTGTGCCAGTTAATTTTGGACAAGGTTTAAATTGTTATTCGATTTATTCATCTGTGAATTAAACAAATAATAACTTCTGTGGTGCCAGTGTCTGCAGTGTTCAAAACATGTTGAAAATTTTCTAGCGTTGGTCATGTTGATCGGCTTTTAGATTCCATACAAAAAGAATGATCTTAGATGCTTTAGATTGCATTAATTATTAGTATTATTTGTTTAATTGTTTGCTTGCATTGTTCTTTTCATAAGTACCTGGAGAATCATTCTCTCGTGGCGGCGTTGAGTGACATGGTACCTGTGCGAGCGAGACGTCAGATTGCTTATCCGGCGGATGTCCTTGGAGAAAACATGCCATCGGAAAGAGTGCTGAAGGAGCAGGAGCAGTACGCCCTGAATCACATCAACAGAAAACTCGTCTTAGAACCAAAGGTATCAATTATTGTTTGGTTTGGCCACTGTGATTTATTCTATGCAGAGCTAATCAATTAAATTGTAATTAATTAGCTAATCAATTAAATTGTAATTAATTAGCTAATCGATTAGGCAAATAGTTGATTATAATAGTCTATATGCTAGTCGATTACTTGTAACTTTTTGCTATTTTTAATTCTAATTGATCAATATCGTAGCTTATGTGTCTTTGGCGTTGATGTCCGGGTGCCTCTTCATGTGAAATGAACCATTGGCCAGTGTGGAAGATTGTCCTACTGTTAGGTGTTTCATTTCGCCTGTATTTGCCATTCGCCTGTTCGTATTGAAAGCTTCCGATATTTAAAGCACGACATTTAATTCACAGTTTGCATGTTGTCAAATCCTGTCATGATTCCTCCTGCTCCCATTACCTCCCATGCGTTTCAACTCTATGCACTATCTCCTTAGCCATCTGACTTTCTGCCTGTCTGACCTGACCTTTTGGATCTTGACAGGGATTTCGTTCCTATCGATAATTATGTTTTAACTAGGTGCCTGCGAGAAAGCTTGTTTTCACGACTTAGATTTTCTTTGCAGAAATTTTGAGTTTACTATTACGATTATAAGTTTTCAGCTACGATTTTAGCTGAAAGCATTGATCATTGTCCTGTGCAGTGTGGTCAGGGCTCTATAGAAGTCATTGTATCAGGTGCCATTGTCTTACCTTGCTGATCTTTCTTCAGGTGACAATCAATGCCAGAGTGGTCGTTGTTGGCGCTTCAGACGTTGGAATCGCTTTCCTTGAAACGTTTTCATTCTGGTGAGAATAAATGTTCAAAGTTAAATTGCTCTTTCTATAAGAGGGGTTTGATGGTGGTATTTGCAGTTTAACGGCACTGTGTGGTAACAAAGACCATTAGCGACGCCCTCCTCTTTTATCCAGGCTTGGGACTGGCACTGGCAGAGTGTAACCAGTGACATAGTTATGTCTTCTTGAAGTCATTGAAATGTGCTGGAGCAGGTTTTGGCCAGAGGCTTCTTCAAGGAGATATGGTTTATTTGCAGAAGTATTTTGAACTTTATTGCATTGTATAATTTAGGACAATTTCCATAGCATCATTGGCAGCAAGCTGCTTCTAGGATGCTTTACACACACTGTCAACTTTCAGCATTCAGCGCTTGAGTCCGACAGAAAGTATGTTAGCTACTTTTTGAATCCTGTGTCATTTTCTTCAGTGTTAGAGTCCGACAGAAAGTATGTTAGCTACATGGTACTTTTTGAATCGTGTTTTTTTCTGTAGCCCTCATCTGAGGTTCAATAATCTGACGTTGATCGCTCCGCATGGTTTGCCGGGGGAAATGCCACCAGATGAAACGAGGGAACAGATGCGAGCCACGAGGTATCCTTCCTTCTTCCCAACGCGGGATTTATTGTTATTATTATTTATTTCTAGTCTGTGTGTTTATGTTTGTGTCCATCTCATGAATCGTTGTAGAATCGTTTCTGGTAAGCATTTAGATTTCTTTGAATTTGAAGTCTGTCAAAGCTAGGATATGTGTGGAGATGTCTGGGAGTACTTAGCCAATCAGGTATGAAATGGGATGTGGTAAAAGCACTCACATGTTGCAAATGCAAAGATTATGGGTTTTATTTACCCTAAGATTGTTGATGTTTGGGGAGTTTGAGCAAGTCAGAACTCAGCTCCATTGATTGATTGCTGGTCATTGAATAGTGGCTCTTATTAATTTATTCATTCATTTCTATTGCACCACTTCAAGAGGACTACTCAGATGCACTCTCTAAAAGCACAGTTTTGAGTTGAGTAAAAAAAATGCTTAAGTAAGAGCCCAAGGGAGCAGATGCTGCTCATGTGGGAGCACATTCCAGAATCCAGACCACTTGGCCCACCACGTTAAAGTCCCGATTCTCCATAGTTTCTGTTGTGCAAATGGAAACAAGAGCACCCATCATTATATGCATAATATATAAAATAATGAATAAATGTGTTAAAATAAAATATAGTCCAGACACATGTTTTAAAGATGGGAACGGCTCACTAGGAGAGAGTTTCCACAGTTCAATCGTATCTCTCTACACACGAACAATGGTCCATCAAAGCACAACTTTCTATCGCACAACTTTCGCTGGCTTGCATAAATGTAAATGTATACAAAACTATACATATTGCATACGTATCAAAGCACTCTTTCTGAGTGCCTCTCAGAAGCATTGGTAATCATTTGCAACTTACAAGGTTGTTCCAGATCATCTGGGTTTCGATGAAGAGTCCAAATTAACGTCCTTTGGCTTTGCTTAATTACCTAATGACTCTGTTTGGCAGTGCTGCTGCGTTCTCTGTCTATTTGTGCTTGGCTTCCAGAATGATGACCAGTTAGGTGTTATAGGATCGTATCGTATCTGCAAATTTATATAGCAGCATTACTTTTATGGGTGTGAGTCTTTATGACATGCATTGCTGGTGACTGATTTGCCCTGTTTGACAGATTTGATTTACTCAATGCTAGATAGAACTCTGGATCAAAGCAGATGAAATGCTGGTGCGTAACGTATCACAGATCATTTGCCAATACCAGTAGTATCCAAATTATCAGTCAATGTGACTGCACCGAAAAACCTTTTAGATCAGGACGTATAGGTGAAGAAGGACATTTTCTTTTGTGGCCATGGTGTTGATTTAAATAAAAATTAACGGCGTTTTGTTTGTTCTGTTTGAAGTCACTGCTACAGTCAGATGGAATACGCTCAGATGGGTCTTCGTACCTGGGTCAATGTCGTCTACGGCAAGATGACTGCAATAGACAGGTGCGTGCTAATGAGTATGCTGCAGAAGAGATTAAGTGTGATAATGAAATATAGCTGAAGAATATGTTCCCTTATGCGTATGAATGTAACACTATAACAAGGCTGTGCACAGTGTGCAAGTTGTGGACTTTCCTAACAGGTCAATGCAGTCAGGGGCGGATCCAGGGGGGGGCCAATCCGGCCATGGCCCCCCATTTCAAAAATTTCTTTCTTTTTACCAGCTATTTTGCTCGGAAAGTAGACGTGGCTCCCCCCAAGAGTGGTTTCATAGGACTTTGGCCCCCCCTTCGAAAATTTCTGTATCCGCCCTTGAATGCAGTGGAGGCATTATGAGTATAATACATTTATGAAGGTTTGCATTGTGCATTTTAATTGTTGTTTAATTAAATTTATTCATTAGCTGATGTTGAATACTAGTTGTGGCTATGGCAAGATGACAACAACAGGTAGAGCTAATGATTTTACTGTTTACTTTACTGTTGATTATTTATCCTGAGTTTCAATGTAGTGCTGTAATGATTCCAATGAGATATCCTTTGATTGGCTATGCTGGTTCTGTGGTTTGAAATCAAGGTTTTAGTTTTAGCGTTCTTGAAGTGATGTTATTTTATGGGGTATGTGGGGGTTTGATTTCATGGGGTATGTGGGGGTTTAGGGTAATGGTATCAGCGTGGTAGAAAGAACTGAAGGGGGCACTGCATTATACTTTGTCTGTACACCAAAATGCGGATAGCAATTGGTCTGCTATTTTATTTATTTATTTATTTGTCTCCATTTCTACAGCACCCCTTCAAGCTTTCTACTCAGAGGCGCTCCCGACTACAGCACGGTCACTGCATCGGAGTTTCACGCCGAAGCGCCTAAGCAATTACGAGTGAAGAACTTGCTCAAGGTCCCTACACGGCGACTTGAGGTGGATTCGAACCTGCAACCCTATGGCTGCAAGGCAACGAACATACCATATGCACCACCGCACCCCATGTGTTGGTGTATTGGGTATGAATAAGAATATTCTTATTTTTATCTTATCTTACTTGTTGGCTCTATGAATTTTTTAATCATCTTCAGAACGAAGAAGCGGGTGACAGTGAATGGGAAATCGATTGTTCCCTACGACCATCTGATCCTCTGCACTGGCACCCAGTACTTCCTTCCATCTCCAACGGAGGCTGACATAGATGCTGGTGCCACCAACAAGGACCTTCCGAAGAGACCATTTCGGCGCGTCGAAGGCATCATGCCAAAGAACGTCTTTGTCATAAACGATGGTTACGATGCAGCGGTCGCACTCTTCTGGGCCGAGAGGAACCTACTAGAGACGAAACGTTTGTTGTTTTAAATTATAAAACTGAAAGCCTAAAGATTCGAACATTCACTGTCCAATTTACGTTAATAAAGCTGAATTCACTTAAAATGAATATTAGCACAAGTGACCAAGACATCTACCAAAATAAACTTAATCCAGTGCTAGTGAAAAGAAACAGCAACAGGTTTTGCAAATATGTTTATAAGTTTACCTAATATAGTGCTTAACCCTTTACCGGTTCATTTTTAAATTTTAAGCCCGTTTCCCGCGGATATACTTGGGGCAAACGGGTAAAGGATTAATGGACGTCTGACTTCTATATGCACTTCTGAGTTTTGTAAGGAGGACATTGTTAAATATCAGTTGTGTTGTACTGTATATCGTATTGTATTGCATCTAACATTAGCAGCAATCAACCAACCAAATTGGGATTAATATTAGAAGGGATTATGAAACTGCAGCCAATCAGAAATCGTATTTTCTGTTACTCACGATGGTTGATGTCTGTGACTCTATCTGGGTAAACAGCTATCGGTAATTTTGAACTGAGTTGCATAGTCTCAACGGTTTATAGTCATAATTCGTATGGTCCAAACACCATAATCCGAGATGTAATCACCCAAAAGTTTGTAGAAATCTTTATTACTCCAATCTCAAAGATGTTCCTTAGAACAGGGGTTCTCAAACTGTGGTACGCGTACCCCCCAGGGGTACACCAGGGGCCGGTAAGGGGTACGCGAAAAATTCCGGAAATATAACTTTTCTTTGAGTTTATGGACTTTGTCCATCTTTCTTTGATTAGCAGTGATTTTTCACGTTGAAACATTTAACAGCATCGTAATTTCTTTCTTTCACATCATATAAAAAGACTCACATACGATGCAGTGCATGCAGCATATTTATGTTTAGGTCTATTACTATAATTTTGAAACAAACAGACCTTATGTATAAATGGTTGAAAGTACCAAAGCCAGAATATCTCAGACTATATATTATAGAGCTAAAATAGCAGAGAGTTGAATTGGCCAAATTATTCATTTCTGGTCGAGCTTTAAATTGTGTGATTCCTTTCAGCACGTCATATCTGGGTGAAACTGTTAACTATTCTTGCCATCAAAAACAAACATGGGGTAAATTTGCGTTTGAAATTGACAATTATTAAACCAGATATTGTAAATCTGTGCTAATCTGAACAGGCCTGTGCACAGCATTATAGGTTGGCTCTTTCCTCTTTTTTGCAAGGGTTATAGAACAATTTTTCATTTTAAAATTGCTGATAAGATTATATGATTCAAAACTAGATCTTGCTCCCTTTATAGGGGCTTAGGCCTAGACTCTAATAAACGACGTCACCAATGGATTTTTAGTTGTCACTGCCAGAGGCCATCGCAATGGCATTTTGTTTCTGATCTGACTTTGCTGGGGGTACGCCATCATTCGATATTTTTGCTTGGGGGTACAATAAAATTAAAGTTTGAGAACTCCTGCCTTAGAACATATTTTATTTACTTTGCAAGTTCTCATTATCGTTAAATTAATTCGTTTTTCGCTACGACACTGATCAACAAAACAGACGGGAAAATGGCCGAGTGAGGCCTCCCAAGAAAAAGTGCAGGATGCATAATTATAATAACCAAATTCTCTTTCAATTACTCCATCAGCTTATATCTTTTCGATGTTAGTTCCATAACCAACTAAACGCTTTGTTCAAGGTTTATGTCTTGATGTGTTACAGATACAGTTGTGGTCTACGGTTGTGGTCTGGATGTCTACTCCTGCATTCAGACACTGCTGTTGATTGGTGTCTCAGGTGACCAGATTGTCCTTGTTGAGCCACCTTCGAACTCGGAGGTAACCTTCTTCAATCCCTGCGTTGAAAAAAACACCAGAATTTGGATTTGCAACAATTTCTGTTGCATCGTCAGTAGGAAGCTACATCTATGATGCTTTACACATATGCTCTCAACTTTCAGTGGAAATGCTAAGAGCTAAGCACAGTTTAAGCTGTTTCTTAAAGACACAAAAGACTAGAAGATATGTTCAGGCAGGATTTCCACTGAGTCGTAATTGTGTTATTCATAATCACCAGACTTCTAAGGCACCAACCGAAGGCTAACTGCCGGGCACCAGCTTATTCAGGAGCGTGGTTTGAATGAATGTAGAGTGACAAGAATGTATAAGAATGGCAAGAAACCTTGACAGAGAGATCCATTAATAACATTCACATAATTTACGACTTTATTGCATTCATTACAATTGCTGTTCACCGAGCAATGAATAGAGTAAATTCCAGTTTAGAATCTGTCTTTTATTTATCTGATTGATTGAAACAATTTTTCAGATCAAATCCCCCTGTAGCATTTCAAGTGCTGGTGTCAAAAGGGCAAAAATCCAAAATGGTTAGAAGCCTCACACAGACCCAGTTACAGGTTGCTACTTCAACACTACACAAAGGATAGCCTTATGGTCATTTCAGAAATCATATGCATGACATACAACTTCATGATCATTTCGAGAATCATTTTAAAGACTCTGTATGCTGTGTACATTGTGTACACTGTGTACATTGCTGTGCAAGATGAACAGTAACAAACCAGAAACTCGAAACCTGTGAGGACATGCTATAGATATACATTGTGGGGCGCGGTGGTGTAGTGGGTATGTTCGTCGCCTTGCAGCCGAATGGTTGCAGGTTCGAATCCACCTCACGTCGCCGCGTAGTGACCTTGGGCAAATCCTTCACTCGCAATTGCTCAGCACTTCGGTGTGAAACTCCGATGCAGTGTCCGCTCTGTAGTCGGGAGCATCTCTGAGTAGTGAGCTTGAAGGGGCGCTATATAACAAGTGCACATACAAACATTTTAATCATCTGACTTCTTCCTTTCAAATAATATTGCACTGAAGCAAGAGACACTTGGATACTTGGGGCCCTCTCTTGACGTTTGCTTGAACTTCTCTCTTGATCCATTGTTTTATTAAACAATACTGTGGAGAGTGTTTTGGTTCCTTCCGGCAAGAGAGTACAACCTGTTTTCATTTATTAAGTTGTGAAGTTGTTTCTCGTTCCAGGTCACCTGCTTCAATAACGATGACGTGGAAAAGGCGGTGACGGAAGGCCTTGCAGAAGCGAGAGTTAAAGTTTATTCCGGTTGCATCCTTGCCCAGTGGAACTACTACAGCGACGGTCAAGCTGTGACGTCGGTTGTGTTTACGACAGACGAAGAAGCCATCAAAATCGAATGCTCTGTAAGTGCGATGCTCATGAGCGTCTCTCCGCTCTTCTGAGCAGACTGAGCTTTCTCCCGGTCGTGCACTTCCAGTGCAGCGGATCCAGTGGGGGCCAATCCGGCCATGGCCCCATTTAAAAATTGCATGGGACGTTGCCCCCCCCAATTTGGTTTCAACAAGCCATTAAATAAATGGCAGGATACCATTACTCCCGACCATGATGACTGATGACTTTAAAAAAATGTCAAAAAAAGGTCATCAGATTTTTCGGCGACGAAGAAGACGAAATTTTTCCCCTGTCCCGACAAGAATGAAAATTTTGGGCCCCCACGAAAATGTCTGTATCTGCCCTTGCTTCCATTACGCAGCGCCATGCCTTTTCTGTCGCTTACTCTGCAGTCTGAAATGTGCTGCCTGGGGAACTACGTCTAATGCCAAGAGCCTTGAGACCACGTTCTACTCTCTTCTCTTTAGTCGTGGTTGGGTCAGGAGTGCTCCTGAGTAGAAGGTCTTGAAGGATGCTTTGTAAATCTCTTAGATGAATGAATGAGTGAATGCAAACGAATTATGTTAAGTCTTCACATGATTTCCATGACCAGTCAAATTTTTTTGGTCAGATAGTTCTTCTTATCTTTGCCAGTTAGACCAAGCATTTTTGGACGAAGCAAATTGACGTCTGATGACCGAAAGTAGATTCCATTGCAAATCGCATAAGAATTACTTTTATCATTAGGCTTACAGCAAGGGCTTTGTTTGTAGTCCTAAAGATGCAGTTTTAGATAAAACTTTAAGGCCCTTACCAACTAAGACCACTCATTATCAAGATCACTGCTGTGCCTGACTTGCGTTTGCAACCCTCCACCCAGTAGGTAGTTGAATTGCTCGTGTTTGGTGGTCAACCCTACTCCAAACACTTTCTTCTCCCTTCCCAAAAAATGTCCAAGTGTAGATCCTCTCACTGTTCAATTGTATTGTATTGTATTGTATTGTATTGAAGCATTTGTAAGGCACCTCTAGTTGGGTGAACCGTTCAGAAGCACTCCATTGATCACTTAATGTGCACTTTTATGTTATTTACATGTTCAGCATATGTAAGGTAGGCGTACACGTGTAGTTGTGTACACATACGTTACCTCTTACGTTATTTACATGTGAAATTCATTCTATTTCTAGATGGAATCTTTAAGCGTCTGACTTTGTGAATATTTCAGGCTTTCTTTAGTTACTACGACAAAATGGTGGACCAAGATGCTTTCCGTGGTGAGAACAAACTATTCATATTTATGGCAGCAGTTCAGAGCAACTAGTCTCTGATCTGTCTTAAATTGCATTTTGGTTTTGGCTACCAGTACACATTTATTTATTTATTGCATTTGCTATAGCACCCCTTCAAGCAATCTACTCAGAGGCCCTCCCGACTACAGCACGGACACTGCATCAGAGTTTCACGCCGAAGCTCACGAGCAATTGCGAGTGAAGGACTGTTCAGTGTCCCTATACGCGGCAGCTTGAGATGGATTCGAACCTGGAACCCTCCGGATCCAAGGCACTGAACCCACCACTACAGCACCGCACCCCACAATGTATAAGAATTATGAAATAAAGTTTAGTTGGTGCCTAGAGCTGCAGAATTCACTTATTATTGGTTTATCAAAATGAAGGTAGCCAAGAATCGGATCAATTCCAGGGGAAAGTCAACAGAGTCAGAAGCAGTTTGTAGTTTTAGCCTGTCAATAAGGTCATATATGGTAGGCAGATCTTGATTGATTATCGCGGTTGATGAATTTGTTGAAGAAGGTAAGGTGATGATGTTGATGATAATAGTGCTAGCGCTAGGGCTTATCCCGCATGTTAGCTGCTTTGTAAGGTGCCCTTGTAATGGCATGGCTGTGTTACTGCGACATATAAATTGTCGTTATTATTATTATTATTATTATTATTATTTTTATTGTTTTTATTATTATTTTTATCATTATTATTATTATTATTATTATTATTATTATTATTATTGTGACGGTGTTGGTAAATGATGACAACCATTAGCATATTCACTGGGCCACAACTCACTTCTTCCCTTACTACCAAGTGACCAAAAAATGGCAAGTAAAAAAATGTAATAATTATTAAAAACTCTGAAACGCTTAATTCGCTTAACCCCCTTTAACCCTGATTAAAGTGTGGGCTATATACACCAAAGTGTGGATTTGCAATTGGTTGATGAAGTATATACATACTTACCTATTAACAAACTAGACTATCCTTCTGACTTTTCTCAAACAGACCCAACTCTTCCTACGCCATACTCTTCTCCTGTCCGCAATCTCGGAGTCATTTTTGACAAAAACCTTACTTTCTCTGACCACATCACCCAGCTATCCCGCACCTGCTATATGCACATCCGCGACCTCCGTCGATTGCGTCCAATTCTAAATTACAAGACCGCCTGCACAATAGCCACCTCAATAGTTCATTCCAAACTCGACTACTGCAATTCGCTCTTCCATGAAATAGATTCTCTTCAAATTAAACGCCTCCAAACTATCCAGAATGCTCTTGCCCGCGCAGTCACTAAGACGCCCAAACATCACCACATAACCCCTGTTCTCAAGTCTCTTCATTGGCTAAAAGTTTCTCAGCGCATCCATTACAAAATTGTTTCTCTAACCTACAACGCTCTTCAAACCTCTCAGCCCTCCTACATTCGTCAACTAATCACCATCCAACCGCACAGGTCTACGCGCTCATCATCATATCTTTCTCTCTCTCGGCCTCCAGTATCATCCTCTCTGAAATTCTGCGACCGCTCCTTAGTCTATGCTGCACCAGCTCTTTGGAACGGACTCCCAACATACCTCCGCATGTTCGCTCACCCTCCTATCTCTCCTGCAGTCTCACCTCCAAACAATAATTCAACCTCTCCTCCGCTTGCACTCTCCTCTGCTGCATTCCATTCACGACTGAAAACCGAACTCTTCAACCTATCCTATCCAGATTCCAATCAGGTTCCATCACCCAACCACCACCATCACCGACAACCACCGTAGCACCACGCTGTCTCCTCGGCTTGACCTCCCCGGATTTTGACCTGGCACCGGAACGAAAACGGCAGCTCTGGCTATTGCGGACTTGATTTGATATAGCGCCGGTGAATAAGCTGGTCTCCCTGACGTGGCTTTTGTGGGCGCTGAGAAATTCTCGAAGATTTACATTACATTACATTACATTACATTACATTACATTACATTACATTCACATGTTTAGTCTGTTGCTCTGCCTCTCTCTCTCTTCAGCCATCAACTGCGCTTGTCTTGTTTTCGACGGACGACTCGTCATTGACGCAAACTTCCACACGAACGATCCTGCGATTCGAGCGGCTGGACCTCTCACGAAGTTCAAGAGAGTCTACCATGCGGACAAATGGACGCACGCCAACTTCAATTCGAAGGAGATTGGCATACAGGTGACAGACGTTGCTGTTGCTGTTTAACGTTGATTTCCTGGACTTGGACCTGCTATACTTAGTGTGTTGATGGCAAACGTGATTCCATTTAATTCTACAAAATTTATTAAGGTTAAGGTGAGATAGGGTGAGAGTGAAGTCAGGTAAGAGTGTGGAATATCTGCTGTGACCTTTCATGTCTTGCAAGACAGTGAGTCAGAATTTCTGTGGAAAATGACAGCTTGCAGTGAATTTATGAATGATGGTTTATGATAATTTAGTATTTATTTTGTTTTTCTCTATTGTGAATTCGTTGTCTGCTGTGGGTAGGATCCTTCTTTCTGAGAAGACCATTGCTTATTTAAAACTGTTTTTTCCTGTGATTTGAAGCTGGCAAGTTCAATGCTCAGTCTGTTTGATCCAACGATTGAGTCGGCTGAAAACCTGACAGATGATCAAATGAAACTCATTCCAAACTATCGCAGTCCAAAGATTCAAGGAGCAGTTCTGCCAGGTAGGTAATTCATTATGGAGATTTATATAGCGCCTCTTGAAGTTCTACTCAGTAGCGCTCCAGACCCATCCTTGGCTGAAAAGTATGGTTTTAAGGCTGCAACAAAATGCATCTGAGCAAACCCTAGGCATATTAGGCGTGTAGACAGTGGAAGCCCATTCCATACCATGGGGTCAATAACAAAGAAAGCACAGAGCTGTCTAAGAGCAGTAAGTGCTTGAGGAATGAGGAGTTCACCCTGAGTGGAGGATGAATGTAGAGCATGACACTCTTATAGTGTACACTGAGAGTAGAGTGACAGAGCTCTTGCAGATATACAATCAATCAGTCAATCAATTTCGTTTTTTCAAAACACTAGGCTGGCAGAACACAGCTTGTCACATTTAACTTTTTATTCGAAGGTTTTATATGCATGTTCCGATTATATGCCGCAGCTAACCCTAGCTCAGTTTCAGTAATATAGTAAATGTTCAATTGTTGGTGTGATTTTTTAATTGTATATGTCACAATTTTTTTTGAATAAGACTCTAGAGATGAAGTTTTGATTTATTTTTGATCAGACATAAATACCGACTCACTGAATGTAATGCGACATCGTGGAGTGCTGCTATTATGAATTTGAATTATTGTATAAATCGTATGTTTGAACGTTGTAATTTGTATAAATCGTGTGTTTGAACTTTATCATTTGTATAAATCATGTGTTTTAACTTTGTCATTTCTATAAATCGGGTGTTTGAACGTTGTCATTTGTATAAATCATGTGTTTGAACTTTGTCATTTGTATAAATCATGTGTTTGAACTTTGTCATTTGCATAATCATGTGTTTGAACTTTGTCATTTCTATAAATCGGGTGTTTGAACGTTGTCATTTGTATAAATCATGTGTTTGAACTTTGTGATTTGTATAAATCATGTGTTTGAACTTTGTCATTTGCATAATCATGTGTTTGAACTTTGTGATTTGTATAAATCATGTGTTTGAACTTTGTGATTTGTATAAATCATGTGTTTGAACTTTGTCATTTGTATAAATCATGTGTTTGAACTTTGTCATTTGTATAAATCATGTGTTTGAACGTTGTCATTTGTATAAATCATGTGTTTGAACTTTGTTGTTTGTTTCTTCTGTAGGTGGATACATGTATCTTCATGTGGAGAAACCAAGACTACCGTTACCACTTTGTATCCATATGAACAAAGCAGACTACGTGAGATCAGATTTCTTCTATTATTATGTTTATAGGTAATAAAAGCTGATAGACATGCTGCTCTCAGGTACACAAAGCAGTTAATCTTTATGGAATATATATATATACCTAAGGTTGTCCTTATGCAAGTCTACTGAATTTATCTTAGGATGAGTGTAGAAAATTGCATAAATTAGATAAAGAATGATTCATGTTTATATACTAGGCTAATGAGCAGGGCTGTTTTAAACGAATTTTGAAAACTGCACAAATCCCTTATTTCTCTTTCCATCCTCCATGGCAAATTATTTCCAATCGCAGGACAATGACCTTTTTTACTAGTTTTAACTGTACAGAGGTGCTTCTACAACTGCACAGATCCATTTAGAACTGCACACTTTGTGTACAACTGCACTCTAAAAAAGCCCTGCTAATGAGATTAAATAATTTGTCATCGTCAATGAGCATATTACGTAGCCCCTAAAGGGACACGAATGTGAAATATCTTAGGTCGTGTGCATGATTTATAACTCGTGCACACGACTTAGCAACTCTCAATGATGACTAATTTTGAACAGATGTTACGTTTTAGGGTCGAGAACTGGTAACAAGGAAACCTGGGCAGAACGCAAACTATTTCCGTCTTCATATCAACCAGTACAATGCGATTGAAACAATCACCTGCCTGTCTAGATCGGTTTGTTATCCTCATTAAATTGTTCTTATCAAACAATAGTGCTTTAGTAATCTTCCACCATCTTACGTTTTATCAAACAATAGTTAATCTTCCATTATCTTACATCTTACGTTTTATCAAACAATAGTTAATCTTCCATTATCTTACATCTTACGTTTTATCAAACAATAGTGCTGTCTGTTAATTTTCCATCATCTTACATTTTATCGAACTTAAACCGTAATCAATACTAGCAATTAAAAACTGGAATTTAAAAATGCTGTAAATTTTACTAACTAAATTTTAAGATCATAGTGCAGTCAGTAAAACTAGGCATTTGAATATCGTATGTTTATATATAATTATATATGCATACTTTTCTTTATAAAATTAACTTCATCTTACTCTCTCCCGACGCTCTTTGCACTCAGCCTCTCGATGCGACTTTGTGGTTGCACAGCATGCACAGACAGTCACCAGACAGAGCAGGGTTTTCTTGATTGTTCGTCCCTCTGTTTTGAATAGCCTCCCCTTTGGTCTGCCTTCCCTTCCACAAGACTTGTCTAACTCATTTTATGAACCGCTCAAGACTGTTCTCTTTGGCTGTACCTGAGTCGGGAGCGCCTCTGAATAGCTATCATGAAGGGTGCTATATATAAGTTCCATAAATAGATAAACAGTTATTGCTATAATTTATCGAATTCATGTAAAATTGAAAAGATATTTTCTTGTTTTCAGCCATACTCAAGTAGCAACTTGTTGTGTCTTTACGGTCTTCACCAACGCTATCTCAACAATCTCGTGTCGCGTTTCGACGAGGGTCTAATAACGGACTTCTACGGGTAAACATTGGTTAAGAGTGGCAAGACAGTCACTACCATTGTATTGTATTGTATTGTATTGTATCTAGAAATTTATATCACAGTGTACACCAATCAGAGGCGCTCCCAGTGCAAGAGTCACTGCCATTGTATTTTATTGTATTGTATTGCTTCTGTAAACTTATAAGGTGTCTCTCACAGTGCACATCAATCAGAGGTGCTTCCAGTGCAAAAGACCAAGTGAAAAGAGAGTAGTTTTGAAACAGTGAAAAGATGTGATTCTGGTAACAGTTAATAACAAAGAACGTGTCAACATGTCTTTCTAACGTGGTGCAGGACCAATGATGACAAAAGCTTGAGTTCTGGCGAAAGCAGTCCTTGCTCACAGAACTATGAGGTGATGGCAAAGTCTTAATGCTTCTCGTCAGTGGAAATTCTCATATACGCAGTATTTAATGGTTGTAAGATATTGTTTCCTGTGTGTAGGCATTGAATTTTGGCCAGCAATTCTCCACTTGCATTTCTTCGCAATTCCATTCTCTGCTGTTTAGTGTTTACTCTCACGCATCACTAAAAGAAGTCAAGTATTCATTTAGACTATGTAAAAATCACTGGTGGCTGATCGGTAACACGCTCGCTCATGGAGCGGGCAGTTGCGGTTCGAATCCGGGTAACGACCTTTGGCAAGTTGTTTACGCACACTTGCCTCTGTCACCAAGCAGTATAATTTGGTACCGGCGTACGCTGGGAAGTAAACGGCAAGTCCTGTGATACACCGGCCCCGTGTCCAGGACCTTGGGATTCGTCCATTGCCAGCTCAAGGGCCGAGAAAAGGAGATGAGCGCCTCACCAACGGGCCTTTGGCCCTCGGATGACTATTTATTTTAAAAGATCACTGAGAATAGGAGCAAAGGATGCAAGAAGATAAAGAATGTGGTAATCATATGAGGTATCAACTCACATGCATGTATAATAGAAAGTTTTCAGGCCTCCATTTTCATTCAGCTATAACTCGGTTCGGTATAATTTCTGTGATTATAACATCTCATTATTTTGCCTTTCAAAGAATTATTTGCATTGGCTGCCGGGTTTGATATTTGTGAGCTTCTGATATTATAACTCATTCAGTAGGAGCATAGCTTCATAATGCAATATGGCATATTATTTAAAGTGCACCAAGACAAGGGCTCAATTGACATCTAACCGATATGAAAGCTTTGAATTATTTAGTTAGAAAGTGAACATAGTGTGCTGTTAACTGATGTCTAGCGGTGCGATTTGACTGGTCACATAAATTCTGTTCTATTGTGTAGTTACTTCACGGAAGGCTGGGCTATGGCCATCTTCCACGATCGATTCCTTGACTTCAGGGATGAAATTCGTGAGCTTCTGACAACTCGTTCAGTAAGTACTGAACATTGTAATGTAACAAACTTTATCGTTTAAACTAAACCGTTCAAGAACCACCGACAGATACTGCACATGATGTGGCTGTCACAAAGAGTAGAACATGTTGCTAGCTGATGCAGTTATTCATTGTAGCGACATTTAACATCATATTATAGGTTAATGCAGCGTAGATATATTGGAGGTGCTATATAAATTCTAAGGATGAGTGACAGCAGTCTTGGAATAAAGTTCTTGTGAGTCTCGAGTAGGGAGCGAGTATTAATGCGCTTTGGTCAGATGGCATTTAACATTAATTATGTTTTGTACGTTAAATTGTGAGTTAGCATTTGATACGTTTGAACTTTGAGCCAGTCAATAGGTTCATTAAATTTAATGTTTTCGTCACTCGCATTCTTAGTCTTAGAGTAAGTAAGTAAGGGTGTCCTCTTCTTTTGCGAGTAAATACTTGTCCTCACAAGGAGGTGGCAACAGCCAAAGAACTGCGCTTTCTGGAAGAGCTTCTTGTCTGCTCAAGCAATCATCTCTGTCGCAGTTTGAATCTTCTCAGACATTTGCCATCTATGAGTCTTTTTCAGGGCTTCATTAATGAGCATCGATATCAAATGATGTGAGAAATCAAGCAAATACGTGATCCTTGAAATGACAGTCGCATAAAATAATATATCGCCCAACTTCGATATAATTTTATGTATACACCCTGCCTTTGCACACTTTAAGCGTCTGTTACATGCACATGCAGTAAAAAGTGTTATATAAAACTAATTATTGTCATTTGCTGTTGGTCTTTCAACTGTTTTTGTTCTTTTCTTCTCTTCAGTTTTTCTGTTCCATTGTGTATCAATGTATTCATTCTCTCCTCATGCACATTTATTAACACCCACACATACTTAACTCTCCCACTTTGTTACTAAACCTGACAAAGGTCACTTAAACATCATCTTTGCTATGAATAATCACTTACTTGGGGCCCCTACCTAGCGGGATCTTCCCTTCAGGGGTTGCCATTGTTTCCCTATACTTCTAACTCTCTCCACATCCTAGCACTCACTTACTTTTACTATTAATCATTATATACACTGCATAACGTTATTGATATTATATTTTTGGGAGCAATAACAAACTTGAACTTGCTGTCTCAGCTGGTTGAGAAGAAAGTATTGTTGGTTTATTAGAATGTAGTTAGCATGGCTTGAAGAAGAGTTCATGTTCCTTTGTCATACACTTGATCGTTCTCTTCCAACAGGCGGATGAGTCGGAGTCACTGGAAGAACTGATTCGCAACATGATGGATGATGACCTAACGGTCGGTCAATCTTTCTCTCGCTATATCTTTATTCTGCTATTAATCATCATCAAGAAATACATTGAAACGGTCATCTTCATCGGTCAACTTAGTTGCAAGATACTTTTGGCTGTTAAAACTTTTAAGTCTTTCATAAACGCTTACTGCCACAAATGACTTCAGACATTCTGTGCTTATCGTAGATTTTAAAATAGCCAAGCCTTTGGTGAAACACACTTTGTATAATATACAGGTATGATGTACTGTCATCACAAGGCTGTTTTTCTTTAGTGTGTGGCAACCAACCTGATTCGAATGAAAATCTCAGACTTGATTTCAGTCTTTCGTATGAATTTAAAAGAAATAAGGTCTACTCAGACTTGTTTGCAAGACTTAAAACTTAAGATCAAGACCACGGTCAAAGAAATTGGCTTCATGTTATCAAGTTTTAAACCAAAAGGAAATGGACTGTTGGATTGATGGCACACTTAGATTATTGTGGCATTTCAGAAGTAGAGCCATATTGCATAAATACAAAATATAGATATTGCTATTTCTACAAAACAGCAATATCTCGATCTATTGTTAACTGCTGCAGTTTGACAGTGAATTTATTTTGTTCATTGGCATACAATACAATACAATGTATTATAATACTACTATTATTGACTTTTTAATACAGCACACCTTCAAGGTAATCTACTCAGAAGCACTCCCAATCGCTAAAGTTTTTAAGCGAGAAAGGAACATAATGGTGTGTAGAATACAATGCAATATATTACAATGCAATACAATCAAGTCATTGTTCAATGGACTTATGCAAATCTTCTTTTGATTATAGTTAACTGAAGGTCAGCGGAAGATGCTACGCGAACGCTACGTGTCGTCAGGATCGAAGCAGACGGTGGAGACTCGTCTGCTCAGCTTCCTGACATACAACTACTACCACCTTCCGATGTACGCAAAGCCCGGAATGGTCTAACTCCAGTCGTTGTAACCACGTGGAATGGACGGACACACTACTGTATATTATTATACTTTGAGACAAAAGTTGTTGTTTTTTTGTCTGAATACTTGGAAGTTATCTGTCACAGCTGAAAACTTTCTTTGAAACAAAACATTACATGTCATCACACGTTTTAGCATTTGTTTTACATGGTTTTTATACTTTAGCAGTAAAACTCTGTGTAAACGAAAAAGTCCCATCCACATATTACAGACGCAAAAAGTATCAATACATTTTGTGGAAATCCCTCATGCATACGTACAGATAAGCTTATCTACCCCGTTACAAAAACTAATTGGCCAAAGGCATCTATGAAATATTTATTTTACCATAGACTACTATTTATTTTTATTAATCATATTTGCTAGCTAAAATTTGTCAACTGTCAGGTTTACTGTTCAGATCTGAAGAGAACAGAATTATACTGTAATCAAAAGCCATTGAACGACTATAGGATAAAAAATTATAAATATGCTAATGTGAATGTCATAATTAGAAATTTATTTTTGTGTATGTACATTTCATCGACCACGCCCCCCCACCCCTGCTGTACGCACCAGTACGGGGTCAGGGGTGGCTGGGAACTAAAAATCGAAATTTCCCGGGCAACGCCGGGTAGATCAGCTAGTAGATCTCTATTTTCCACGAATTCTTTACTGTTGAAACGTTTTGGAAGAGTCGTTTCAAAGATATATTTGAATAATTAAATTTTTTGGACGGTTCTCTTTAAGTGATTATTTCTTACGGAATATTTATCATCGTTACTCAGTTGCTTGATGGTTTCTTTACTTTAAATTAGCTTAGTATATATACATACAGAGGGCATAGAAGCAAAGGTACATAACTGTCATAGGTTTCTGGTAGGAGATGTGCATCTTTAGCTGTCAGTACCTTCCTTCATACTCACGGCCTACTCACTTTCAGACTCATCTACCTACTAGGTATGCTCCTTTACAACTTCCTGCCATTCAAATGAACCATTAACATTTCTTCTTTCCATCAATTCTTTTCATTTGTTGACATCGTACGTGGGCACTTTATAAACATTTTTTATATTAAATAATATAGCAATCTTTTGCAAACAACTTTAATATTTGCAGTATGTATTTTCAAAAAGTACTTGTCAGCACATGTTTCCTTAGCAAGTAGCAGTGGACTTTCTACTACATTGCTTGGAAAATAAAAATTTATCAGATCTTAAAAATTTCAGTAAAGCTTCCTCACCAAGTTTTTCCACTCAACAATCCGAGTATTTGTTGGATTCAAGAACTTTGTTCAATGAACAGATGCGCAAGTAAGTAAGTCAGTAGTTGCTGTATGCTTAATTCCTGACATTCAGCGGAGGTAAACATCGTCAGATACCTGCATGAAATAACTTTATTTTTCTTGTAATCGTAATCTTGAATTTATATAGCGCCACTTTAAGAGAAACTCCTCAGAGGTGCTCCCGACCTGGCAGCGCAGCTAATGATGGTTGTTGGTTCATAACTGTGATAACTATCAATAGGCAGCAGAACCTCTACACGCCCTAATCACGATAGAGTCAGGTCCTTTGGCTCTTCATTCATTCCCTGCCTATCTGTGCCGCTGCGTGGAGTAAGTGACCCTTCAGCAAGCGAGTGTGTTGATGCAAGGATCACTGAATCGGTCGGCTGAGAGCTGCTGGTGGTGGTGGTCACATGACGACGATGACAAAGACTTCTGACGATGACGATGATGACAATAGACATTGTTTGGCTAGATGCAGTTGAAGCCTTTGATGGATACGGATGCTTGTTCGAATGCCTTCGACACATCTTCCTTTCGCGTACTTGGCTCGTCTTCCAAAGCCTCGAGCAACTTAAACAAATAAAAGACGTCATTAGCAGGGCTGTACTGGTAAATTTTGAGGTGAGTATACGCTGACCGGGAGGAAAACCCGACCCTGTTCGGCCCCAAAATTTTTGATGACCTTTTTTTAGTCATCGGGCCAAAATCTCCTCCATTTGTCGACCGGAAAAAAGCTGACGACT
This sequence comes from Lumbricus terrestris, assembly GCA_949752735.1. Classification (NCBI taxonomy): domain Eukaryota; kingdom Metazoa; phylum Annelida; class Clitellata; order Crassiclitellata; family Lumbricidae; genus Lumbricus; species Lumbricus terrestris. The sequence continues at coordinate 4,026,029 of OX457052.1, forward strand.
GCTTTTTTAGTCATCGGGCCAAAATCTCGTCCATTTTGCCGTCCCAAAAAACTGACAACTTTTTTTCTAGTCATCGGGCCAAAATCTCGTCCATTTTGCCGTCCCAAAAAACTGACAACTTTTTTTCTAGTCATCTGGCCAAAATCTCGTCCATTTTGCCGCGTGTCCCCTGATTTACTAGCGTGTACAGTGTACCGTCCTTTTTACCCGCGTATACCCTACTTTTCGGGAGGTGAGTATACAATGCCGTTTTTCACCGGAGGTAAGTATACGCTGTATACCCGTGTATACCCTCGTGTACAGCCCTGGTCATTAGACTAAACTCTGATGCATGCCACTCACCTCATTTGCAGTTCATAAACATCAGAAAGGTCAGCTAGTTACCTAGTTAAGCTCCTACTGACAATAGTTGTCCATTAGAAACGATCTTTTAGTTACAATGGAAACAGAAACCATGCTACAAATGTCTAATAAGAGGACAGCCTTCCTCCCTTCCAGGCTGGGCACCATGGACGTCTAACAGGTGAGATCTGGACAGGAAGAGAAAAAATTCACTTAGCCATCACAGATCGAGGTCATGACAAGGAATCCTGAAATCCGGCAACCGTTTGTAGTGCGTAGTCATGTATATGAAGCAGTAGCAGCGCTAGGGTCTAGGGGGCTAAGTCCCTCCTAAAAAAAGGCCATCCATTTTTTTCCCCATATAAAAATTAAATAATTGCATGATTAGCCCCCTCCCTAAAAAGTGAAACGTAAGCATATGCGAGATTTATCAGGAAGTTTGTCGGATGAAAAAGGATCATTTTCCAAGATTTCGACCCAAATGACTTTTTAAAAAAGTCGTCAGAAATTTTGACGGCTGAAACGGAAAAATTTTCTTGAGATTTTGGCCAAATGACTATAAAAAAAAGGTCATCAGAAATTTTGGCGACTGAAAATGGAAAATTTTCTCCCCGCAGATTCAGCCCCCCCCCCCAACTGAAATCCTGGTGCCGCCACTGATAAGAAGGACCCTTAAACCCATGGGGTGTGAGGCTACTGGAGTTTCTTCTGTGTCGTTGACTTTTCACTGTCTATTCACATGATATTCTTCATCTCTTTATATTGCTACACTATCTGCTAAAATCGGTTACGTACCTCAAGATTGTACTGTTTGGCGTATTGGAAGAGCTCTTGCAGAGCAAAGTCGACGTTGAAGTGGGCAGGATTCGCCTGCAAACACAGATTTCGATTCTCTGAATACGTTATACAGCAAACTACAGTTTATGTATAATTATACAAAACCTAATGAATCTCACCAGTAAGTTGACCAATGTATTTATGTATTGACATGAAGACCTTGGAATGCTATGCATTGTGCACAGTATTATTTTGGTAAGCATATAATGTGTCTTCACCTCAATTTTCAGTTCAGCTGTGGCAGTCCATAAAACAGTTATCAAAACAAGTCAATATTATACTTATTTATTAATAAATTAACTAGGGATAGTATAAATTCAACAAAATACTGAAGCCATGAATTCCGTGATTTTCAGCATTTTCCATGAATTGGGCAAATTCTGTTAAATGTGCATCACAGTTTAACAGATGAGAACTTGGCGTTTACTCAGACACTTAGCATGATATTAGATCTTAGTACCGGTATATAAAAACACGATTTGATACAGTACACTGACATTTGTACACAATGAATGGCTTATGAAGTTTCTTTCTTATATGTAACATTATTTGGTCAGATCTTAGCAAATAAAATAATAACAATCTTCGTTTAATTATAAACTGACACACCGCAAAGTACAATAACAATTCGTAGTATGATGGATGATCACGAGTTATTACAGGAGTCGAACTTAACTGTCGGTGCCCATAGGCGTAACTTTCTATTGTGACGGTGGTGTCCAGTCACCACCACTTTTAAAAGTGGTGGTGACAGTCACCACCACTTTTTGGTCCGGCAAATAAATATTTCTTTTGATATGAAAGCATTTGGCTGTCTAACAAACATTCATGATTAACATCCTAATGGCTCCAATGCTAATAGAGACCTCCATAGTGTGTTCGCTGTCCACAATCGTGTTCGTAAATCCTAGAAATTCTCTTTCCACTTTAACTTGGGGATGGAACGTGAAGTAATTCTCTCCCACAACTCTTATGACTCCGAGGCAGTGGCTCACAAAACCATTCGGAGTCATTATTACTATCACGATAGCACAGGTGGAACTTCCGTATCTTAAGCCGGCAAAAGTTTACTCGGACTTTAGGCCTACGGAAGAGAGAGAGAGAGAGAGAGAGCAAGCTAGACGGTCACGACTGTCTCTTGGATGATTTAATTGCGCGAATGAATAGATACTGGGATCTTATACTCTTTGGGCATGATTCAGCTGAAGACCACAACATAAATTACTTAAAGTTGGTAACTGACAGCAAACTTTTGCGCAGTCGGAGCATGGGCGGTTAAGGAGGAATGTGACGTACAATAATATATCATCCTATTAGGAATGGTTGTCAGATGTCTGAGATGTGATATAAAATATATTCATAGTCTTACTTAATTATAGGCCTACAAAGACAGGAAAAGCACGCTTTTAGAGAATGAGAAAACATATAGGCTAAAATCAGTTCAACTTAGAACCCGATACTGCATTCGGTTTTACAGGGACATCTAATTTTAAATAAATAAAACTGATAAATATACATGTAAGTGTTGCGTGTAGCTCTAGAGGAGCACCGTTGAAATTATTTGAACAATCTTTTCCATCATTTTCCAAGTTACCAGCTGGATTGGCGCGATGTGATGTACAACTAAGCACACTACTTTGAGATATAATTGGAGTGGCGATCGACACAAACGAATAGAAGAGGAATAATCTTGATAAAATTTGAAAAAGAGCTATGTGTTTTAAGCATTGATTTAGTAAGCCGTGACTACACGGAAAGATCGTGGAGCGCACCAGCGAGAGAGACAAAAGGGGAAAGACTGAGAATGGAGAAGAAAGGGAGGGAAAGTTCTCACCAGATTTTATACTAAAATCGTAAATGGGGAAAGGGTAGAGGTAACCGAGGGAAAGAAGGAAGGAAGGGAGACGTTGTGAGCAGAAGAATAGTCACCACCACTTTTCCGTGGAAAGTTACGCCCATGTCGGTGCCAACCACGTCCTACAACTCAGTTTACCAATGAGGTTGAGTGGACCTTTGTGGGGTGCGGTAGTGTAGTGGTGGCGTTGTTGCCTTGAAGCCGGAAGGTTCGAGGTTTGAATCCACTTCAAGTCGCCACGTTGGGACCTTGGGCAAGTCCTTCACTTGCAATTGCTCAGCGCTTTGGCGCGAAACTCCGATGCAGTGTCCGCTCTGCAGTCAGGAGCGCCTCTGAGTAGGGAGCTTGAATGGGCACTATAACAAGTGCACAAACAAACAAACAGGCAAGAAGTGATCATACATCCGTGTGTTCCTCCTGCAAGAGTGCTTACCAATTACCCTTAACCTCCCATGGTTTCATGCTGTGAATCCACTATTGCTCTCACCCATTTATTGAATTTTGAACTTTCTTGCATTGAATTTCTACCATCCTTAACGAGAACTTAAAGTCCGACACAGATCATCATCATGTTCGTGTGATTTGTCATGACTGTTCAGCAGTCATGAAGTAAGTGAGTAAGATGAAGATGATGATGATGTGTTGACCTTTGAATGTTCCATCATGATCTGACTCAACTTTGAATGTTCCATCATGATCTGACTCACCTTTGAATGCTCCATCATGATCTGACTCACCTTTGAATGTTCCATCATGATCTGACTCACCTTTGAATGTTCCATCATGATCTGACTCATGTGACTGTCGTCGACCGATGGCATCTCGTTCACGCCTTTGTAGAACTGCGTTACTAGATGGCGATAGCGAGGAATGTCTTTGGCGTACAACAGCTTTGTTGATGGTGAATCCTGTCACGAGAGAAATTCACGAATGTATTTATCAACAGAAGTGAAAGTGAATGACTAGCAAATTATAGCATTCATTGGCCAGGTATAGAAGACCAGCCCTGAGCATCTCCATTCTAACAGTGCATCATAAACAAGAGATTGCAATGACTATGTTAGTGATCAAGATCAAGAGACAGATGACGTACTTTTCCAAGTCTTTGATCTTGCGTGGAGCAGCTGTCCATGAACGTCTGTGCGATGATCGAGAGACACGAATCGACGATCGGTGATTTGTGAATGTCGAACACAAACTCTGGGTTCTTGATGATATTCACCCAGAACCTCAGCAACAAACTAAACAGCAAAGAGCAATCACTCACTTGTTGAAAAGCAGCAAAGTAGCACAAAAACATAGTGCTAAAATAGAATTTATGTAATGTAATGTAATTAGTAATTTCTATAGTGCCACTCGCAGCCATGGCCATCAAGAGAAATCCTGTTGTCCCCTATGTGTGTGTACATCTATCAGGCAGGGCTGCACCTTCTCTGTTGCTGGTCTTGCAATGGCCTCCCTGTCATACTGCTCTTAGTGCCCAGGGTTACTCCACTCTATTCCTGAAAATCTTAAAAACAATCATATTCAGCCGTAGTTGGGCAAGGAGTGCTCCTGAGTAGCCTACCTTTTAGAGACACCATAATAAAACTTCCTGAATAAAGAAATCAAGAACCACCTGTTGCATTTCCACGTGTGAAGGACTTCCGCATCCGTGATGCTGTGTCTTTGAGCAGCTGAATCGAGGAAATCAAAGAGGTACTTGACAGCAGACAGCGACGAAGTGTCTGGGGTTAGGATCGTGGAGAATAAATCGTCTACATATTGTTGTAACGTACACTGAAAATACAATGAAATAAATTGTTCATTCGAATCCACTGATTGTCACACATGTAAATTTATGCAAATTTAAACATTCACTGTTATATAAAAGTACATTTACAACAGGTATATTTTCACACAGAAGTAAGCATCACATATTTATTTCTAATTCAGGCAACAGAAACATAAAACCATAGCAGAAGCAATACAAAAAAAATGCTCATAATGTAATCAACTGCATATCAATCAATCAATCAACAAATCAATCAATCAATCAATCAATCAAATTTATACAGTACCTCTTCAAGACTACTATTCGAATAATTATCTTTGTTTAAATTTAAACTGATACAACGCAGAATTATCACGATTCAAAGTCTTACGAATGATCACAAGTTATTACAGGAGCCGAATTCAACTGCAGGCAGCCAACAAGTTGCCCATCACAACCTATTACTCACTTTACCAATGCCACATGCCGATTTGAAGGCGGAGTGGGTCCACTCCACCTTCACCCCACGGCCGTGCGCTCTTTGTGACAGAGCATTTACCATTACTCAAAACCCCTTCCCCATACACTCCCAACCCACGCCAAGCAGAGAAGCGTAGTTTTAAACATCAAATAAAACTGAGAGCAGGTAGGTTGTAATAGAAGAAACAATGTTCACACCTTGGTTGCAAGAAGTCTTGTGAGAAAAATTTCTGAGACGACCTTCTGGGATCGCCCAACATGTTGGCCTTCCTCAGGCGACACCTGAAAAAATAGGATCAACAACAGTCTTAGTTATCAGTTCTGATGAATCAGAGCCACAAGCAAAAGGAAATATCGAGGTCTAGCAATGCATGATCAAAACAAGGAGATTTAGAGATGAAGGTCATTGAATTGTGTTAGTATCTGACACTGTTATAGATGCATGTTGCTGGACCTCATTCTGTGCTGTACACAGGTCACTACTGAAACCTCTCATAGCAATATATGCACGCTAAGCTTCATACATTAAAAATTATTCCCAACTTCACCTTGAAAAGGTGAGAAAAGAATATAGGAGTGAAGGTGAATTCAGTTAAATTTATATCTAGTAGGTCTACATCCTTCCTCAATCACACTGGAATGGATTTACACTGGTGATAATATACTAATAATGATAACAATTCACGTAGTGCCCTGACACAGCTCTACAAGTTACACATTATTTATTTAATAATAATAATAATAATAATAACACAGTTACACCGGGCACACATAATGTTTTAATATTACTATTATCATCATTTGTGTTTAACCAACTGTTTTAATTAAAACCCATATATTTTATTTAAAAAATTTATACAGGACAGCGCATCACACAAAGAAAGTCACATTACACTGACTGAAATTCTAGATAAATAATGAACCAAATTACACCGTAAGAAACAAATCTTCTTTTTTTCCTCTCTTTTTTCTTTTTCGCAGCTGTTCTGCCTTCTCTGACCCTATGGTAACTCGACCCGTACCACCTTTGGACTACTCTTACAGACAGCCCTTTTGATGCAACGCAGACCTCGTGAATAAGCTGGTGCCTCGCACTTGGCTTTCTAATTGCACTTTAGAAATTTGGAGATTATGATTACGATATAAATATTCTACTAAGAAAGAGAAACACAAATTTGTCCATGGCAGAGTTCTCTTTAAAATTTATGATCAGATGTGGAAATAAAAATCTTAAAACATATTACAAAGTAGTCAACCATTCAATTTAAAATAAGTGGTAAATAGAGGAACAAACCAAATGGAAACGTCGTGAGTTTTCTTCTGAAGCCAAAATTGTGTTGCTGACATTCACCGAAGCCTTTGACAGATCTTAAAGAGGAATCAAGATAACATGTCAAACGTACAAGAACTAAATCACATAGAAACAAAGACTCAAGCACAACACTTCAAATATACATCAGTGGTTAATTTACATCTATCCAATTTAAAAATTGATAAAATGCACAAATTCTTAATACTCGCCAGATTGACTAAGGCTAGTTATCAGCAATTCTTTCGTTGACAACAGTCAAGCTGTAGAAGCCATTTTTATTAGTTCATCAAATTAAACCCAAAGGTCATCTCCAACTGTTTTCAACCTTAATAGGCTGGCTAAAATGATGACAATTCACAGATTGAATTTTAATAAGCACCAGTACTTCTTCAATACTGCCTTACTTACCCATTGTTGGACTGGGAGTGCTTCTGAGTAGATTACCTTGAAATGGCACTATATAGGAACTCCTTAACAAATAAATAGATGATGATTTGTCACGCCCTACATTGTTCAGTGAGAAAGATAAAACTATCACAGTGAAAACCTACATTAAGGGTTGGATTTACAATATATTGCATTTTGACAATTTCAGCAATAAACATATACATGTATTCTATTCTACTCTAAACGCAAACGTCATTTACCGTTGGATAGCAAGCTCGTGTCCATCTTGCTGAGTCTAGCAACAAGTGCCATAGTGGCTCCATCTGGAACTTGGCAGTGTGCCAGCGTGTTGAGTCTTTTCCATCCCCTGACCATTTGTGTGGTTGCATCCTCATCTCGCAAGATCACGCGACTGCATGGACTGGACAACCATTCTAATCAGAAGTAAATTGGGCAAATTTTTATTAGTACACAACAGTCTCAGCTGCAGAATTTTTAGAATTTTCACTGCTTGAGTAAATATCAGTAATAGCAACTTTGCAAGATGTACTTACTAACCATACAACTACCATGCAATTCAATTCAATTCAATTGGTTTATTGAAACCAGTAAAGACATTTTACAGTCAAATAGAACAGCAATAGAATAAATTTATGTCACAAAGAAACGATTAAAATAGCAAATTTATAAAGGAGTTTATGTTGGAACAAACAGCACAGCTGAAGGGAAAAGTCCTGCTAGTAGTATGTATTTATATATAATTTATTTCCAAAATCAATGGCAAAACGAAGTGGGTGTGCATTAACAAAAAATGAACAGTATGGCTGGCTACTAAGTACTTATGGCTGAGTTTGCAGTCATTGATCTCCATTGGTTTTCCAGTCACTTCTAGCACATGCCTAGTGTGGTAATTGGCTATTTATCCTATGGTAACTCGACCTGGACCACCTCTGAACTACTCTTACAAACAGCCCCTTTGACTCAACACAGCGCTTGTGAATAAGCTGGTGCCCCACACTTGGCTTTCAAAAGCACTTTAGAAGTTTGGAGATTACAATTACGATTATGATGGGTCCACATACAACTGCAAATATTATAGTACCCCTTAACTCTAATTCTTTCAACCTGTTTCAAGACTCCCAATATCTTTGGAAAGGAAGCTGAAACTATTCAGATACATCCAAAGAATGAGCAACGATAGAAAGATACAAAGTATAATGATGGGAATCATGGAGGGATCGCGGAGAAGGGGAAGACCATGCAGAGAATTGTAGGCATACAAGAGTGGTGCAGGATGAATACGCAGGAACTGACACATCGGGCACAAGACAGGGAATCATGGAAGAAAGTAGTCAAATGTGTAGTGGGTACCTGTAGCGTATTAAATCGCTATTATCTATCAAACTAACTTGTCTGATATTATATGTTAATTCTAAGTAGGAGTTAAGCTAGATAATTTAGTCGGCGTATCTAGATTAATAATTTGGCGTCTAGTGGATTAGTAACTAGGAGACCACGAATCTTGCGTACATGAGCGAGGCAGTCATAGTGACGTCAAGCGGTTACTACGGACGCTTACGTAAGCGAAAACATTTGCATTGACGCGTAACCAATTAAAAGCATCGAAATGAGCGTAACGGACAGAATTGAATGGAAACAGCCACGTCATTGAAATTCGACATAAACAGTTGATTCCTTGCTTGAACATTGAGAAAGATGGTTGTTCAGTTGTGGCTGGCAATTCATTTGAAGTTTATTCAATGGTGAGGATGATGATTAAGCTCGTATCTGGTCGTAAAACAGTACGAGGCATTCGTGTGAGAGTAGAGGCGATTTAGAAATTCGAAGTTGCGAACTCTAACGTCCGTGAAGTCTACATTGTGATCGTGACGGTTGGTGAGACGATATTCGTGTGTTGAGAAACGATTTTGGGCTCGTTGTCTCTGGTTGACATTTCAAGGTCATTTTCAATTGGGAAGGAAATTCTCATTGGTTGGAGTGTGATAATTTGATGCTACGGAAGTATTGAATATTGTCTTGTCTGGTATTCGATCTGGATTCCACAGCTTGACAGTATCTCATTATCCTTCTTCAAATATAGCACGAGGTTGCTTATCTTCATTCAGTGAATCTACGGAGAATCAGCAGAACTATTTCTTCAAATATAGCACGGGGTTGCTTATCTTCATTCAGTGAATCAACAGAGAATCTACAGAACTATTTCAAGACCGTTTACACTACAGAAACGACATGTCATATATCTCAACTGTGGAGTACAGATAAGCTAAAAGATAATTATAATTAGTGATACGCCAAATAAGTAAATAGGAATATTGCGTAATTGTATTGTGTATTTAATAGTTTCAATTATATCATACATTTATAAAGAATTGGTGTCTCTTTGAACAGATCATTTAAATGCAGTACATTTTCAATTACCCGCTAAAATAAGCATAAAAACGGAGACGTTACAAATGGGATGCTCGCGCCGGGCTAAAATTGACAATATTATTGTTGATTAGATTGAACTTTACTGACATTTATATTGAAGAGACAAAGCTAATTAAAATGACGATCTATTTGGAAATTGTTAAGCACAGCGCAACGCCAAGCGCCGCGCGTGTATAGATTTTAAGCATTAGAGTCGGTGCGATAATCCTTATTGCGTAACATACACCAGAGATTGTATCACGTTAAGAGGGAGCATTAGTGTGACGCTTAATAATTTTAATAATTATTATAAGCGAGTGTGAAATTGTATAGCGCATATTTGAGCGTTAAATTTATTACTACTTGACCAAAAGTGAGTAAGTAAGAATGTCAATCGCAGACTGGCAACAGTGGTTGGATATGGGACGTTCATTCTCATTGGAAGGTGAAGAGCTGAAGGCATTTGTCAGAGACAGACAAAACGAATTTAGACAGCAGAGAGCGGATGAACGAGAAGAAGCAAAGGTTCTTAGAGATGCAGAGTCAGAGCGTGAAGCGGCTAAGTTAGCTGAGGCAAAAGCAGCAAGAGAGAACGAGTTGGAACTAGCGCGAGAGGCGACTAGATTAGCCGAAGTAAAGGCAGTTAGAGAAAAAGAAATAGAAATAGCGAGGATGGCTGACGCGAGACTGATACGCGAAGCAGAGATGAACGAGGCAAGGCTTACGCGAGAAGCAAATGACGTCAGACTGGAAAGAGAAGCAACTGAGGCAAGGCTTGCAAGAGAAGCGAATGAAGCTTTGGAGAGTAAGAGGCTTGAGGTTCAAGTGAGAATGAGAGAGATGGAATCGGGAGATAGACGAAACAGGGATGATGGAGATTCCTACATGACGATGGGTGACAATCACCAAGGAAACCAAAGTCATAAGGGAATGAAGAACATTAAGTTCCCAATATTTAACGAGGCAAAGGACTGTCTCGATGCGTATCTTCTTAGATTTGAGCGGACGTGTACGACATACGAGATACCAAGAGATGTATGGTCACTGATGCTAGCGCGACATCTAGAGTCGAAAGCTTTAGAAGTGTACCAGCGTTTGTCGGCTGAAGAAACACAAGACTACGATTGTTTAAAGAAGCATCTCTTGAAAAGATTCCAATTGACAGAAGGAGGGTATCGTAACAAGTTTAAGACTAGCAAGATGGAACAAGGAGAGACTCCTTCAAATTTCATTTACAGATTACAACGATATTTGCAGCAATGGTTGCTACAAGCTGGATTTGAGCAGACCTACGAAGGAATCGAGGATCTACTGCTAAAAGATCAATTTTTCCTCACTTGCAGTAACGAGTTGAGGATGTTCATTAAAGAGAAAGGAAAAATGAGCCTAAAAGACACATTGACGTGTGCAGAATCTTACATCGAAGCTCATGGGTACAGATATGCAGAGAATTCTGTAAAACCTCAAGGGAGATTCAATAATGACAGAGGTAATGGAAAGCCATTTGAAGAGAAATCGAGAGAGAAATTCCAAGGAAACATGAACAGAGGAAGAGTCGAAACGCGACAGAACAAAGAGACAAATCACAGTGGAAATGTGAATAGAGGATTTAGCAGAGATAGAGAGCAGGCAGCGGAACACAAGATAACTTGTTTTGCATGCGGTAAGGTAGGTCATAAAGCATATGATTGTGTGAACAAAACTAAAGGGTTTGTTAAACACACAGCTGCAGCAGTACAGATTTACGAGAATAGGGCGTACAGGGCTGTACAGACAAATGAAAATACGAAATCGAATGAAATTGACAGAACAGTAGAACGCCAGGATAGGAAAGGTAAAGAAGAAGTACCGAAACATATGGCAGCAAGTACGGTAGTTACGGAACGGAAAGATGGTTGCATTGACATTGAAAGTATAGACGAATGTCAAGCGAAGGTCAATGGCGTAGACGCCAATTGTCTTTACGATTCTGGAGCGAGTACATGTATCGTGAGGAGATCGCTAATCAAGGATAGTGATTTGACTGGGAAGGAAACGCACTGCATCCTAGTTGATGGGAGCTTAAGGTGTTTTCCTACAGCCAATGTAAACATTGAGAGCGAGTATTTTACTGGTGAAGTTGAGGCAATGGTTATGGATGAACCAGTAAAGCCGATAATTATTGGACGCGTGAGAGGGTTAAAATATACAGTAACGAATGAGAACACGGAAGAAAATACGATTAATTGTGACAAAGGAGAGAAAGTAGATGAGACGATTGTGAGTGAAAAACAAGAAAAAGTTGAGTATAAAGGAATACTCAAGAGAGTTGTGAATGCTAATTCACGTTGGCAAGATGCCAAGAAGACAGTAAGATTCGAGAGTGATGAGATGAGCACGGAGTATGATGACGTAATAGAGAAAGTTGGAAGTGATGACGTCATGAACAGTGACGCACATCAAACGACAGCAGCGATAGAAACGAGAGCTGAGTCGAAGAAAGTGGTGAAATATAAACCACTCAAGGTCACAGAAATGCCCGACCTGAATATAACCACAAAAGAAATAAAGGAATTACAGAAGACAGATGAAACATTGAAGAGTTACTGGGATAAAGCATCTGAGTGGAATGGCGATGAGAAGAGTACAGAAAAAGTGCTGTACGTAAAGAAAGATGGATTGTTGTACCGGAGATGGAAGGAAGTATTGAAAGATGAAGCGAAGTGGCAGTTGATGGTTCCGAAACAGTTGAGAAACAAAGTTCTAGCTGTAGCACATAACTCACTACTGTCAGCTCATCTAGGCATGAAGAAGACTCATGATAAAATTGTGAATGAATTTTATTGGCCAGGGATAAATCAAGAAGTTCGGCGATACATATTAAGTTGTGATGTATGCCAGAAAGCAGTGGATAAGAAAGTGAACTACAAGGCACCGATGGGACATCTTCCAGTGCTGGATGTGCCGTTCAAGCATGTCTGTGTAGACATCATAGGAGCCATAGAGCCAATGTCTATGAGAGGATATCGTTATGTATTAACGATTATTGACCTAAGCACCAGATATCCTGAAGCAATACCATTGAAGGGTATTAGTACCGAGGAAGTGGCGGAAGCCTTGTTTAACTTTTACTGTCGGATGGGCGTACCAGAAAGAATTCATACAGATAGAGGGAGCCAGTTTACGTCAGAACTAATGGCCCAAGTAAACAAGATGTTATTAATCAAGCATACGATGACAAGTCCATACCACGCGATGGGAAATGGTTGTGTAGAACGTCTGAATGGAACAATTAAGACTACACTGAGAAAATTGATAGGTGAACAAGTAAAAGAGTGGGACAGGTACTTGGCACCACTACTTTTCGCATTACGAGATACTGTACACGAGAGCCACGGATACACGCCTTTCGAATTAATCTTCGGAAGATCATGTAGAGGTCCGGTACAGATATTGAAGGAACTGTGGACAAACGAAAAAGTGGAAGACGAGGTGAAGGATGTGTACACATATATGACAGATCTACGAGAACGTATAGAGGAAACATGTAACATGGCGCAGAAAGCAATTCACAAAGCTAATGCGAAGAACAAGAAATACTACGATAAAAAGGCACGATATAGAAAACTGGAGATAGGTGATAAAGTCCTATTGTTACTGCCGAGTTGTAATAATAAGATGCTTGTTAAATGGCAAGGACCATTTGTTGTCAGAGGAAAAATCGGAGATTACGATTATAAAGTTGAGGTTGATGGTGGAAAACTGAAAACATACCACATCAACATACTAAAGAAATATTACGAGAGGGATGAAGAAGAGTTGTCAGGTTCTGAGACAATAGCATATGTGTCAGCTATTGTACATGATGGTAGAGAAGGTGAAGACGAAGAGGAGGAGATATTAAACCTGTATGTCAGTAAGCAAACTGAGACGTACAAGGATGTTGATATTAATCCACAATTAGAAGATGAACAGAGAGGTGAATTAGAAAAATTACTGAGAGAATATCAAGACATATTTACAGATAAACCAGGAAGAACTGACATGGTGAAACACGAGATTCATCTTACGAGTGATGAACCTGTTAGGATGAAAGCGTATCCAACACCGTATCATCTACAGTCTGAAATTGATAAGGAAATTGAGATAATGTTAGAGAACGGGATAATAGAAAGATCAGAAGCAGCATACGCGGCACCGCTTGTTGTTGTTAAGAAGGCAGATGGAAGCAATAGACTTTGCTGCAACTATAAACAATTGAACAAAGTGACAGTTTTTGATCCAGAGCCGATGATGTCAAACGAGGATATCTTCAATAAACTGAGTGGCAGCAAAATATATAGCAAGTTTGATTTTTGCAAAGGATATTGGCAAATTCCAATGAGCGAAGAATCAAAAGATTATACGACTTTTATTTGTGCAAGTGGATTGTATAAATTTAATGTACTACCATTTGGATTGGTAAATAGTGCTTCAAGCTATAACAGACTGATAAGGAAGATTTTGCATGGAACCGAGAATCTGGAGAGTTATGTTGATGACATACTAGCTCATACAGAAGGATGGACTAAACATATGAAGATTTTACGAGAATTTTTTCAAAGAGTGAGAGATGCTCACCTGACTTTGAAACCAAAGAAATGTTCATTAGGCTATGGACGCATAGATTTCTTGGGTCATACGTTAAACAACGACGACATTAGTCCTAAAGGAGAATCGATAGATAAGATTGTGGAGATGCCACAACCGAAAACGAAGAAACAAATAAGAAGCTTTTTGGGAGCAATAAACTATTACAGAAAATTTATTCCTCATTGTGCTGAACTGATGGCACCATTAAGTGACTTGACAAAGAAGTCAGCAGCTAATAATGTTGATTGGAACGAAGAATTAGAAGAGAGTTTTAGCAAGCTGAAAGCAGCACTTGCTAAGACACCAATATTAAAGTTGCCAAACTTGAAAAAGGAATTCGTGATTCAAACGGATGCATCAGGAAGAGGAATAGGTTGTGTCCTGATACAGCAGTATGAAGGGATAAACCACCCGATTGCATATGCGAGTAGGAAACTATTGGAAAGAGAGATGAGATATTCAGTTGAGGAGAGAGAATGTCTAGCGATAATGTGGGGAATTAGTCGGTTTGACAGGTACTTGTGTGGAAAGCAGTTTGTGATTGAGACAGACCACTGCGGACTACAGTACATGAAAGAAGGGAGAATGAGAAATGCGAGAGTCATGAGGTGGAGTCTAGCACTTCAAAATTATTGCTTTACGATACGATATATCAAGGGAAGCAATAATGTTATGTCTGATTATTTGAGTAGAGGAATTACATAGTACTTAAATATATCAGTGATGTATTATAATAATGTAGATAAGAAGTTCAGTAATGTTGTATTGTTGTGTAAGATAGAATAAGGAAGTTGATAGAAATTTAGTTGATAGATAATTAGGTGAGATTGTAAAGCCTGATTACAGACTTTTGAAGGAGGGGTATTTGTAGCGTATTAAATCGCTATTATCTATCAAACTAACTTGTCTGATATTATATGTTAATTCTAAGTAGGAGTTAAGCTAGATAATTTAGTCGGCGTATCTAGATTAATAATTTGGCGTCTAGTGGATTAGTAACTAGGAGACCACGAATCTTGCGTACATGAGCGAGGCAGTCATAGTGACGTCAAGCGGTTACTACGGACGCTTACGTAAGCGAAAACATTTGCATTGACGCGTAACCAATTAAAAGCATCGAAATGAGCGTAACGGACAGAATTGAATGGAAACAGCCACGTCATTGAAATTCGACATAAACAGTTGATTCCTTGCTTGAACATTGAGAAAGATGGTTGTTCAGTTGTGGCTGGCAATTCATTTGAAGTTTATTCAATGGTGAGGATGATGATTATGCTCGTATCTGGTCGTAAAACAGTACGAGGCATTCGTGTGAGAGTAGAGGCGATTTAGAAATTCGAAGTTGCGAACTCTAACGTCCGTGAAGTCTACATTGTGATCGTGACGGTTGGTGAGACGATATTCGTGTGTTGAGAAACGATTTTGGGCTCGTTGTCTCTGGTTGACATTTCAAGGTCATTTTCAATTGGGAAGGAAATTCTCATTGGTTGGAGTGTGATAATTTGATGCTACGGAAGTATTGAATATTGTCTTGTCTGGTATTCGATCTGGATTCCACAGCTTGACAGTATCTCATTATCCTTCTTCAAATATAGCACGAGGTTGCTTATCTTCATTCAGTGAATCTACGGAGAATCAGCAGAACTATTTCTTCAAATATAGCACGGGGTTGCTTATCTTCATTCAGTGAATCAACAGAGAATCTACAGAACTATTTCAAGACCGTTTACACTACAGAAACGACATGTCATATATCTCAACTGTGGAGTACAGATAAGCTAAAAGATAATTATAATTAGTGATACGCCAAATAAGTAAATAGGAATATTGCGTAATTGTATTGTGTATTTAATAGTTTCAATTATATCATACATTTATAAAGAATTGGTGTCTCTTTGAACAGATCATTTAAATGCAGTACATTTTCAATTACCCGCTAAAATAAGCATAAAAACGGAGACGTTACAGTACCTACGGACCTTCAGCCCACGAATCATGAAGAAGAAGAAGAATATCTTACAATGGGACATATCACCTTTTCGTCATGAATTTTTTTGGGGGATGGACACATACGAAGGTCAACTTGGGCACATACCGAGGTCAACTTGTTCTATGGATGGACGTCTGGAGAATGGCGTGTTCATGTAGATGGCGTCGAGCGCTTTCTCCTTCGCCTGACTTATGATATCACAGTCTAACATCCGACAACAGATCGGCTCCACACCCTCCTGACTTGGAAGCAGGTAGATCGTCTGCAAAATAATATCGCAACTCATTCGCAATCAATGCCTCATGTCTTCGACTGCCTACGAATTGCGACACTCAATCTCCATTTGTAGTTTCATCATTAAAACAAAAACGATGAGAAAAAATGACAACAATTATAGTAAAGATATGAACAACAATAAACGCCCATAATAATAATAATAACAAAAAGAACAATAATGAAAAGCATCTCTGAGAATTTCGCTGGGTTTTTCCAGCATCACATACCGTAACGTGATCTCGCTCTACCCAGAGTTGATACCCTTAGTTTTGAATGATCTATTTTTAAAATTAGATCATTCGAAACTAAAGCCTCACATATTTAGGAAGTCTTAACCCGACTCAACTAATCTTCTACCTTCCAATTCTTGACCTAATCATCACCCACCCTAACATCTAATCTTCCACCTCTGATCCTTACGATAACCGGACTACACCCTCCTTTGCACTACTATTATTGCAGGCTGTCTGCTCAGTTAGCATAGTTAAGATTTGTGTAATCTGTGATCTCTTGTGAATTGCTTAAATTGCATAATTGTACATGTAAACTGGTTGCGTTCTGTCAACCAGATTGCTGAATAAAGATAATATTATTATTACTCTTTTCACAACCCTTTGACCTCTGACTAGACACAGTGTTCATGAATAAGTTGGTGCCCTGCGCTTGGCTTTCGAGTGGCGCCTTAGAAATTTGGAGATTACGATTACGATGCAGAAAAAAAATTAACATTATTCCCGCAAAATACTCTTAAAAACAGCATGATCATTGATCATTGATGGAGTTGAAAGCAGGCATATCATGTCACGTCATGTCTTACTAGTGCCTTCGCTTCCGTCTTTTCTCTGAGCAGTCGATCTTCAGAGAGCGAGTATCGAGCGTCGGAAGTCATCGCGTCGATCGGACCTTTCTCCGTCTGATGTTTGATTGCTTTGTAGAGCATGAACAACGCCTTTCCAGCGCGCGTCTTTATGTAGCCGTACAGACACATCGACAGCCAATTCGTCAGCATCTTCTCAACAACAGACTCAGTCCTATCGAAAAAAATATTTAAGTCATAGAGGATTCAGATGCATTGCTGACTTCATTAAGTAAGTACGTAAGTAAGTATTTTCTTTATTACTCCACTTGCAAAGGCACATTGGAACATAAACCATCGTTATAATCCATCGAATTAAACCCCAAGCTGAGTGAAATGACTAGATATTAGAGCAGCGGTTCTCATGTAGGCTTCAGACGAAACGTACTGCTGACTTCAGTAAGTAAGTATTTTCTTTATTACTCCACTTGCAAACTCACATTGGAACATAAAACATCCGTTATAATACATCGAATTTAAAAAAAAATTGTAACAAAAGGTGCAAATTAAAACCCAAGCCGAGTGAAATGACTAGATATTAGAGTCGGGCATATCATTCAGACTTACCCTTTACAAGAACAGTGGCCTGCGTTCCTTTCCGCAGGGACTCGTCTCTTTCTATCAACTACCCAGGACTTTCCTCTTTGGCGTGCCGGGGTTCCGGGAGCATCTCTAAATAGTCAGCTTGAAGGAGTGCTACATACCGTAAATTCGACAGACAGACACAGACAGACGGACAGGCAGATAAAAAGACAAGAATATTAGCGAGATCATTAAATGAAATCCTGATTCAGGATGCTAAGGAGTATTAAGGACGTTAGGAAGATGCTGACGAATTGGCTGTCGATGTGTCTGTACGGATACATTTATTACATTTATCTTCATGAATTGCACAGTCAATGAACATGGATTAACTCCTGATCAGCTGTCAGTATCTGTTTCATGGTAAATGGGGTTCCTCCTTAGCGGGATTATCATCCCTTTTGGGGTCCCTTGTTATCTACATGTATGTGCCAAATTGCTTTTTGTGAAACTGCTTTTGCTGTGCCTATTCTGTTGTCGTTTTTGGCAAAGGTTTCATTAAAAGATTGATTGATTGATTGATTGATTGATTAAGAATTAAGTAAAGAAGATCTACCTTCGCAGCATCAGCTTTGGATGTTTTCGTTCAACCGACCGATCAATCAAATCACCGAGTAAGACTTTCAAAATTCTGAAAGACAAAATAAACAACAGTCACTGCTTGAACTTTCTAATATTCTGCGGCATTTCTGACTTTTATATGAAGTCTAAATTTATGTGTTGATCAAAGTGATATGTACAATTACTGCTGCAACTTGACAGAATATCACATTGAGCATCAAGAATAGCATAAAATTCTTTTATAAAATAAGGTCAAGCAGAGAAAATCAATTGTGATGCTACAAGGAATTTTTGGACTCAAACTGATCATTTCTACAACATTTAATTTATGCGTTGAATATCGAGTGGGTAATGTTAATCATCCAAGTTTTCACTTGGCGGCGTCTTTGATCCTAAACAGTTTGATGTAAAACACCTAATATACACATTAAAATGCATGTAATATACACATTAAAAAGCATGCAACATCCGAGCAGCAATATTTCACACATCAACTGGGAGATTATGCACAATCATGGCCATGGGCAGAGGGAGCAATGGGTAGTTTTGGAAAAGGAAGCAGAAGTATATATAGAGATATATATAAGTTTGTGCAGGACATGGCTCTTATGGTTTCTCAGGATAGCTCCAAAGAGTTGTTCAACATGTTCGGGAGTCTTCAAATTAAGACATTTGGCTCTGATCCTATGCAATTGCACAATTGGGAAATTGCAGAAAGTCAGATAAAGTAATATGAACTATGTAAAATAATATGAACTATGACTTACTGTGTAGCGTAATCGAGACGATCGTGGAAGACAATCATTAGCAAGGAAGCAACTTTAGCCCTAAAATGCAAAAGTATAAAGATACATGTAGCCTACAAAGTCATCCATCTCATGTAATCTAACAACTTCATCAGCGGCATCACCAAAGGTGGTTTGGGTTGTTTGAGTCACCTTGCTCTGAAAAATCTGACCCAAACTATGTGTTAAAATCCGTTGAATTTTTGAAAAATTGGGAGGGATTGAGCAACATGGTGGTGTAGTGGTGGCGTCGTTTCCTTGAAGCTGGAAGGTTCGAGGTTCGAATCCACCTAAAATTCCAAATGTCTCAGAACCATGCAATAAATACTCCACTTTCTAACGGCTGGCTGTGCCCCTGAGTTTTATAGGAATTGCATTTCCTTAAATGACTTTCTTCTCATACACTCTGTTTCTTCACTTCTTACCCTATTGCTTACCACCTATCACCTTTCTAACTACAAAAAATAAGAAACAAACAAGTTAAACATAGAAAATGATCTAAAGTGGAATCCAGACAAATTAGACACTGCAAATAGAAGCATCTTTACTTGTCTCGTATTGTAAAGTTCTTCTGTTCCTCCAGGGTCCTCACAAAGACGATGACAAAATGCTGGTTGTAGAAAAGATCGTGGAACTTCGACAATCCGCTGTCAAACTTAAACTCCTTCTTATCCTAAAAACAGAAGAATGGTTCCTAAAATGAGCTTTATACAAAGTCAAAATAATACGCAATAAATTATAATAATAGTTGTGTCCAACAACTTCTGTCTCTTCAGAACATGACCACCCGTCTCTGAGATCTGCCAAGACAATATAATTATAATAATAATAATAATAATAATAATAATTAATAATAATAATAATAATAATAATAATAATAATGTGGCGATGGCATTGGAGTCCGGTGGTTCTTGGAGCTCGGAGGGACTGGACTTTGTTTTAGACCTGGGATGAAGGTTGAACGAGGCGACTCAGGACATACTCGAGACAAATTACCTTCTTCAAAGAATCTCGGTGGCAGTCCAGCGGGGGAACGCCATCTGCTTCTCTTCCACATTGCCTTTGTAACAATGCTATATAATCCGACAGTTGTATAATAATAATAATAATAATTATAACAATAATAATAATAATAAGAGCCAAAATACCAGCCATAAAGGAGCCGAATGGACTTTCCCGATCTGATGGCAAAAGGCCAGATGGTGTAACCATTATCCCCTGGCACAGAGGTCTTTGCTTGGCGTGGGATGTCACGGTACCGGATACGTTTGCAACATCTTACAGGCATTTAACATCAGAAAATGCAGGTGCCGCGGCGGAAAGAGCAGCCCGTAACAAGAAAAGCAAATATGCAGACTTATCAAGATCGCATCATTTCGTCCCTATTGCAGTCCAAACCGGAGGAAGCTGGGATGGAGATTCTCTTCAATTTGTACAAGAACTAGGACGAAAGATGTCAGCGGCCAAAGGTGACCCGCGTGAGACCAGCCATCTGCTTCAGCGTCTATCAGTCGCCCTGCAAATCGGAAACTCTTTGTCGGTTTTGAGAACAGCAGACTCGAACAGTCAAGACACCTGGAGGTCTTGGATTGAATGACTACGTTACGTAGCCTAATGTTCAAAAGGAGCATAGACATTAGCCTGTAAATGACTTTGTCATTTTATTTTGAAAATATAAATGTGTGTTATAATAAAAAATAAAAATTAAAAAATTAAAATAATAATAATAATAATAATAATAATAATAAAAATACTGATAATAAAGCAGCTGACTCAAGATCTATGAAGCCTTTCCCATTTTCTCAAATCATATGTTTCCAAAAGCTGGGAATGAAACAAGGATGGCAGAAAAACTGGATTGGTCCCATCATGAGAGGTGACACCATAGTAAGAGATTCAAATCATCAAAAAAAGAATGGAAGGCAAAAGACACGAGGAAGACCAAGAACAATGTTGCTGGACCCGGATGATGACAAAGGAAGGCTACAGAAGACTGAAGAGAGAGGCAGAGAATAAAGATGAGTGGCGTTATTGGACATACGAACCTGTCTGAGGGCAGAGAACGAAAAAGGAACTTTTCAAACGTCTTGAGACTGACCTTCATCTATCTGACATTATGAGTTCTCTTCATTTACAATTACTTGACATACATTTATGTCTGATCAGTAATAATGTCCGATAACTTGTATTGAAGACTGTTCTGTTAGTAGTTAGCCTTTACCCATCCGTAGGCCGCCCTGAGCGGACAAATAAAAAACCGCTTCCAGTCCAGTGTCCGGTATGAGCGGACATTAGTTTGGCAAGGCCCAAGGAGCTCCTATGTCCGGTAGAAGCGGCCAAAAACCGATCAATAACATCGTGGGCTATTACATTTAGTAAGTTCATGTGTCTAGGCTGCCGCCATAAGTATGTGACCTAGATGACGTCGATCACCTAGTCATGCGTAACAGACAGGGTTTACTAGTTGAACTGAAACAGAAGAAAAAGATGAAAGCGGGTGAGGTTCTGGCATTTCAGAGAGACAACAACACAACGGTTCTATTGTGGCAAGACAAGCGTCCAGTGCTGATGCTTAGCACGTTCCATGGCTCAGCAGTGCAGCCTGTGCAGCGTCATAGTAGAGCTGGTGTTGTGCAGGTCCAGAAGCCAACGGTCATTGTCGACTACACCGCGAAGATGGGTGCTGTGGACCGCGCCGATCACCTCTGTTCCAGCTATAATTTCAATAGAAGATCTGTCAAGTGGTGGAGAAAGTCTTTCTTCTGGCTGTTGGAGGTGGCATGCGTCAACAGCTTCATACTGTATAACATAAACAGGCAGCAGCAGAACGTTGCTGCAGTGTCGCACATCACCTTTCGCCGCAAGATGATTGAGCAGCTTGTCGGCAACGTACGTGCAACCGAACTTCGTCGTGGACGGCCCAGTTCGACTGACAAGATCACACGGCTCAATGGCAAGCTGCACATCATAGCCCACATCGATAAGGATAAGGACTGCGCGGTGTGCAGCGACAGGAAGACACCTGGGTGCCGCAGACGTACTAACTTTCACTGCAAGACATGTCCCCCGTCAACCGGGCCTCCACTTGGACACCTGTTTCGAACGGTATCACACCCAAGTACAATTCAAGTAGGATGAAGTTGGAAATTTCAATTGACAACCTCAACATTATCCTATGCATGATAATGTATAAACACTTTGAATAGTGTTATATGGTGAAGAAAATTGTTAAAGTGATTATGTTGTACCAAATATTTAATGCAATTTTATTCGGATCTGGAGGGGCTGGCGCAAAAAATAATTCGGATGGGTAAAGGTTAGGATTAATGCTAATTGCGGCAACTGCATAACTGTATAGGCCTACTGTAACCGGTTGCGGTCTGTCTACCGGATTGTTGAATAAAACACAAATTATATATATATTATATATATATATAACTTAGCAAAATATTCCACTGTCTTCGCGAACAACTTAGCAATTTTGTGCTAATATTCGGGGGTAAAGTAAACATATGTTTACTAAGTCAGTGTTTCATTTTCCTCTAACTAATTTTAAATGAGTAAAGAATTTAGTTACGAGTCACAATAATCTAATTAAATATTGTTTCATTCACCAAATAATACATATATCGTACAATAATACAGTGGGGCACGGTGGTGTAGTGGCGGCGTCGTTGCCTTGAAGCCAAAGGTTCGAGGTTCGAATCCACCTCGAGTCGCCGCGTAGGGATCTTGGGCAAGTCCTTCACTCGCAATTGCTCAGCGCTTCGGCGTGAAACTCTGATGCAGTGTCCGCGCTGTAGTCGAGAGCGCCTCTGAGTAGCGGTTGAGGGCTGGAAGAGGCACTATAACAAGTGCGCATACAAACAAACAAATATATTGAAATGAGTGGGCAGATGATACTTAATATTTGCCATTTAAGAACTCTGGGTGCCTTTCTGCATGCTATAAATGATGAAGCTTTGAGGTCTGCTGAGGCCACATCTCATGTACGATGTGGTCTTTGCCATTGGGTTTTTCGGTTGCCCTGTTGGCTGACGGTGTTCTGTGATCTTGGAACCTGGAGACCTGTCTCTGTTAGCCATGCTGAATCATCCTGTGGTCTTTGCTTTGTTTGGTTGATCCAACATCTACTGCCATTCTCGATTAAGGTATTACGGTATATCTGCTTGTGCATAACCAATAACACTATTATACTTAAAAACTGTGACTCTTCTACTTCCTCCTCTGGGTAACAATGGGCATGGGTAGCAATATACATTATAGGTAAACAAATGGGTAGCAATATACATTATGGGTAAACGAATGGGTAGCATTATACAATATGGGTAAACGAATGGGTAGCATTATACATTATTTGCTTAAGAAATGCAGTAACTTTTAGACATACCCTAACATCAGAAAGCACCTCTGAACAAGCTGAATCGGTTGGAAAAAGAACTTTATACGTAAAATTCGTGTAATCCCAGAATGGAATTCCAATCAAGTTGAGGTCACTCGTAAAGTCAGACACTTCGGTTTGTAGTTCGGCAAAAGCTGCCCGTAAAATAAAATAAAACATGTGGAAAATTCAGCAAGCATCAATCACAACATTCCTGTCAGAAATTATATGGTAAGTCACAAGTAATTTAACTTAGCAAAAGATTCAATTTTCTTCACATGCAGCTAATCCATTTGGTGCCATTATCAGTGAGAAAGTAAATACCAAGTTTGTACTTCATTCTGCTTTACTCATTTTTAAATAAGTTGCAAGTTAGTTATGAGTTACAATAATGAAATCGTTACTCAGTTTTAGGCAAAAATTAAGAGCTCTCTTTTTGTGCACGTTTATTCCCCTAAATTAGCGTTTATCAAAGGTTTATTAAGACTTTTTTTCGATTGATCTCGGCCGGGAGCGCCTCTGAGTAGGTACCTTGAAGGGGCGCTATATAAATTACGAGTGATTGATTGATTGATTGATTGAATAAGAAGAGTGATAAAATCCAGACCTTGCTTGCATTCATTTCGAATGTTGATCTCAAGCGCATCCAGCTGCAAGTTCAGCTTTTTGAATTGTCGTTCAGTGTTCGTGCTTTTGCGTTTGTAAACGATCAGAATGACAAATATGATCGTTAGAAGCGTTCCTCCGCCAAAAGCGACTCCTATGATCCAGTATTCGCTGTCATCTGCGGCCACTCTCTGGTACTCCAACTGACCGAGCGTGTAGAACAAATTACCTACAACCACCTCAACAGAAAAGCAGAACTCAACCATAAACTCTGTGAAACACAGCTGAAGTGGAGAAACCGTTTGCGCACCACACAGGGCAACAGCAAGAGAACAAGCTTCCTTTCGCTTACACCTGGGCCAGGAGCGCCTCTGAGTAGAGAACTCGAAGGGGCTCTATATAAATTCTGTTTGATTGATTTATTGATTGAACTAGACAACCTAGAGAACAAGGGCATGGTGAGTATCATGAGTCAGGGAAGAGTAAAAAGGATTGTGTATTACTTGCAAAAAGAAATATCTAAGAGACAGGCTCTTGAAATCTGGCATACACTATCACAGGCGCTTTGGGTACTACTGAAAAACTCCCTATTCTGGTTGGAAGGCACAATGCAACCCGTTAGAAACTTGTAATCAAATATAAATACAATTCAAATCAGTGTAATCTGAACAGAAATTTACCACTAAGTAAATACAAACTGGTCTTGGACAGCACTGTGCTTTCTTTGCTATTGCAAAGGGTTTCCACTGTCTACATGCCTTGCATTCCTATGATTTGCTCAGATGTGTTTTGTTATCGCAACCTTAAACCATCCTTTTCAGCCAAGGTTGGGTTGGGAGTGCTACAGAACAGTATCCTTAAAGAGCGCTATATAAATCTCCATAATGAATTAAAATCTCCATAATGAATTAAAATCTCCATAATCTCCATAATGAATTAAAATCTCCATAATGAATTAAAATCTCCATAATGAATTAAAATCTCCATAATGAATTAAAATCTCCATAATGAATGAATGAAGATACTGCATTGAGATTTACCTTAACAAGAGGCAGCGAGTTTGGATCAAGCAAACCGTCTGCTCTGAGATAAGGCGGCTGGACAACAGGCGGAGTACAGTAAAGAGTCGTAAGGTCAATGGAATTCACTTTGCACGTTTCATTGCCAATCCAGACCTTCACCTCCTCTGCATTGCATGCAAGATTCAAGTTCAGTCCCTAATGCAAAACATCACAACTAGAGAATAAAATTATAACCTAAAACATTCAAAATACCTCAACATGTGTGCAAAACATTAAACACAACTTTACTATCTCAATCTCTAATCACGCTCAAACAACTCATCCGTATTAACCAATCCAAATGTGATACAGAGACGATGATTATGTTGTGCTTTAACTTTCTCGAAAGAAGACCAAATGCAATTGAACATCAGCAAAAACTTTCAGACACACACAAATAAACCTTTCTGCATGGAAAGTTGAAAAAATACATCATTCAATAGGACACAGTGGCACACGAGGATTTCGAGCACAGCACCACAACAGTATAAACAGCGCTTTATGTATTTACAGCATTCTTTTGGAAGATGAACTGTTGATTTCATTTTAAAAATATAGATAGAAAATGTACATAAAACACTACATACACAATTGTAAAAATACGAGGTCCATGTTGGCCTCGCTTAGCTTCCTCTCACCATCCATTTCGTTTATCCAACAGACCTCTTTACCTCTTGGTTCCTCGCTCTAGAACTGCTTTGGCTCAGTCTCGATCATTTCCTCAATTGGTCCTTCTCTTTCGAACGCTCTTTCTTCTTCTGTTCGCTCTACACTTCTGTCTGGCAGTCTCTCCTCTTCCTTCTCGCTTCTCAAAACCTGCTTCTTCTTGTGCGGCCTTGCACACTGGGAGTACCTTTGAACAGTTCAACCTAGTAGAGGTGCAATTGTAAATGCTTAGAAACAATACAATACGTACATATGTACAAAAATTAAGGCTGAAGCAAATGATTTAAAAGACCTTACTGTGAGAATGAGTGCCTCTCCTTTGTACAATTTAAGTCCATCTTCAAATGAATTATAAACCGGATCTGGATGAACGGTGAGTGTGGACTTGACGTCAGGGAAATGGACGGCCACATAGCGCACTGATTCCACGCTATCCATCGTAAATGAGACAGTACAGTCCGTGGAAAGCGACCTTCGGTGTTTCCAGTCGAGTGAGCCTCTCGTAAGGAATGGCGACGGACAGAGAAGGAGGGAATTGCTTTTCCGGTTACACTGTCTCGAAGAAAAAACGGATCTGATTAGCGATGGAATACATTCATCGTGCTCACGGTAATCCATTGTTCACAGTAATCCATTGTTCACCTCATCATCACTTTGCATATACAATTATACATGAAATAATTATTATAATTATTATTGTTACTATTATCATCATTATCATCATAATTATTATTGTTACTAATATTATTATTATTATTATTATTATTCATTCACCCATTCTATACTCGTCCCAGAACCCCAAGGAGGAGGTCGCCAAGGATCGAGCATCAGTGGTCGATTCGACTAGTAACAAAGGCATGTACAAGCACATGAGAAAGAGAGTGAGCAACCACTTGGAGCTCGTGAAGCTTATAGCAACAGCTTTGAGCAATTAACATGTTTTACTATTATTATTAACATTATTATCATTATTAATATTATTACTATTATTATCATAACATTAGCACACTGAAAAACTAGAAGGAAATCTCTCAAGTTTCCTAGCATCACACGCAGCTTAATCACTGGAACTATGTAAAATCAACTCCACAACATCCAAGGTACTAGCTCAGCTTTGGTGCCAGGAAAGAAACTGGGGGGGGGGAGACTGCAAGGTGCCATGGTTGAATTCGTTGATGATGGAATGGTGCAGGGTGACACTGCAGGGATAGAGTGAATTGTTGAAGTCTGCTTTTTCATGCGCAATGAATGACGATTTGAATGACGATTTGTGAACTCTTTCTGACCTTTGAACTGTACGTGTTTGACCTTTTATGTAGATGCATGACGGGAAGTTGGACAGAATCGAAATTTGCTCCACTCACAGTAATTACACGACCACCACTGCAACAACAACAACAACAACAACGACAATGAAGCAAATGCTCATCAAGAACTTGTGACTTAGACCGCATCCTTTTGTTCTGCCAGTTCAAGACGTTAGAAACTTTACTCCGAGGGTTCTCTTTGACACCCATTAATGTCATTATCTTCACATTATTTTGTTGTTTATTTTTAAAGTGCATTGACATGTAACTGGGTGCTGTGTGTCACCGTGATTTGTCTAATTAAACGAAGATTAATTAATTAAAGAAGAAAAAAACACAAATGCTAATCAACATTAACACAATCACTAGACATACAAAAAACCAATCAATCAATATTTATATAGCTCCCCTTTCAGATATGTGCTGCTCAGTGATTCAGGTTAGATGGAAGAGAGCATGCTGCTTAACCAAATCACCATTAACATAATCACTCAAAAGAAACAAACAAATCAATCAATAAAAATTTATTATAGTACCCTTCAAGACCTCTACTCAGAAACTCAGGCTAGGAGGAAGAGAGCATGCTGATTAACCAATTTTTTACGACTTCACCCTCCAGGCAGAATGCTCAATGCACATGCTTGAAGGCTTAAACCCTGTGGTAAAATTGTGCATTGTATGTACCGGAAATCGCTTCTAAAATGCAATGCATTGGTGCTTATCAGATGCAAATAAAAGCTATTTACTTAATTCTATCACACCAATAATTTCTAATGCATAATGCATCGATTGTTGGCAGAGCAAAAATGAATCCATAATCAGATCAAACATCTCCAAAAAATCAGACTAAGACAGGCAAAATTCGGGCATATATCAAGTTTTATACGAAAGGGACTGCACTGGCTGCCTATGCAAAAACGCATTGAGTTTAAGATTCTGATACTCATGCAACTGAAGAACCGGGTTAGATACAGGGAGAGGTGGGAAAAGCTGCTTCACGAAGAATAGTCCTAGACATTTTGTCAGAGGGAGATAGTTATTAATAAAATGCCATATAATAAAACAGATTCAATTTTATTATAACACATTCGTGATTGAAGGGTCAATTATGGACTGGACGGACTGACCTCATAAAAGTGGACAATGGACGAATGTCAGAAATGGACGGGTTTTCCATGAACTCAAATTCCGTCTGCAGCCGTCGAACACTGTCGTCAAACCTGACAGAGACCGGACAGAAACTGGCGCTGTTCGTTGGCGCCGTGGTGCAAACAAGGTGAGTGCTGTTTACGCTGTCAAGAAAATGATCATCAGTGTGCAAACAATTTACTCTAACAAAACCTCTAAAATGGTGTGTTGTAGTCATATGTTTGTGTCAGTGCTATTACCCATGTATGCATTATTATCTGGCTAATGTTATACTTTGGCCTCACTCAGCTTCCTCCCATCGTCCACTTCGCTCATCCAACAGACTTTACTACCTCTTGGTTCCTCGCTCTAGCACTGCTATTGCTAGCGCCCGTGAATAAGCTGGTCTCCCTGACGTGGCTTTTGTGGGTGCTGAGAAATTCTTGAAGAATTACATTACACTACATTACATTTATGGCTCAGTCTTGATCATTTGCCTCAATTGGTCCTTCTCTTTGGAATGTGCTACTTCTGTCCGCTCTGCAATTCTGTTTGGCAGTTTCTCTTCTGCCTTCTCAAAACCTGCTTCTTCTTGCATGGCCTTGCACACTGGGAGCACCTCTGAACGATTCACTCTATTAGAGGCGCTATAAAAATACTTAAATACAATACAATTATGTCTCTCATTATTTAGCTACACTGTTTCATAACTTTCACATTTAGACCAATGAATATTTTGTTCCTTAACTATTCTTTCATGACATTCAATTGTTTCTTAGATAAATAGTCAACCCTAATTAAACTGGACTGCTTTCTTCTTTGGGTATCCTTTGTATCCCGAGAAGCTGTATCATTTCTTTGTATGCAATGTCAATTTCAATGCCTCTGGATCACTAAGTGATTGATTGATTGATTGCTATAGTGTAATACAATACAATGTCACCCACGTCTATCTTCCCCAGTTAATTTGCATGACATTATTGCAAATTAAATTAATTATGCGGATCAGTAAATGTGGCAATCAAGTGAAGAGTGCTTTAAAAACATTGTCTAAATGTGCGATTACACAATTCAAGTCAGTTTTTTGCAAAATATACAATCAAAGAATCTGACGACTGCCTGCTATAACTTTGTAATTCTCAATTAGCCAGATACTTTCTTCAGGCCATTTAATTCAATTATTCAGAGGACTTTGCATATTGTCCCTCTAAGATACGTTTGAGAGGTGCTTCCAGTCCAACTCGGCAACAAAGAACAGTTTTCAAATGCTTGTTTGTTTGTATGTGCACTTGTTATAGCGCCCCTTCAAGCTCTCTCTACTCAGAGGCGCTCCCGAATGCAGAGCGGACACTGCATCGGAGTTTCACGCCGAAGCGCTGAGCAATTGTGAGTTAAGGACTTGCCCAAGGTCCTTTGCTTGCAACAGAGGTATGCAGAGTCCCTAGCGAAAGAAGATGCAGATCTTGAGGAAGGCCATTTCCATGTGGAAATCACGCAATGCTACATCTTTAAATTGCGCTCCTGTGATACACAGACTTGGCCAAAATACTGGTTTACCTAGCTTTCTTTGTGCTGCTAAAACATCCTGAAATTCAATGCTAAGTCTTTGAAGGGCAGAAGCATAAAATACTTACAGGTCTACGTGGCACGGCTTGAAATCCAGAAACACTCTTATGACAGCACCTGTATCAAGGTGATGACCCTCAAAGGTCACCTTTGTTCCTCCAGCCTTTGGACCAACAACCGGAAACATCTTTGTTACTTGTGGGTTCTAAGCAAAAGACACAAGAAAACAGGGCCACTTACATGCAAGACTACACTGAAACCAAAGCCTCAAGTCAATTTCCTATAAACAGATTTCTTCAAAACACAGTTTCTTTTCATGTCTAAATGTTACATGTACCGTATATCATATTAAAACACAATTCATTATGATAAAATTACTAATCACATTACATTACATGATAGTCACAAATACACACAACCATGTCCTGTACAACATGATCCTTGACTCTGATGTATCTCACCTGATAGGTGAACTCTGTTTCCCACGACACAGTTGCATCACCAACAGTCACAACGATACTACCACGACGGAATGCCGCTACATGTCCAGTCTTGCAGACAATTCTTTTCAAAACACAAGCCAACATCAACAACAGTAACTTAAGTCAGACTTTAGCTGAAACCTAATGAAAAAGTAAATGCATGTATTTTTATATCCAGAAAACAACAGGTAAAACGCTGTATGTGTACATTAACGCAATCGACAGTGTGGCTGCTTAGTGCTTACGATTGAGTTTGTTAGTACATGCTTTTAAATACTATTCTTGAAATAAAGTTCATTGAGTCTTTATTGGGGAGGGTGAAATTAATAATGACACTTAATTACCAGCTGCTGAAGTCATATGGCATTAGTTAAAAGAAAGATGATGAATTCACTCAATTGTTATTGCAATTGAACATCCAAGAAAGTGCCATTCAGAGATTTAGATGCACGTGAGATCAGGGGTGTCAAACATGCAGCCAAACATCCAGATCATGATGTTTTTCTGACCCGTACGGTTTTGTCCAAAAACTACACTATTTGACAATAAAAGTTGCAATATGTCATTTTTTATTGTGTATGAAGCAAAATCAAATTGCCGTACTTGCAGCAATCAAGTCGACACTGAATCTGTAATAGAGGTTTATGTAAATGAAGATCAAAATTAGAACTTTTGTATGCCAAAACATGCACCACTTAAGATTCAGTTCTGCAAAGACATTTCTGGAATGGACTCCACAAGGCTACTCCAAGACCACAATGACTTGCCATTTTCTGGAAAATATAACCACTGGCCCTCAATGAAAACAGCCTTGACACGCCTGTAATAGATGCATTATCGTGCCAGTTGAAGAAAGAAAACACTAGTTACATAACAGGGGTGGATCCAGGGGCAAATCCGGCCATGGCCCTTATTTAGAAAATTCCTTATTTTTCACCAGCTATTTTGCCGGGAAGTGGACGTGGGCCCCCCGTTAGTTTCGTAGGGCAACCCTATGAGGTTTGTACAGGCTTTCAACAATACAACAATATAGTGGGTAAAGGCGAGAGGGACGAAAGAGAGACTAATAGGGAGAAAAAGTAGTGCATGATTTAAAAAAAGTTATCAACTATTCTGGCAGACAAAATGGTAGTATCTTTTTTCTGACATTTCCATCAAATGATCAAATGAATTGACGCAAATGATTGAGACTGAGCCAGAGCAGTTCGAGAGTGAAGAACCAAGACGTCAAGTTTGTTGAATGAACGGAGTAGACAGTGGGAGAAAGCTGAGAGGGTTGAAGTCTAACGTCAGCCAGATATTATGAGCCTTGTGGATCAGAATGAGTCATGTGATGAGCGAATGACTGTAATTTGACTACAATTTAGACAACACAGGTAGATAAGGACGTACAGTTTTGAGATGACGTATTCGGAAGCAACGGTCTCACATGGAACGCCTGCGACTTTGACAGCGTGGCGCACCTGTTCATAGTTACGCCCCAGGTTAATTCCCTTGATCGTCAGCGGGGTACCACCTTCCAGAGCTCCATTCAGTGGGAAAACCTCAACAACAAACAGCATCTTACAATACTATTCAAACAGAGCCAACAATCATAATGTGATTATGATGGTAGCAACAATAATATTATTATGGTTGTCAATGTAATTTCTTATAGTTTCTGCAGTGTTGGTGCTCGAGAAACAGAACATCACGAAGCACTCAGTTTTAAACCCACGTAGTATGCGATACGATCAAACCTTTCTAAGGAAACCTCATGTGCAAAAGCAACGTCTACCAATTCATTTTCTTAGCATTACAAACTGGCATCAAGTGGCCACACCTTCATACCTACACTCCTACAGTCTCCAGTCAGTCTGCTTGACTCTGAAGAGCCAGTACTGTAACGGGCATATTATAAATTCTTATGTACAATAAAAATACGATAAGCTGAGTTTGCTGTGCTTTGCAATTGAATGTTCAGGAATTTCAAATCATCTTCCTCTTCAGTTCTAAACTCCGATTTATTCATTCATTTGTTCATTCGTAAAATGAATTTACATAGTATCTCTTTAAGGGGACTACTCAGAGGTGCTCCAACCCCAACACAACCAAATAAAACTGCCTTAATGTTAGAGGAATGCCCGAGAAAGAGTTCTAGAGAGGGAACGGAGCATCAAGGGGAGGTCATTCCAGGTTGAGGGTCCAACCACCAAAATGGACTTAGAGCAGACTTTGTTCAGCAGAATTTTTCGGCCGAACCCTCAGTCATATTCCCTAGAGTAAGCCTCACAATGGTCCTGCTGGTGAATTCGAACCTTCGTGAACACTGTAACAGTGCCACATGAGTTGATAGACATCAACAACATCAACATTTTACAATTGATAGAAAGCAGATCAACATGAGAGAGAATTCACAAGGAATACCTCCTGAATGTCAGGCAGAGGACACATTGAGGTCATCTGAACGTGACCGCAAGTGGAATTGCTCTGACACCTGTCGATACACCACTGACAGCCATACCTGACAGTGTCAGACATCTCCTGCAAGCTAAGGCAGGAGCTGCAATCTGACGCCATTACGTCACACCTGTAGACGGTGACTGCAAACGACAAAAGAAAATTTAAATGACGAATATTCTGTCTTATAAAGATCAAAATGCAATACTATACTATTCCATACTAACTTTTTATTTACAAAGCGCCTCTCACAGTAAACCTAATCAGAGGCGCTCCCAGTGCGAAGATCCCCTTGGAAAAAGAAAAGTTTTAAGGAAACGTGCAGAAACAGCAGTGCTTCAGATAAGACCCGAGTACGAATTATAGTAGGGAGGCCATTCCAAAGCAACAGAAGCAAAGGCACGATGCTGGGCTGTAGCAGTCCGAGACCGTGGTATAAGAAGGTCATGACGGTCTAAAGAGTGGAGAGGACGTCCAGTGGCAGCTGAGACAGGTCGATTAATAAGATCACAGAGGTAGCGAGGAGCTGCACCCAAGAACATCTAGGAAAGAGAATGACACCTGAGTGTCGCTTAGCGTTGCAAACCATATAAAAAAGATCAAATTATTAAGAAACGTCACTTGATGATCTATTTGTGACTAAATAGTTAACTCTTCATCTAATTTTCTCCAATATATTTTATGGTTTTACTTAGGTGAACACCTTCTTTGTGATTCTGAACTACAGTCGGTATCGAGAATTGCCGTCAATGACATTCAATTTTTAACATTTCATCTACATTCATTCATTCATTCATTCAGAGCATTTATATAGCGCCCCTTCAAGAAACTACTCAGAGGCGCTCCCAGCCCAAACACGAACAAAGAAAAAAGACTTGAGAGACTTGTAGAACCCAGTCGGATGGACCACAAGTAGAGAGCGAAGCGTAACCAGGAGGTCGTTCCAGACAGTAGGCCCCAGGGGCTTCTATCCCTATACATGGCGGACGCAGCTTGCGCCCAGTGAAAAATAGGGGGGATCAGAAGACAGCCAAAATTCACGTCGGTTGGGGGGAAGGTCGGACATGGAGGGCAGCGTTCAATGTAGGCATCACTAGGAGGAAGATCCCCCAGAAAATACTTCCCTTCCATATATATTTGGACAAAATGGTAGGCCTAATAGTTTTTAGCAAAATGTATACACTTTATACACTTTGAGTTTTTAGTTAGGCTACTATCTGCATTTTTGAATTACATGAACTGCCATAACAGCTATAATATACCATAATAAAAATTTCCTGTTACATGATTATAGTTATGTTTTTACTATTTTAATAAATAATACATTCATATTAAAATTTAAAAAAATAATATTAATACAAATACTATTTTGCACAACTAAATGGCTTCTCTCCAATGTTATCTTTCAAATTTCAGACAGTCAAATTTGGTCCTTGAACACTTAGTAAAGCAACATCATTATTACGTGGGCTTACAATGTAGGCCCTTCATTGTATTTTATTGTATTGCATTGTGCTTTAAAAATTTATGCAACGCCTCTCGAGCGCACACTGATCAGAGGCGCAAAACATATGGCTGCCCAATTTTGGCAGCAATTCCTCCACTGAAATAGTATGTATGTATGCTAAGAGGACAGCTTAAAATGCTGAAATTGCAATGCGGAAATCGCAAAAAATTTCTTATGGGGAGGGGCACATTCCCTCCCCATACCAGGTCCCTTCTCGGCGCTACACATGCTTCGGCGATCGTCTGCTGGATGCTCGTTTGTCCCCTCCAAGCAAACCTTCATTCCCACACTAGATGAGGGCATGCGCTAGATTACATTATATTGCATACATAGAGGAAGGCCGGTCCAGAAAAGGGGGGGAAGAAGATGGATTGCGCCCGGTTGCTTAGGGGGGATAGAAGCCCCTGGTAGGCCCCACGACCGAGAAAGCACGGCGCTGCTTAATAGCTAAGCGAGCCCGCGGGACTAGAAGCTCACCCCTAGCGGAAGAGCATTACCAGTACATTCACCATATTGGATCCGCGGCTTGCAACTAAATGTCACCATTCTGCACAATGCCACCACAATATGTGGCATAATGAATATGGCTGCCTGGATGCACACCTCAGGGTCTTCAAACATTTCTCTAGCACTGCTTTGAAAACCTTTTAAAGCTTGTGACTGTCAATCCATCTATAATAATTCATAATGACAATATCCCACAGTCCGTTAAACAAACTTGTCACAGCTTACTGCAGTGTAAAGGGCATTCATTCATTCTATGGGCCTATGTAGCGCCCATTAAAGAAACCTACTTAGGAGCGCTCCCAACCCAGCCACGGCAAAAGAGAAAAGACCTGAGAGATTTATGAAGCAAAGTTTGATTGGTCTGATGCTGACGCCCAAGAAGGAGGTGGATGGCAGAAATACACGAGAGAACAAAGATGAACTTGGAGGAACTGAGATATGCGACAGAAGATCGTAATACGTGGAGAAGGTTGACGATGGCGGTCGCTAAGGTTCAAAGAATCGACGGCACAAGGTGACAAGGTGAATAATGAAGTGCACACGTCATTCACACATTTCTTTTAAAATCACAAAAAAATATAAATGAATGATGAGAAGAAAAGAACAACCAAACAACCGACCGGTTATTCCGTAGTTGTCGTCGATGTAGTGACCTCCGTTCCACGTCACTTCCAAACTGATCGTCTTCGTCGGTTCAAATGCTTCGTACGAGTACTTCACAACAAACGCATCAAAGCAGACGGATCACAACAAACGCATCAAAGCAGATGGATCACAACAAACGCATCAAAGCAGATGGATCACAACAAACGCATCAAAGCAGACAGATATTTTTCCAATCAATATAATGCGACCTCAACAAAGAAATGAAACGACTCGTTACAATCTTTGTGGGACGTGGTGGTGTAGTGGGTAAGTTCGTTGCCTTGCAGTTGAAGGGTTGCAGGTTCGAATTCACCTCAAGTTGCAGTGTAGGGACCTTGGGCAAGTCCTTCACTCGCAACTGCTCAGTGCTTCGGCGTGAAACTCCGATGCAGTTTCCGTGCTGTAGCTGGGAGCGCCACTGAGTAGAGAGCTTGAAGGGACGCTATAACAAGTACGCATACAAAGAAATCTCCTCATATTTTCAATAACCTCATCCTTTAGTATGAAATTTTTTTTAAATCCAAAAAATTAAAGCTATAGCTGCTGTCCAACCATTTTGACAACAAAGGCCACTGAAGAACTAATTCTTGAAGCCGATGGATGCAACGATAAACTCAAAGGCAACGATGAAGATTTATGGAAAATTAATAAATTTATTCAAAATTTACTATGATTTACTATTTACATAATGAAATGCTGAGTGTTCTACCTGGTAGGTGCTGCAGACGAGAGCAGAGGCCGACAGTCGTTTGGCAGGAATTCGAACCGGAGGAGCTGTCAGATGAATGAGGCATTCATAACCACCATCGCCAGCCTACAACAATAAACATCACCACTGCTACAACAATGAACATCACCACTGCTACAACAATGAACATCACCCGCCTACAACAGAAAACATCAGCATCATCACTCTGACCACCAATAATCAATGGCAGCATCCATAATGCAGCTGGGCTTTTTCTAGTGAATTTTTAGAACTGCAAAACCACTTCACTCCCGTCCCATCCACCATGGTAAATCCTTTCCAATCAGATGACAATGAGCTTTTAAAATAATTTTTAACTGCACAAAATACTGTAACAGCTGCACAAATTCATTTGGAACTGTCCACATCTCGTGTGGAATCGCACACTAAAAATCCCTGTAACGCAGCTAATAAAACAGGTAATGGCTTAATAACAGGCAAAGATGCATATCGTGAAAAACAACAAATGCTCCGTTCCGAGCAATAATAATAATACTAAATAGACCTAATAATCCATAGTTGTCAATTTTCTCTGTGTTTTCCTGCAGCTGTGACCTGGACGTTTATTAAATCATAGCACGACCATAATCAGAATCAAGCAAACTGATCAAGCACCCAACAACACAAAAATGACGTCTCAGTCTCATGAAAGGTTAAACCTCAGAGTCTGGCTGTGACCATTCGTAACTGAAATTACGGATTACTCCACTGTATGAAATCAACCAGCTTCCTTCATACTTACTACAGAAAGTCTCGTTGCTAAAGGGTTAAGTCATCATCCAATGTCATTATACCTTTGAGGTTTGTGGTAGAAACAGTGTCGTATACCTTTGAGGTTTGTGGTAGAAACAGTGTCGTATATCTTTGAGGTTTGTGGTAGAAACAGTGTCGTATACCTTTGAGGTTTGTGGTAGAAAGTGTCGTATACCTTTGAGGTTTGTGGCAGAAAAAGTGTCGTATACCTTTGAGGTTTGTGGTAGAAAGTGTCGTATACCTTTGAGGTTTGTGGTAGAAACAGTGTCGTATACCTTTGAGGTTTGTGGTAGAAAGTGTCGTATACCTTTGAGGTTTGTGGCAGAAACAGTGTCGTATACCTTTGAGGTTTGTGGTAGAAACAGTGTTGTATACCTTTGAGGTTTGTGGCAGAAACAGTGTTGTATACCTTTGAGGTTTGTGGTAGAAACAGTGTTGTATACCTTTGAGGTTTGTGGCAGAAACAGTGTTGTATACCTTTGATGTTTGTGGTAGAAACAGTGTCATATACCTTTTGAGGTTTGTGGTAGAAACAGTGTCGTATACCTTTGAGGTTTGTGGTAGAAACAGTGTCGTTTGTGATAGAAACAGTGTCGTATACATTTGAGGTTTGTGGTAGAAACAGTGTCGTTTGTGGTAGAAACAGTGTCGTATACCTTTGAGGTTTGTGGTAGAAACAGTGTCATATACACTTGAGGTTTGTGGTAGAAACAGTGTCGTATACCTTTGAGGTTTGTGGTAGAAACAGCGCAGACAATGAGATCTGATGTGGGACGGACGAAGGAATCAGGATCTGACCAGAGGCCACATACTGAAGGCGTGGACACAACTGAAGCAACAGACAAAAATCAAAACAATCGTTTATGACCAGATAAAATCACACAATAATAACAATAATAAAAATAATAACAATAATATTAAAGCAATTGAACTTGAAAATGGAACATAATTATTATATTCCTAAAATTGTCTATGTCAATTGTCCATGTCTATCAAATTTATCAGATGTGGAATCGTTTCTCGCTACCCTCCAGGAAAGGTTCACTCAACCTTCCATTCAGCAGATGGCATTGATAAAGTGAACAGCAGAACATGATGGACACCTTGCATGGTTGCCAAACAGTTAAATTCAACTCCTGTAATGTAACTTGTGATCATCCGTCATTCAATGAATTATTGTAATCATTCTGCGTTGTGTCAATTTGAAATTAGATGAAGATTATTATCATTATTTTTTTTAAGTTTCAATAAGAAAGTCATCATACGTTGATTTAACAGCAAATCAACAAAACTTAAACTAGGCAGGATACAATCAGGGTTTAAAGTGGGTGGGAACGCTCTCGAATTTCTTGGCTTGCGTTCCCACTGCTCATCATGCATGGAACCCTTGAAACATTGGCGTTCCCAATAAAACTAAACTTCATCAGCGTTCCCACTGCTCACCCAAACTACTTTAACCACTGGGTACAATATTGGTGAAAGCTTGCTACAGAATTGCAAACAGATTTGGCACTTCACTTGAGACCATACCTAAGTGAGATACTTCGGACCGATCGTTTGGCATTTCACTTGAGACCATATACTCGATTAAACACGATACTCTGAACGGATCAATCCCACTCACGTGATGTTCAGAGATGACGATATCTGGACACGTAGGAATATCGTCGACCTGTAGACATGCGTTGCGTGAAATGCACCAGTAGCAATCCCACGACGACTGAGAACACGACGTACACCTAAACAGAAAAACATGTTCGTCTTTTTCTATCGAAATCAAGTCATCGCTTGAAGTTCATCATGTATCAGCAGAAAGCATTCAAAGCATCAACATTTGACACTGACTATACACATAAATATCGATCATATATAATACATATACATATATACAATATACATATAATTATATGTAATTATATATATGCATGTAATTGTATATACCAAACAATGTATGGCGACTTGGATATTGAAACCTTTGCATGCTTTGCGAGTCTAGCATCGTAAGCAACTGACATTTGAGCGTCAACTCGAGAACCAAATCGAATCACATGGAGAGCCGTTCTTAACGTGAGCATCTAGAAGTACACATGAGTTTTGCGCCGAGTGTCAGTGACCTAATTTTTTAGCTGCACGAAAGACTAATCTTCCCCCCTTCTCTTACCATCTACTCTATCCATGGTCGAGGTCGCTAAAGGCACAAGCGGAAAAGCTATTTCAAAATCACTTTCTGTCTACTTGGCAGAGATTTCAACCTCAAATCAGCAAAGAGTGATATGCCATCACAAAGCCACTCTTCTCAACCACAGGTTTCAGGTCATCTCAAGTTCTCCAACCGAACCATACCCAACACAGCACCACGCCTTTGGAATGATCTGCCTCCTGAATTCAGATCTCCACCATCATTACTGATCAAATACCATCAACTTCCTCAGGTGCATTCGAAATTGAAGTCATACCTCTTCCAAGAATTCTTATCCTGTCGTATCTGATCCTTCACTTTCAAATTCCCAACCCGCCTTAGTAGCTGTTCCACCCCTCTGATCCTCTGGCAACATCCTTAGCACTACTCTTACGGACAACGTTCTTTGACTAAACATAGTGCTCGTGAATAAGCTGGTGCCCCACGCTTGGTTTTTGAGTAGCGCTATAGCAGTTTGGAGATTATGATTACATAGAGAGACTGTTGTTTCCATGGGCGTTTTGACACATGCAGGAGATGAGAAAGTGTGAATATTTATAAACATTTATTGTATTTATTTATTACATTTATTCTTATGTACTTATTGCGTTTATTGTTATGTATTTATTGCATTTATTGCTATGTATCTATTGCATTTATTGCTATGTATTCATTGCATTTATTGTTATGTATTCATTGCATTTATTGTTATGTATTCATTGCATTTATTGTTATGTATTCATTGCATTTATTGTTATGTATTCATTGCATTTATTGTTATGTATTCATTGCATTTATTGTTATGTATTCATTGCATTTATTGTTATGTATTCATTGCATTTATTGTTATGTATTCATTGCATTTATTGCTATGTATTTATTGCAATGTCGTGAAATTGCGTCTTACGACTGATGTCGATCGCAGTCGTAGAACGTGAGAACCGTCTCGAGGAAACTGATTCCAGTTTGCGTTGATCGAATGAACAGCGTAACGTTGGCATGATCTGACATTCAATCAAACAATCAATA
Source organism: Lumbricus terrestris (assembly GCA_949752735.1). NCBI lineage: Eukaryota > Metazoa > Annelida > Clitellata > Crassiclitellata > Lumbricidae > Lumbricus > Lumbricus terrestris. The sequence goes on from OX457052.1 coordinate 4,066,090, forward strand.
TATCAATCAATCAAGCAATCAATCAATCAATCAATTAATCAACAGATAAATTAATAAATCAATTAATCAAATCAACAAATCAATCAATAAATCAATGAATCAATCAATAAATCAATGAATCAACAGTGTCATTCATCTCAGATCAACAACTACATTATCTAATGAGAAAATGAAAGACGCCAGCATAACACATCGACCGATCTTAGATCTATGTTCCATATCCAAGAGTAAGAACTCGATAACAAATTCTGCAACTCTGGCAAGAAGCCAGCGACAATAATTTTATCTAAGTTTCCATTCACTATTATACTCGAATTTAAGATTGTTGAAAACTAAATCCTCCACATCACCATCGTCATTGGTCGTTCTCTATTTGAAATGCACTTTAACCTTCTGTCTGCTCTACAATTATGTCGGGCAGTCCCTCTTGTTCCATCTCTCTTCCCAACGCCTGCTTCTTCTCGTGGGATCTTGCACACTGGGAGCGATTCTGAATGATTCATCCGACCAGAAGTAATTTACAAATGCTTATATACAATACAATACAATGCAATGCAATTCTATCATCACTATCATCACCATGCAACTGTGTCCATCAGTTTTTGCTATCAATAAATGACTAAAATAATAATCATCTTTAGCAACATCAGCACCACCACCACCATTGTCATCATCATAACCATAACCAAGACCATCACAAGCGCCTTCATTAGGTTACTCAAAGGCACTATATAAATGTTCATACACATACATACATACATACATACAATGTCATACATACATACATACCGCACTCTTTCATGCCATAATCACCAACGAAGATGCTTAGCAAACACATTGTCTAACAGATAGCCATATCACTCCTCAATCCCGACCTGCTTGAGTCCGTGCTCCTCCTCCTGCTCCTCCTCCACCTGCTCCTCCTCCTGCGTGCAGTCTGTCTAGCTTCGGCGTGTGGCATTTGATCTCATTAGGAGCCGTCAGACCGACCGATACGCTGAGATTAGACCCGAAGACGCACAGATATTCATCACCATCGCGCAGAAGCGGAAGCGCTTTGATGCCAATTGCCACCTGGTTAGCAAACGCGGAAAAACATTTGGAAACGCATTCGGCGGGAAGCCACGGCGAGGATCACGGTAGATCGCAATCTGGACTTTGGCGGGAACGGACATTTCGCGGCGAGAAAAGGGAATGAGGGAAAACTAGATTCCGCATCAAAGCGGTCGTTGATATGGAGGAGATGGGATAATATTTAAACTGTAGGCATGATAACCGAGATCGGTGTTGATATTTGATGTGGGATAAAATGTGGTTTATAAAACATGATAAATATCTCTCATCATCACGATCAGTCAGCTTTGGGATAAGATTCTGTGATATATATGTGATGAATGAAAGTGAAAGACAAAATACTTCCTGCAACTTGATCGAAAGACATATTATGGTTAGACGCTTAGAAAACATAATGGCCTACTGATAAAATATGTTTTATAAAACACGGTGAAAACACTTCCGCCCAACGTCCGTTTCGTTAATCCAAAAGACTTGACCTCTGGGTTCCTCGCACTAGAACTGCTAATACTCATTCTCGATCATATGCCGCAGTTGGTCCTTCTCTTTGGAATGTGCTTCTGTCATAGGCGTAACTTTCTATTGTGACGGTGGTGTCCAGTCACCGCCACTTTTAAAAGTGGTGGTGAAATTCACCACCACTTTTTGGTCTTGCAAATAATATTTGTTTAGCATGAAAGCTTTTGACTGTCTTTCGCTTAGGCTATTCATAGGCCTACTCAAAATCAAGAGGCAGAGGAGGAAATAGAGAAATGGTGAGGATGGAGAATAGAAAGAGACATCGCATCTGACCTTAACTTCGATTCCTTTGGATATTGTCGACTGGCAATTGTCACATCTTTAGCACTACTGGTATTAGCCTATTAGTAGACCTATTGTTGCTTCTTGCAGTCTGAACCTGTTTGCATAGTGCTCACTTAGTTACTTAGTCCTTCCCGTGCAGGTTTGAACATCGGACAACGCACTTCCTCCACTCCTCCCTGTCCATCGCCAGTTCTTCAGCATCCTCACATGGCATCTCCAGACATCTTAGATCACCCTTGATGATGTCCCGACATTTCTTTCGTAATCTTCCTCTCATCCTTCTTCCAGCTAGTGTTGTTTTCGTTAACGAAAACGAAAACGAAAATGGTAATTAACGAAAATGAAACGTTTTCGTTAACGAAAACGAAAACTAAAACTAAAACACGCTGACAACGAAAACTAAAACTAAAACGAAATATGCAGCAATCAAAACTAAAAGTAAACGAAAATTGATCAAACGAAAACTAAAACGATATTTGGCCAAACGAAAACTAAATAATTTGCTCGTAATTTCACCTTACTTTCCTTATTTGTGCGTATTGTGCAAATGGCGTATTTTAGTTTTGTGAGGAAGGAGATTACTCAGAAGTGGGTCGTTTTACCTGTAAGCTTATACCCGGGGTCATAATTATGGCTCTAAACCTGTCCAAACCGGTTTGGGGATTAGGGGCTATTAATATGCAAATCGGAGTAATGCAAGGCAGTGATTGTCTGAGGAAGCCTTGCAGGGCCGACAGGCAGGGTGACCAGTGGAGTTGGGTAAGATATGATTGGCCAGTGAATAGGGAGAAACAATGGTGAGGTACATGAGAGTGAACAAAGGCTGTCCGCTGGAAGGAAGACTCTGTCTTGCTGTGGCTGGCTATGAAAGTATAGTCGTCTTTTGTGTAGATAAGAGCCTACTCAGCCTAGGATTGCCCTTCGAGAGAGAAACCAAGAGAAGTCCCTGGCCAGGATCTGATATATCCAGGGTGAAATTTATTAGTCTAGGAGAATTTCTGTAGCAATATATTTTGAGGCCAAACAAGGAAACGGACCACTTTGCTTGACCCGAGGTAAGAGTAAGTCTTAGATTTTGCAGTCATAAATATTCTCATTGATATGCTTTGCCTGTGACCTTTATTTAATTGGGTAAAATCCTGCTAGAACTGCGTGAATAGTCGCACAATATCATATTATTCTCATTCATTCAGTTCACATTACAATATTCCATTTTGGGATGTTTAGTTCTTTGCATTCATATATCCAGACTAGTGTTATCAAACATTCTAGCGCATGATAGACTGAGTGGTCTTTGGGATGATAGCGGGCATCTACCCTGCATCCTACATTGTACCGGTTCTTCACGCCATTTTATTATTATATGGACTCCACATGCATAGCAGAAACAATAATTCCCTCGGCCCGTTACCTGGGATATCAAAGAGTAATAAAAACTGATAAGTGCACGGATAGGTAAAACTATATAAAAACTGTAACTGGTAGAAGCAAAATTATTTGAGAACTAGAAGTATAAGTAAAATCGCTTCAGGCAGAAGTGAATAAGAACTAGAAGTGAAATTATTTGAGAACTAGAAGTGGAAGTAAAATCACGTCAACAGAAGTGAATAAGAACTAGAAGTAGAATTAATATAAGAACTAAAATATCACTGAGGGACACTATAATTATTTACATATACGATCAGGGTTGATACGTAATTTTGACCTTCCTGTGGTGAGCAACTGCATATATCGTTGTCATAAAATGTTATATTAATTCCAAAAAAAGTTATGAACTGTAATGCTGAGGTATTTATCAATTGGGCAGCAAATGACATTTCACATAATGATCACGTTTTATGTTCAGCACATCTTCGCATTGATTTGTATCAATATAGTTTATTCAAGGAACGAAACGGTATTCACTGCTAACGAGTGTGTAGCCCCAGATTATTAAAACTAAAACTAATATTGGCATACTAAAACTAAAACTAAAATTGGCATACGAAAACTAAAACTAAAACTAAAATTGATCCATAAAAACAAAAACGAAAACTAAAACTAATATTCAGCAACAATTAAAACTAAAACTAAAACTAAAATTAGGACTAACAATCAAAACTAAAACTAAAACTAAAATTGGGGCAATATTAAAACAACACTACTTCCAGCAATCCATAACATCACCAGTTTGGCTCTTCGGTCCTCGGTCATGTGAACAATATGTCTCATAAACCTCAATCTTCTCTTTTTATAATGATATTTTCCATATCCTCTTGTCCCGTCGTCCATCTTTATGATTTTGTTTGTTATCTTGTCCAGCCATATGATACACATAGAATCCTTCTCAGTCACCTATGGTGTACTACCTTCAGTCTTTTCCTGTTTGTTACCGTCATGATCCACGTATCAGATCCGTACAGCACTGCGCTCATAACCAGTGCCTGATGCGTAGTTTTTATTTACCTGGGTAGGTTGCAAACCAACCGCATAACCCTTCTCCTTTATCTTGGTTTGAGACAGGCTCCTGCTATCCTGATATCCCGACCGAAGGGGAAATTGTTGTCACTAACCTACTCAGGTCCTACTGTTACATAGTAATCGACCTCAGTATACCCTAAATATAGGCCCTATAGACAACTTCTTAACGGAAGCATAATCGTCTCCACCTCGAGGGGGCAAGTTTGCCTGTCCCACACTATATATAACTTCCAAACTTTACGTTTGGTTTTATAAGTGGACAACGTTTTTTCTTCGGCTGAACAACATTTTGTTGTAGTCTGGATTTGACCTTAGGAAACCGAGTTTCTGTAAAAGTTCATAACTATTATAAAATTCGTAGCAGAAAAGTTTTAACATTACTGTAGCTGCTTGTAGCCTACTCAGTGGCGGCGCCAGGATTTCAGTTTCGGGGGGGCTGAAGCCCCGCGGCAAAATGTTCCATTTGCATCCGCCAAAATTTCTGACGACCTTTTTTTTTTAGTCATCGACCAAAATCTCATGAAAATTTTCCATTTTCCACCGCCAAAATTTCTGACGACCTTTTTTTTAGTCATCGACCAAAATCTCATGAAAATTTTCCATTTTCCGCCGCCAAAATTTCTGACGACCTTTTTTTTTAGTCATCGACCAAAATCTCATGAAAATTTTCCGCCGCCAAAATTTCTGACGACCTTTTTTTTAGTCATCGACCAAAATCTCATGAAAATTTTCCGCCGCCAAAATTTCTGACGACCTTTTTTTTAGTCATCAACCGAAAATTGTGGATATTTCATTGTAAAATAATTCCGATGGTCATTTTTTTAGGGGGGCTGAGCATCTTGTAGGGGGGGGGGCTTAGCCCCCCCAACCCCCCTAGCGCCGCCACTGAGCCTACTGTTAAGTGCGACTTTGCGAGTGACCGAAAGTGGCGGACAAGGTGTACTAAATTCAATTTTGGGAGGGAAGCTCATCATAGCGGAAGACGAGGATAGAGAAAGGGGAAGGAAAATTTAGTGAGCAGACAAATGTCACCACCACTTTCTGGAGGAAAGTTACGCCCTTGGCTTCTGTCTGGCAGTATCTTTTCTTCCTTCTCTCTTCTCAAAACCAGCTTTTTCTCGCAGGGCCTTGCACACTGCACCTTTGAATGGTTCACCCTACTAGAGGTGCTTTATTAGTGATTAAATACAAGACAATACATTCGTGGGGCGCAGTGGTGTAATGGGTATGTTCGTCGCCTTGCAGCCGAAGCGTTGTAGGTTCGAATCCACCTCAAGTCGCTGTGTAGAGACCTTGGGCAAGTCCTTCACTCGCAATTGCTCAGTGTTTCTGGGTGAAACTCTGATGCAGTGTCCGCTCTCTGTAGTCGGGAGCACCTCTGAGTAGTGAGCCTGAAAGGGCGCTACAACAAGTGCTCATACAAAGAAATACAATGTGTGGCTTTATAATAACCCACTGCCAACCTATTTATTTAACGATCACCATAACGACGAATGCCCTATGTTTCATAAAACAACTATGATGCCATTACTAGCTATTATCATCATCGCATCATATATATGGATGAACACAGTGCCACTTGCGGGCTGACTTCAGAGGCGCGCTCTCAGCATGGAAACATCGGAAGGAACGAAATGCATTTAAGAAATGAGAAACAATTCATTGGTTTAGTCTTTATCGAACAAGTTCACTGCGAATAGATAGATCATATACAATATTAGGCAAGAGACTAATCCTAATCCTAACCCTAATCCTAACCCTAATCCTAACCCTAACCCAAATCCTAATCCTAATCCTAATCCTGAGAAGAAAAAGATCAAGATGATCAGCAGAAAGCAATGGAACAGTTGAAGATGGAAACAATGGGGGTATCGTCTTCAACTCTTCGCTACTTGAAGTCTTTATTTATTTCCTTGGGGCTGTCACGCTGAGAGCGCCTCTGAATAGCTAGTCTGTAAGAGGCGCTTTATAAATGCTTATATACAATACAATACAATACAATGACATTTGTATTATCATTATTATTGTGAAAATACTTCAAGTGCATAAGGTCACAAAGATATGTCAGTCAGTCGGAGGCGTGATTAGTCAGGCAGCAAATGAAGCACAGTTAGACTACTTGTCAACAGACAGCTAAGTTAACTGAGCAATGAGCAAATGAGCAATTGAGCATACATGTGCTCAGACTAGTCAATCCCTACGCTCAGTAAGAAGGGGAGCGCTCTCAGTCCCGTTTGCACGTAACTTCATCATGCAAAGCCATGCCATTTCTGTGGTTGGCCCATTGGTATGGAATGGCTTCCCTCTTGAGCTGCGCCTGTTCCCTAGGTCACTCCGACACGTTCTATGAGCACTTGAAAACCGTTGATTTTTGCCGTGCTGGAGTCGGGAGCACCTCTGAGTAGTTTACTTTAAGAGTTGCTAACATAAATACTTAAAAGAATGAATGAATGTGGCATTTGAAAACCGATCAATGACAAGTGGTAAAATTTAATGCTTTCTTGCGAATTCCATGTCAAGCAACTAAATCTGAATTGGTATTTTGACCATTAAATGGAATTTTTTTTTGTATGTTTGTGTGTGAACTTGTTATAGCACCCCATTCAAGCACTCTACTCAGAGGCGCTCCCGACTGCAGAGCAGACACCGCATCGGAGTTTCACGCCGAAGCGCTGAGCAATTGCGAGTGAAGGACTTGCCTAAGGTCCCTACGTGGCGACTCAAGGTGGATTCGAACCTCGAACCTTCTGACTTCAAGGCAATGATGCCACCACTACACCACCGCGCTTCACAAAAGCTCCCGACTACAGAATGGACGCAACACAACTGACCTGTGTACTCTTCTTGACCCCGATCTGAACCGGATTAACAAACTGCGATGGAATTCTGATGCATTCCCACGATCGATGTGATAACCAACGATTATCTTCAGTCGAATGAAGACAGGCGGATTTGGCGCTGCATCTGTTGAAACATCACAAGACAACAATCAGATGAAGAAGCTTTGACTGCTATTCTAACAATTTTCACAAACCATTTTTTATACCATTTTAGCAGACTGTAATTTCAACATGTACTGGATAATTCAAATAACAAACGTCATTTACAAATTTGTGCATATTATAGAGAATACTGTTACTGGTGTCATCGAATTGTTCCTTCATTAATCATAAAAAGATAACATAAGAAATATGTACCGTAATCGTCACAGAAAACAATAATCTAACAATAGTAATCATGACAGGTGGCATAATAAAAATAACAATATTAACAATGATAAATACAATAATAGTAATAGTCACTGAGGGATCCTGTATACCTCGGTCCTCGGGGCAAAAAAATAAACTAAAAAAATAAAAAATAAATAAAAATAATAATAATAAAGTGGCAATAGTAATAGTCACTTTAATTTAATTAACATCTTCAATCAAGAATTATTACTTCAACGTATGTGCCCGTTTGAATCCACTTATTAACCTACTTACTTTTAAAAACATCTAGACCACACCATCTCTTTCAGCGCTCATCTCTGGCTATCCAGTGTTTCAATCAGCTTTTACAACAACTTTTCCATAGACAAAACCATCTGCAACTCTAATTTCTGCAATCCTAAGTGACGTTATGTAGAGGAAAAGAAACTAATAATGGCAGCAGTAGCAGATGAAATGAGGTACGAAATGAGACTGACTTCTTTTCGAGCGAACACCATCCGCAGAACGGATCCTTCACCAACCGACAATCTTCGCATGTTGTGTAACGTTCGCAATTCGACAACGCAACCTTAAACACCTGCACACACACACACACACACACAAAACCAACATCTCCTTACATATAAGAATATCTAGATACAATACCTTTTAACTAACTCCGCCACTGGTCGCACTCTGCCAGTGCCAGTCCCAAACCTGGATAAAGGAGGAGGGCGTTGCTAATGGTCTTTGTTACCACACAGTGATGTTAAACTGCAACTACTACTACTACTACTTTTTAACTATAATTCAAAGAAGCAATGTCATTCCTGTGCATCATCCCATTCAGATCATCTCCAAAGATTTTCAACATCACACCATTCTGTCTCCTCTGATTAACCCATAGATTTTGATCCGATGTGAAAGTCGACAACCAAAACAATCGAACTATAATTAATCTAATTAATTAATTAAATTAATCTAACTAATTAATCTAATTAATTAATCTAATTAATTAATTAATCCAATTAATCTAATTAATTACTCTAATTAATGAATCTAATTAATCTAATTAATTAATCGTGGATTTGATTCGATACAGCGCCGGCGAGTAAGTTACCTCAGTGAAGAAGCGGTCGTTGTGTGGTGCAAAGAAAGTTTCGAGACAAGCATTACACCATTACAGAGGGGTTTAGGGCAATGGTATCACTCTGATATGACAAACAGAAGATCAGCACAATGAGCATAGACACGGCGGGATCACTTCCCGATATCCTCACAAAGGCCAGCCTTTCATTTGACACATAACATTGAAAAAAATTAGCAGCATCAGGATGTGATCGTGCTTCACATTTCTGACAAACAGTTAAATTTGTTCGCCTCCTGTAATAACTTGTGATCATCCATTCATATTATCACTTACAATACAACTGCACAGTGTGTAAGTTTGAAATAATAACGAAGATGCTATAATTAACCACCGTGACCAACATCCAAATGTAAATTGTACATTTGCACTAAATCTGCGAAGTGTACAATACAGAAAGAGACAATGGAATTCCTCTACTGCTCAAACACAAACCAGTAAAACACTACAAATGCTAATATAAATAGCTTGCTTAGCTGCCAGGGAACGCCGAGCTTTCTTGGTTGTAGGACCATCCATCGGGAATTCCTCCTTTCAGAGCTGCATCTATTACATCTGACCAATCAAACTTCGTTTCAGAAATCTCTCAAGTCTTTTTTATTTTGCTGTGGCTTGACTGGGAGTGCCCCTGAGAAGATTTCTTGAAGGAGCATCATATAAGTCCATAGAATGAATGAATGAATGTAGTCTTCACAATAAATCATTCATCCAATACAATAACTTAAAGTATAAGTTGACTTCAAAACTGAATCTAATTGACAAGAAAGTGTCAGTTGTCAAAAACTGATATTTCGATAAAGCACCGACGCTTGAAAATGGCTCGAAATATTTCACAAACGCGCAAACACTAATTGGATTATGAATGAGACGTGTGAAGATGCTCTGATCTCCTCAGGTCACAGAGTGTGACAGTGATAGACACCGGGGTTAGACGACTAAATCGAAAATAAACTCCAGAAGCCTCCGATCGTGAGAAGTCCGACGTGAAGAATGGATTTCATCAAGCACAGACCGGTGACAGTGAGCGAAAAAGGCAAACAGAGGAAACGCTGTCGACCGAACGGAAAGGGCGAGATTTCCTGGCAGATAGCGCTCATTAAAATCAACCAAAGATGACAGATCGCAGTGGATCCCCGCAGACGCCATTTCTCTCGATCGATATGACTGTAACTTTGTTGACGAGTGAGTCAGCTGTAACCAACGATTTGGCTGTGTATGAAGCCTCTAAGGCGCTATATAAATACTTGAATGAACGAATGAAAGACAAAATGATGAAGGGCGGATATCGCTTGAGAGACGTCACAGGACTTGATATCAGCAGTTACATCTTCAAAGTGGGAATTGTAACTGTACATTTATATAGTGCCACTTCAAGAGAACTCCTCAGAGGCGCTCCCGACCTGACACCAAACCACAATCAAAGAGAATGGTTTTAATAAAACGCTTGCGGAAAAGGGGCAAAGAAAGACAAAGAAGTTCATTACGGAGACCTGACCTGTAACTTATTCCAGAAAGACGGACCGACCATAGCAAAGCTTCTGTGCAGCACTGACAGTATCACTCATGTCATCACACATAGGTTTACTTTTTTCCTTATGAAGCAACAACTCAGTGACTTTTTTAAAGTTTGTAACTCAATTACAAACATATGCATCTGCCAGATGCATAATAAATGCACCGTGGAAGTAGGTCTGACATCAGTTCTAATGAACTCTATCGTCTATTAAAAAATTTAGAAGAACACTTTTACCATTCAATAACTAATGGAAATGTGGTGACACACGTGGCTTGATGATCAGACTTTCTGCATCTAATAGAGGTAATTTAAAAACGTTTTACTCTCATGATTGACTTGTTACAAATTAAATGCTACAGATCTATGAAACACAGAAGAGAGACAATGGACAACTATTATTATAATTATACAACAACCATTTCATAAATGGCAACTTGTTATTGCCAATTACAACATAGCACTACGCCATCTCCTCGGTTTGACCACCATGGATTCCTTCTTGGCATTGGAATCAACCAAACAACCTGCCTGAGCTTCATTTGATGTAGCACAGGTGATTAGTGTTTCTCTCATATAGCGTTGTGTGGTACTGAGATATTTCGAGGATATATATACATTACATCATATTGCTAATGTATTACGCCTGCCAACTTTTATTTGAGTCCGATAGCCAGAAACCCTACAATTGCACGCATGGGTTGACAATATACTTTTGGATAAGTGAGAAGTTGGTGATTAGGACACACTAGACACTTTGCTCAACTTTTGACTCAAGTAAAAAAAGGTCTTCAGGGTTTAAGTGCAACCAAACTGGGTAATCAACAATTCATTATTGACAATTCAAGATCAGTAGCAATTGCATTTGGACCAATTTCCCTCACAATAAAATATTTCCGCATTATTTCTAAATAAATATTAAAATGGCCTGTCCACAGTTAATGCAACACTAATGCATCAGCCTCTTGCATCTTTGTAGATCAGAAAAGCACAATCCCAAGCTTTGCAGAAATAAATACAATTAAGTACATAAGATAAATGAATTCATAAATATTAACATGCTAGATGTGTTACCCGGCGCTGCCTGGGAAATTTACGGTTTTCAACACTACTCCTTTGGGGGACCCAGCATTGACCTCTAAATTTCGGGTTTTCTGTAACCCTCCACTCCCACTCCGCTTCCCCAAGAAGCCAAACATGACCCGTCCCTGAGGGCCGGGTGGGTGCTGACTGTGGTCTAATACAATTATTGCAGGTTGTCTGTTCTGTTAATATAGCCAATATTTCTGTGATTTGCGTTCTTGTGAATATTATTGTTTCAACTGCATAATTGTACAATGTAACCGGTTTCGGTTTGTCAACAGGTTTGTTACGGAAATTATTATTGGGCGAGAATGACGTCATGCGGACTGTGGACTCTTTACTAATGCGGCAGCGTGGCTGATTAAATCTGTCTTAAAACGCTAATAACTCTGGTTTTAAAGTGAATTGATAGCTGAAAATAGTTGCGTTGACCTTAACATTTGGGTAAGAATCAATTGCAAAAAAATTTTTTAAAGCAAAACTAAAAAGTAAAGCTCTAATATCCGTAATTGAAAGTACATGAGACACACAATTCCTGCTCTTCAACCCTTGACACACCAAAAGTTTAAATGCAGTTAATTAGCTAAAACTGGCATTTGTCGGAGAGGCCTAACGCTAATCAGTTTGATCAATTATCTGACTGATCATGCAGATATTTCTCAACTTAAGTTGAAATACTTTTTATCTGCTCAAATTATGATTTACATTGTGTTAATATTATTATTTTTTTAATGCATTTGTGCGTGTACATAGTTTAATTTACTTTTAAACTATTCACTTAATACACTTACTATGCTCACAATCAGTAAAACCAAACCTGAGATGTGGATGTATGTAAAAAGCCAAGGAGGACCTCTGTGCAGTTCTTAGATATGTCATCTATTTTCTATATTTATTTTTCCAATTTATCATATCACTTATCCCTCAGTGACAACAAACAAAAGGAGCAACAAGATGGGTTCATTGTGATAAGATAAGATAAGTTGAGATAAGAAAATGAAATTTCAGCAGCAGAACCTGAAACTGCAAAGGAAGTTTAGAGTCATGACAACAACAACAACAACAACAACAATAACAACTACTACAACAACAACATCATCATCATCTACATCAGAGCATCGAATGAAGCACTACTCAAATCGGAAATCAGAAGAATGAAACATGTTGTCAATTGAAAACAGTTTGAGCCAAATGATGTTTACGACAAGGAGACTTAGAAGTCGTATATTTTTGAAGTAGCAATTACAAATACAGAAAACTTCACCAGGAATGACAACAACCATCCATGCAGCTCAGAACTATTACCGCGATTGAAAGCACGTCTGTGACTAGCCAGTAGAACAGAATTCAGAACACACACAGTTTCTGATGTCTTCTTAGACCACTCCACCTACTGCTGCTTGTCCAGAAAGAAGGCACTAGAATCTAAGTCTATCCTAAACTGGGAACTGGCACATACTGTAACGCCCGCCCCTATCGGCATCCCCGGAGTCGCCACTTCCGGATCCTCGCTCGATGGGACCGCGTGCTGCTGTGGACGAGCTCTAGAGATAGAGGGAGGACAGGAGGAGGTGACTTCTGGGTTCGAATCCCAACCCAGGAAAGGCGGCCAGTCTTTTCGACTACCGTACTCCCTATATGAAATTGGCGGCCTACCAGCCAATCTATCACTTCTTCGCAATATACCAGGTTGCGTGAAATCTTTAGGCCTAGCACCCAAAGTTTCTTCCAGGCCGATGGTCGAGTGGTATGGCGCGTCCGCAGTGGTAATAGCGGTGAGGTAACCAGGGTTCAAATCCACAGCAGGCTTGGGTACCGGCGATGTCTCCAATCTTTCCAAGCGTGATACAACTTCCGTCAGCGCTTCCCTGACATTATCTCTTACCGCCGAGATCTCTTCTCTTACATTTAATTGCACTGAGGAAATAGCATCGCTAACATTTGATTGCACTGAGGAAATAGCATCCTGCGTATCTCTGACATAAGATTTTACAGAAGAGATTTCCTCTCTTACATTTGATTGCACTGCCAGGACATTAAGCTCCACCGTGGCAATCGCCTCTTGCGTGTCTCTGGCATTGAGTTGCAACGACGACTGTATAGAAGTCATAGCATCATGAGTTGACTTAGCATTAGTCTGTATTGCCTCGAGCAATACCTCCATAGAAGAAGGGGGCCGTGAAGGCTGAGCAGGGGTGACTGGCCTAGATTCCTCCATAGCGCTATAGAAATGACTTCTATCTTTAGAGCTCACAATCAATCAAGTATTCATTCAACGTCAGTTGCATTCAATGCCATCAATGATCAAAGTCAGAAGTTTAATTAATATTTCTTATTATTCACAATCACTTGAATTTTCAATTGACATCAATTATGCTCAAAGCAATCAAACATAAAAGTCAGTAAGTTCAATTATCAGTTCCTATCCTTTGTAAAGACATTCAATGAAAATCAAATGCAACAATTCAATGCAAACACCTATCAACCGGAGTATGCCTAACTTAAATCCCGATTGACTCTCAAGTCCCACAGCCAATTTCAGTTCAGCCCAAAATGTCTTAATAACCGATCGTATTAATTCCCCAATAAAGCGTACCTTATGTCCGAAGACAAGGGACAAAGCCGATCGTGTGCGAAGAACAGCGACGAAGACGATATCCAAGAGATGCGACGAAACACACAGAAAGGCGTCGAGTTTGAAGCGCCCGAAAAGATCAGCTAAATCCGATGCTGATTTCTCGCAATGAACAACAATTTCGGCTATTTATCCAAGCCGTTTGAGAAAGACGCCCTTAGGCAACCATACGAACAACCGCTTCGCAACACAATTTCAGAACGCTGACGATTCGAAGCCCACGATAAATCACTCCGTGTGACAGGGCGAAGAGAGGCCTTGAATTAGTAATCCAGGAATATATCCGAAGCGAGAGCGAAGACAAAACTTGCAGCGACGCTGATGTATTTCTCGCAACAAACAAACTCTTTTATTTAATCGACTCCATGTCGAGAGAGAATGAATCGCCGACAGAATCCGTGTATGCGCAACTAGTGCAAGCAGGCGCTTATCCTGGCCATACTTCACCAACTTGATCGAGCCTAAAACTACCAACCGCCGCAATACATCCGACCGCCCTGAGATCCTGTGCGCAACTCTCGATACATCCGCTGTCCTTGCAATCCTGTGCGCAACTGAGCCTCTCAGCGTTGCGCTGCTCTTTTATTACTGCCTGACAAGGAGAGCGTCCCTCTACTACGCATGCGCAGCTGAAGAGCCGAGCGCGCCGAACCAGCAGCTGTGCAGCTGTCTCAAGGCGGCAAGAATCAGCTGCCACGTGCGTCCTCTCCTGTGTATCTCCGCGTCTGTCTGTAGCTCACTGTCTTTCTCCTTCAATCTCTCCTTCTGAAAGGCGCCATCTGCCGCTGATCACGTAGGCATCAAATGCACCAGTTCAACCTTGAGAAAACACACGTACACAGACCCACACGCCAACGGTGTTTCCTTCTCAATCCGTGTCCCTGCCTGTGCTTGTCTGGCTGGCTGTATTCCTCGCTCACTCTGATCATCAGACCACCTCAGAGAGCGTGCGAAAGTTTAATTACCCTCATCGACTGCAAGCGGCACGGCCTTTGAAGACAGCGACCGACGATCGCTGAGAGCGTGTGAACATATACCAATTAATGAAACAGCAACGACTGCTGCCTACGTCAGCGGTCGCTGTGACCCGTGTCAAGCGCAAATCAACATTAAAATATGGGTCACACAAGGCAGCTCAAAAATACAGAAATAAAACAAATATATCAGATCCCTGAAACCCCATAATCGATCAAAAATTAAATAAAATAATAATATAATAATATTATCGACCCGTAGCGTAGTTATACGTCGCTACACTATTCTCGGCCCTCCCTGATTTCAGGATCCTTTTAATTGGAAAAATGGATCCTGAAATGTTAGTAAGGCCATACTCCAATTTTTACATCAATGATTCAAATGCAAGAATTAGAAATATATGCAATGAACAGTCCTCAACGTAAGCATCACAAAGTTCACATTTTAGCGTTAAATGTCAGTTCAAGCGAAAGAAACATTTATTATTATTATAATTATATAGCTCCATCGCTAATAGTTCAGTAAAGCTCAAAAGCAATTCTATATATAGGTCTCCTTGAGTTTAGTTAAGCACAAAGTCCTCCACGGCAAGCATTGACTTAAGAACCCACGGGACAGCCACAAAAACCACTAGACCTTCGTTACCTTTACAACAGGTCATCTGATTAATAGGCCACCCACGGCCTTTACCATCGAGACTTCTTTAGGCATTTCACTGTAGGCAAACGTCTACATTTAAAGACTCATCTAAGCAGTTAAACCTAAGTCTCTAATCCCATTAACAACGGTGCTATCATAGCAAATTACCTGAGACTACACACACAGCTTAAGTCTCCAAAGGCCAATGCTCATTATAACTATCCGTAGGCTCCCCATCAAAGCTTACCGTAAGAGACCAAGCCTAACTTCAGCTTAATAAGCCGCTCCCTTCCCAACATCTTTCAGTAGGCCTACTTAATTATTAAAAATGCAACCGATTATGCACAGAATTAAAATAGGCCATTTAAACATAGGCTAACGTAACATATTATTGCAATTAACGTTACAGAACAGGGCTACATTTTTTTTTGTAATCGTCTTTCACGATACAGCGTAACCGTAAAAATCATAGGCCTAAAAAGAGTATCATGATTTTAATATGAGATCTTAGTCTAAAGCGCAAATCAACAGTTAGGCCACTTTAGTCTACTATAAATCCTTATGCATCATTGCATAGCATCAAGGCCTATTATCTTTCCTTCATTCTATCAGTGATGCAGCGGAGACTAACGGGACCACCCACGCGCCTGGGAAACAACGATTGCTAATTAATCGCCGCTCTTTGATGCGTCGACTCCTGTGTCTCTATTCCCCCCACGCAGTGCATCTACAGCGTGCGTCTGGCTGTGAGAATTAGGCAATTGAACATCATCTCTATACATGTGGGCCCATGTGCATCGTACGACAGAGGTCGCGTTGTCTCTGCACAAAGTGAAAATAATCCTAATTAAGCTCTTCTAAGAATTAGGATAAAATCTATGCATTAAAACTGTATATTACAGTCCTATGCAACAAATCAAATATAAGGTTATATTTCCGCTGATTTCCTTACGTTAAAGCAATCAATAATCTGGCCATCCAAAGTGACATTATATGCACTGATAAATCAGGGCCAAGGACGAGCGCGATCGCCTTTATTGTGTCGCCGTCGTTCTCCCCCTCTCTCTACAATTGCAGCTGTAGAAGTCGTGGGAACGACCGGCAGTTATACTAACCCGGCCCAAAATTAGTCCATGCACAGCAAATTAGGCCTCAAAACTAGGTCAATCAACAAAACTTAGCAAAACCTTTTAAAGCTAGAATTATCGATAAACCTTACATGGCACGTTTTGCCTATAGCTCAATTAGGAAATTGAACGGCCAGCCTTTTTCATTATACACAAAAAGGATCCTAATTATTATTATTATTTCTAGCCCTAATTAATATTATTAGGCCTCGCAGTTTAACCATATAATTCCATTGCAGGCGGAATCAGGCAAAACCGCAAAACTAGGCCTAATGCAAAAATTACACAGCATAACTAACTTATCGCCTATTCCTCAGCGTTAAGCTATTAAAACATGTAGGCCTACATTTTAATTGATATAAAATGCCGAAATTTGTCTTCAAATCCTCAGAATTATATGGGCTCATCACGGCAAACTATATATATATATAGGCCTAATCCCGACAGATTGCAGTTAAGCGCAATATGGGCCTTAAAGCATTCATTCAGCGCCCCTTTAAATCATCAGTTATGCATCCATACAATTATATATATATGCGATGACAATAGTTACGCATATAAGAACTCTATACACGGAACTTAGAAGCCTTAAAATTTAGCTGTGCCAATCCTTTAAAATTATTTTTTAATTAATCATGTTATAGATGAAGCGGAATATAGGCCTAATGCAGATTTCGCCTCCGAGCATTATCTCAGGATCATATAGGCCTACTATTTCACCG
Source organism: Lumbricus terrestris (assembly GCA_949752735.1). Classification (NCBI taxonomy): domain Eukaryota; kingdom Metazoa; phylum Annelida; class Clitellata; order Crassiclitellata; family Lumbricidae; genus Lumbricus; species Lumbricus terrestris. The sequence continues at coordinate 4,083,460 of OX457052.1, forward strand.
CAGGTCATAATATCACATAATCACATCATCAATGGCCTTAACTAAAATAGGCAACCTTATATATACATCAACAGGTAAAACCAATATTTATATAGCGCAATGCAGGCAATGACAGTCCAGTTTTCTGTCTACAGCAGAGGCAATAATAAAATTGTCCATCGCTTCATTGCAAATGCAATACAATACTAATCTATATCACCATTGCAAACATTAATCAGACAGTCGGCAATGCAAAATTAATATTATGCAATACACATATGAATGCACAACATACGATGCAAGAATACAGTTATTTACACAGTAATACACACATGTAAAGACTTCAACATGTAAATCAAAAATGTATTCATCAAAATCAAAAATAAAACAGTGTTACAGGTGCTTCCTGCATTCAAAATGGCCGCAAATTAAGCGGTCATTCAGCAAAGTTACCCAGCCGACGTCAGGTTTTCAGGCGGACGAAGTCCGGTCGGTTCTCCCAGCATCCTCCAGATCCGGTCCTCAGGGGGTCCATTGCGAAGCGGACAGCTCCTCAAAAGGTGCGAACTGTCGTCACAGTAGAAACAGCGTCGTTCCTCTCTTGGTGAGTTCCGACCACTGTCTCGCCTCCTCGACGATGATGGCGACCTCCGCGACCGACGCTCCTGGTTCTGCCCGTTCCGCTGGTCCCTGCTCGGCGCTGGAGCGGACCGAACAGCGAACACACGACCAACGCTGGGGTTGTCGTGGTTATCGCCCACAGGTCGTCCAAGGTTGTCGCTAGGTGGAGCCTGCTGCTGTTGTCGAAGAGGACAGAAGCGCGCTATGTGGTCCGTCGCAGAACACTCGAAGCATCGGCGCGCGGAAGGTCCTGCTTCCGTTTCTGTTTCCACATATGGCCGAAGTCTGCACGCCGAGCTCAAATGACCGAGCCGATGACACAGGAAACATCGCGGAGTTCCCCGTCCATAACTTCCATTGTTATTCGACCATTCATTTCTTGTTGACCCGTTCTGACCTCTCCACGGCCCGCGATTGTTGTCTCTGTATTGTGGCGCCGAAACGGATTGTCGCCCCTTCTCTAGTCGCTCCACTTGTCTCCTCATTTGCTCCATCCGCCGTTCCAGATCCTTTACTTTCGACTCTTCTTCCTGTTCTTTAATTGCGTTGACACGGCCGTGTCGTCGGTCTTGTTGCTCATGGCCACCGTCTTCTGCTTTCTGGTAGCCGTCCAATCGCATCGCTACCTTGTAGGCTTCGTCGAGGGATTTCGGTTCTCGCTCTCGGATTTTCAGAGCAAGCGTTCTATCTCTCAGGGCATCCAAGAATGCCCGAACAGCAATTGCTTCGCTGTGAGCCGTCGAGGAACCCGGATAGGCTCGCGTGGAGAGACGTCGGATGTCGTCCACCAGGACGCCCATATCCTCGTCGACTTTCTGTTTCCTGGTGCTTAGCTGCGTTTGGAACAGGGCTTGTTGTTCAGCGTTGCCGTATCGTTCACGAAGTCGCTGGACCAAAGCCGTCCAAGTGTCCAGGCTATCTGCGTTCGACTCGCTCAGCAAATGAGTCGCCGGTTCAACCAATGAGACTACTAATTGGTTCAATCTCTCCTCGTCCGTCCATCTGTTATTCCTGGCGCACACGGAGAATTTTCGTAAGAATGTTTCAACGTCCGTCTTTCCGCTAAAAGACCCGAATTTCAGGAATTGTGTTGGCTTGGTAGACGAAGGCGACGACTGTTTGGCCTCGCCCTCTTTAGCTGTCGTCGACGCGGTCGGTTCTGCTTCCTTGATTGTTCCCTTTGAACCGATCGACGGTAACCCCCAGTCGCCGGTCGTTTGCGTTGCGACGGTGGTCGTCGGGACAACTTTAATAGGGCCGACTGAAGCGTTGGTAGACGTCCGTGCTCTCGTTTCACCAACCGCAGACGTCGCTTTATCATCGCCCGTCGTTTCATTCTTCTCCAGAGGTGTCGACTTCGTTACCGTCTGACATCGCGGTAATTCGGCGTCACGGCTAAATCCGAAGTTCTGCGCACCCAGGCATGAACTCATCCTCGCCGATTCCACGACCGTTGGCCACCGAGGAAAGACGGCGTCGCTTGGTCGAAGCGGGTCGAGACAGCGAGGCGGGTCGACCCAAACCCGGTTGTCGCTGCTACCGTAGAAAGCGTTCGGAGCGTAGGTCGGAGCATACCTCCACGGCATGTTTGAATGGTCGGGACGAGCGTATGGTTGCATCCAGTCGACCGTTGCCATCGCCGCTGGTCCAGGAGGAAGGTCGGGTCGAGCGTAGTCTCGACCAACCATGGTCGAAGTTGCACGACCGTGGAAAGCACCGTCGGGCATTGAGGTCGGCATTCCCGACGTTGGTTGCCGGCTGTCGATCCGGTGCTGCGCCGTTTCCGCTCTTTGTTGATCGACGAACGCAGGCGGTTCTTGCATCCTCCATTGCGGATCAAGTCGAGAATATGCACCGTGGGAAGGCGACGAAGAGGCAAAAGGAACTGGATTGACCTTATCACCCCCCTCCCGTGACAATTTATTAGCGATCGGTTTATTTATTTCCAAATTTCTAAACTCCGGTTGCCGTGCTGCATGCATTCTGTTATCAATTATTTTAACAGTTTTAGGTCTAGATTCCATTATCTTGCTGATTTCAATGTCTACACTACCATCATCAGACATTATATCCACAATATCAGCAAATTCCCTTTCCTTCCTTCTTTCAAAAGAAATTGCCATTTCGCCTGTTCTAGCATAGTCAGTTTCCTCTTCTAACCTATCATCGCCAAAATCTCTAGAACTAATTTGACCCCACTGGCTGGGACCAATTGTAACGCCCGCCCCTATCGGCATCCCCGGAGTCGCCACTTCCGGATCCTCGCTCGATGGGACCGCGTGCTGCTGTGGACGAGCTCTAGAGATAGAGGGAGGACAGGAGGAGGTGACTTCTGGGTTCGAATCCCAACCCAGGAAAGGCGGCCAGTCTTTTCGACTACCGTACTCCCTATATGAAATTGGCGGCCTACCAGCCAATCTATCACTTCTTCGCAATATACCAGGTTGCGTGAAATCTTTAGGCCTAGCACCCAAAGTTTCTTCCAGGCCGATGGTCGAGTGGTATGGCGCGTCCGCAGTGGTAATAGCGGTGAGGTAACCAGGGTTCAAATCCACAGCAGGCTTGGGTACCGGCGATGTCTCCAATCTTTCCAAGCGTGATACAACTTCCGTCAGCGCTTCCCTGACATTATCTCTTACCGCCGAGATCTCTTCTCTTACATTTAATTGCACTGAGGAAATAGCATCGCTAACATTTGATTGCACTGAGGAAATAGCATCCTGCGTATCTCTGACATAAGATTTTACAGAAGAGATTTCCTCTCTTACATTTGATTGCACTGCCAGGACATTAAGCTCCACCGTGGCAATCGCCTCTTGCGTGTCTCTGGCATTGAGTTGCAACGACGACTGTATAGAAGTCATAGCATCATGAGTTGACTTAGCATTAGTCTGTATTGCCTCGAGCAATACCTCCATAGAAGAAGGGGGCCGTGAAGGCTGAGCAGGGGTGACTGGCCTAGATTCCTCCATAGCGCTATAGAAATGACTTCTATCTTTAGAGCTCACAATCAATCAAGTATTCATTCAACGTCAGTTGCATTCAATGCCATCAATGATCAAAGTCAGAAGTTTAATTAATATTTCTTATTATTCACAATCACTTGAATCTTCAATTGACATCAATTATGCTCAAAGCAATCAAACATAAAAGTCAGTAAGTTCAATTATCAGTTCCTATCCTTTGTAAAGACATTCAATGAAAATCAAATGCAACAATTCAATGCAAACACCTATCAACCGGAGTATGCCTAACTTAAATCCCGATTGACTCTCAAGTCCCACAGCCAATTTCAGTTCAGCCCAAAATGTCTTAATAACCGATCGTATTAATTCCCCAATAAAGCGTACCTTATGTCCGAAGACAAGGGACAAAGCCGATCGTGTGCGAAGAACAGCGACGAAGACGATATCCAAGAGATGCGACGAAACACACAGAAAGGCGTCGAGTTTGAAGCGCCCGAAAAGATCAGCTAAATCCGATGCTGATTTCTCGCAATGAACAACAATTTCGGCTATTTATCCAAGCCGTTTGAGAAAGACGCCCTTAGGCAACCATACGAACAACCGCTTCGCAACACAATTTCAGAACGCTGACGATTCGAAGCCCACGATAAATCACTCCGTGTGACAGGGCGAAGAGAGGCCTTGAATTAGTAATCCAGGAATATATCCGAAGCGAGAGCGAAGACAAAACTTGCAGCGACGCTGATGTATTTCTCGCAACAAACAAACTCTTTTATTTAATCGACTCCATGTCGAGAGAGAATGAATCGCCGACAGAATCCGTGTATGCGCAACTAGTGCAAGCAGGCGCTTATCCTGGCCATACTTCACCAACTTGATCGAGCCTAAAACTACCAACCGCCGCAATACATCCGACCGCCCTGAGATCCTGTGCGCAACTCTCGATACATCCGCTGTCCTTGCAATCCTGTGCGCAACTGAGCCTCTCAGCGTTGCGCTGCTCTTTTATTACTGCCTGACAAGGAGAGCGTCCCTCTACTACGCATGCGCAGCTGAAGAGCCGAGCGCGCCGAACCAGCAGCTGTGCAGCTGTCTCAAGGCGGCAAGAATCAGCTGCCACGTGCGTCCTCTCCTGTGTATCTCCGCGTCTGTCTGTAGCTCACTGTCTTTCTCCTTCAATCTCTCCTTCTGAAAGGCGCCATCTGCCGCTGATCACGTAGGCATCAAATGCACCAGTTCAACCTTGAGAAAACACACGTACACAGACCCACACGCCAACGGTGTTTCCTTCTCAATCCGTGTCCCTGCCTGTGCTTGTCTGGCTGGCTGTATTCCTCGCTCACTCTGATCATCAGACCACCTCAGAGAGCGTGCGAAAGTTTAATTACCCTCATCGACTGCAAGCGGCACGGCCTTTGAAGACAGCGACCGACGATCGCTGAGAGCGTGTGAACATATACCAATTAATGAAACAGCAACGACTGCTGCCTACGTCAGCGGTCGCTGTGACCCGTGTCAAGCGCAAATCAACATTAAAATATGGGTCACACAAGGCAGCTCAAAAATACAGAAATAAAACAAATATATCAGATCCCTGAAACCCCATAATCGATCAAAAATTAAATAAAATAATAATATAATAATATTATCGACCCGTAGCGTAGTTATACGTCGCTACAATACACAAACACATGGTTTTATATATATGTAGATATATATTATACATACATAAAATTATATAGATACAGTGATACGCAGATATATATCTATATAAATAAAAATGTAAAAAGTTTGGTCCTAATGGGTTATCTCGGAAACTTCATCACCGATTCTTTTGAAATTTTTCGCAAAACGCTCTATTCGAACACGATCGTGTTTGTAAAAGGATATCCTGGAAAGAAACAAATCCTTTAGACCCAAAAAACACAACTTACTCATCGATTTGACACGTTTATACATTTTGACGTTCACGAAGTTGTCCGCCATTTTGGCCCGTGTATTTATAACGTACAGGGATGCCACTCTGAATTTTGAATAAGGTCAGGGATGCCACTCTGAATTTTGAGAAAAGGTCAGATCCGGTCGAAAAAAGGCTAGATTGACAATTTTCACACAACGTCCGAGCGGACGGGTTTTTATATGCTTTTCTCGAAAAAACACAACATTGCATTCGATTTCAGCGAATATAATTTATTTGCATTTGAATGCGGCCGTGTGGGAGGAAGGGAGCGGGAGGGAGCGGGAGGAAGGGGGAGGGGAGGGAGCGGATGGGATGGAGGAGAGGGATGTAGGGGGAGGGACGGAGGGGAGGGAGGGGAAGAAACGGGAGGGAGGGGGAGGAGGGGAGGGAAGGAGGAGGGAAGGGGAGCGGGAGGGGAATGGAGGTAGGGAGGGACAGAGGAACGGAGGGAGGGAGGCAGGGTAAGGGAGGGAGGCAGGGGAAGGGAAGTAGGGAGGGAGGGTTGGACGGTCTTTTTCAGCCACAGCAACGCGTGGCCGGGTACAGCTAGTATTATATATATATATATCGTAATCTATCTATCGTAATATATATAGTAGACCCTTTCTTGGACAGGCAGCTGTATAGACACATTGACCCTAGAAGATATGAGGAGCTCCATATGTATGCATGTATGTATTGTATATATAAGTAAGTATTCCTCTATTGCATTGAAATCATTGCGGAAAAGGACGCTGAGAGAAAAAACAGAAAATTATGATATCACGGAAATATTAGTGACCCACTGAGATTTCTTTGCCACCCAATTGCAGGTTGCAACCCATAGTTTGAGAATCAGTCATAGGAGACTAGATTGCGCACTTTGATGCAAAAAAGATTTCCAAGCACACATCTCATTTCTATTATTTTGTCTGGCTCAGGGTTTTTTAACGTGCAGTTGTACACAAAATGTGTAGTTCTAAATGAATTTGTGCAGCTGTAGATGCACTTCTGTACAGTTAAAACTAGTAAAAAAGGTCATTGTCCTCCGATTGGAAGTAATTTACCATGGATGATGGGAAAGGAAAGAAGGAGTTGTGCAGTTCCAAAAATTCCTTAAAAACAGCACTGGTCTGGTTATGTTAGATATAAAAATATTTATGGCCAATGCCCCGTTTAGAATAGACTTCCCTGCTCGTCCAACATATCTGCCTTCATGTTTGATCAGCTTCATTGCACAGGTTCAACTCATCGTTCGCACATTAATCTACTGGTCAAATATGGGTCAAGAGTGACCATAGTGACCTCATCCTTCTGCCAACCTCAGCCACTTCTCTTCCCCCACTACACTCACTTGACCGGCATGATCTTTCTTCGTCCCGTGGGCTACAACCGCCATGGCTAAAATGCGAGCATTTGTTGTCCCTGCACAATTGAACCCTTCAACATCCTTCAACACATTTCTCTCTATTAACTGGTAGTCTAAGTGCCACTTAACTCTGTCTCAAGACCACTTGCTTTCCTCGGGGGAGGTCTCTTGCACTGGGGTCACCTCTGATTTGTATGCACTGCAAGAGTTGCAATAGAGATTTATAGACACAATACGATACGATACAAAGTAAAAGCGACCACCAATAAACATGCCAGAAATATTGATCATACACCAGTAAATTCCGCTAGGTTCTTGGCAAATGTCGTCTGCACTCACCTACATTTCTCAACTAGTGAACTCAAACGGGGTTTTTACCATTATTGTATTTTCGTTTAATTTAAAATCAGACAATTCCTAGCGAAACACCGCACCCGGTTACATGTCAAAAAAGTAAAATAAAACACAGAGATAATAATAAAGTACAGTAATAATAAACTTTCAAAATAAAATGCTGCAATTATAAGTACCTCTAAACAGCCTCCTGAAGAAGCACTGTAGAAATTCGTGAATCAACAAATGAACGAACATGCAAAAAGAAAATCACGTGTCACACCAAATCGAATTCAAGCGCATTTTCCACTTGGAGCTTACAGGAAGTTAAAAGAACGAGCTCCGCACAGAGATCTGCATGCGTACATACCTCTGACCATCTGATCCTACGGTACCCCGACCCAGACCACCATGGACTACTCTTATGGACAACCCTTTTGACTCAACGCATTTGATCCTGATTCTATGGTAACTCGACCCGGACCACCACGGACTACTCTCACGGACAACCCTTCTAACGCAGCGCTTGGCTTTCGAGTGGCGCTTTAGAAATTAGGAGATTACGATTACGATACTCATGGCTGTTGATTCCTGCTAAGCTTGTGGTGGAACCATGAAACCCAAGAAGTGGACAAAAACAGGATTTCTCATCAAAGTCATAAATCATTTTTATTACTACCAAAGTGTCAGCATTGATGAGAATATTTGCCGCAGTTAATTCATCTATTGAGTACAGAATCTATCTGCTGCTGCTGCTGCTGCTGCTGCTGCTGCATCTCAATGCTCTGACCACTTGTTGCTCATGTCGCTGCTGTTGTTTCTAAGCAGACGACCACCAACTGTGGCGCCATCTCGTCAAGAAAACAATTCATCGGAAGCTTTCTTATTCGCGCAGCACACCTGTTGTGCTCTTCGCATAAAAACTATGTTGGAAATCTGGAAACAACCTCATCGCGATTTATGACAAGTCAGAATAGTTCGGCCAGGTGAGGTGACCTCCTTCCTCAAAACGACGACAGGTTAGTTCAAATGTTACGAGTACAAGTGATACATTTTCAGCTGCTACATGGTAATACACAGCTGTCTTATCGGCTATTCCACACACCACACAACTCAACAAATCGGCCAAAGACAAATTTAATTGTCGGCAAATCTGAAGAACCAGACAAGCAATTTAAAAAATAGGACTATTCAAACACTTCTTATCATACCTTAAATCAAAAAACAAGAGTCAACATATTTACTGATACACTACAGAAGTAATAATTAATTACAGCATAATATAATTAAATTAATTACATTACATTAAAGTAATAATTAATGGAATCATAATGTAATTAAATTAATTACATTACATTACATTAAAGTAATAATTAATTAGATCGTACCTTGTTTCTCGTCATCGCATACAAATGGGTTCGGTTGGAATTGAACCTCAAATCGGAATTGATCTCAAAGCCATCCTGCAAGATGATCTCTTCGTATTCCCAGCTGGTACCATCGCCTTCAAGAAGAATCTGAAAATATTACAATTGTAATTGTAATTGAACATTTATAAAGCGCCGCTCACAATTTAGTAGCGCTCCCGACCTAAGTTAGTGCTCCCGCTAACAAATATAGTATAGTCTTCAGTCTACAATCATCCTCTTTAATCAGACATTCACAGACACAACAATTAATTAACCCTTCTTCAAAGTCAGCGCATAAGAAAGAAATTACCTGCAGGCAAAGGTGATCAATATTTTCATTTTATTTTAACTTGAAAGAATCAATTAGCGTTTCACACTGAATGAATCAATGACAGGTTAAGAATTTATGGCAGAACATCGTTTGTCGTAAAGAGTAGCCTTCATTAGTGTGCACTGCTGTTATGGTCAACCGAAATTGTTGGTGGCAACAGATAAGCACTTCAGGGCTATTTTTAAGGAATTTTTAGAACTGCACAACTCCTTCTCTCCTTTCCCATCATCCGTGGTAAATTACTTCCAATCGGAGGACAATTACCTTTTTTGCTAGTTTTAACTGTATGGAAGTGCTTTTACAACTGCACATTTTGTGTACAACTGCACGTTAAAAAAGCCCTGAAGCACTTCAAGCACTTGCAATCAACATGTTGGTCTGTGAACCAAAAAATTGCATTTTTGAGAGGCATTCAAATAACTTCAACTTTCAAGCAAGAAACTGAAACTGCAACTTCTATTCAAGCAAAGTACTTCTGCAACTTCTATTCAAGTAACTTACAACATTTAGTCAAGTTGCGAACTGACAACTGACCTTCTTAATATGACCTTGAGAAGTGCCAAGAAAGACAACCGTGTCGTCTCCAGTTGTCGTGGCTGCAATTGCCGTCAGCCGAACGCCTGGAAACTCTTTAAGTGGAACGGAGTCGATGGAAATCGTTCCAACGAGAGGACCATTCTGCTCCGCTTCTCCACAATAGCTCGAGTTGAAGTTCATTCCCTGGAGACAAGAACAAGACAACAAGCTACAGACAGATAGATACCAGCTCCACAACTGCTGAGGGTGTATGTTTGCTGGTGTCACGAAATAGAGTATCCTCCTAATAATCGTATCCCCCCCAGATGAAGAGAAGTTGAAAAGTAGCGTCCGCGTGTGTTAATTTTGTCAAATTAACTTCCATTGCTTTGTTTTGAACATTGCCACAAACAGATCTGTGTGTTTGTGCTTATTCGTACCAGCCAGCTTTGTCTGCTTTACTTTTAGAACATTTAGAACACCTAAGAACATCTAGAGTCACTAAATAAATTCGCGTTGCCCTGCTTTGAACATTGCTTCTAAAGGACACTAAAACAATTAGAGTCATTTTAGATTTTGATTACATCACGTAAATTTATCAATTAAACGCATTTTTCAATGATTGGGATAGAAGGGCTTATCCCCCCCGATACTCTATACCCGGGATATTCCATCCTCCTGGATAGCTCTACAGAATATCCCATGATACCGGCTTGAACACCTGGAAAAGACTTGCATGTTCCTTCGTGTGTATAATCCTTTACCCGTTTGCCTGGAGAATATCCGCTGAAAACGGGTTTAAAATTTAAAAATGAACCGGTAAAGGGTTAATAGCAGCACATGAATAAGTATTCTACCACTCTCTGAACATGCTCCATGATATCCGTCTTTCACCAATTCATAGATGTTAGCAAACCTTATAACTCTCAAATCACTTCTCATGTTTCACCCTGCTCCTCTATTGTTTTGTTATTCAGAATTCCAATTCTCTCAGTTGTTCCTCTATTCTTTCATCATTTATCAATTCCCAAGATTCCTTTCCATATTCACATTTCTTTTGGCTCTGCTACGATCTTGGATTTCATTAAGTGATTTGAACTCTCGGCCAAGAAGAGGAGAGGCAAAGACTAATAAACTCAAGAAGCAGAGAAAGCAGATCTAAGTGACTACACCAGGTTTGACTGACGATTCATGGGATTATAAAAGCAGTCAATACGTCAAACGACTACCATAACGCATCCATTTTGAGTCTACCCAACAGAATAAAAGAATATTGAATTGAATTGAGCAAAATCAATAATAGATTCTTGCTAAGACATGACTGCAGTCAGTGCACAATGCAGCAATAGATGTCTTTTGTTTACGTAAATGAACGAACACCACAAACAATATACTTATAAACCTTCTCCACCTTCCAGCCACAACTCTTTCACTTCTTCCCAGATTCAAGCCAACTTACATCATTTACTGTGAACCAAGAAACTGCATCTCTAAGAAACTGCATTTCAATATTTGTATATCATCCTATAAAAACTCTTTCAAGGTCGTGACAAACTGAGCACACATAAACTCAACCTAATGAATGCTATAATGTCGTAATCAGTTTACGATTACGATTACAATCACGATTAGTGTCGTAATCAAAATCATGTTCAAGACGTCGTTTAGAATTTAGGGTGAAATTGACAGTAAAGATTTATGGAATTACAATTTAAAAACATCATGATCTGCCAGAAAAGAAACGTTTGCATCCAGAGAAACCAAAGACAAAGGTTGGTACCATACACAAATTGAAAGAGGATTCGGTTTTGGGACTGAACGACAAAACATTGATAGAACTAACTGAATTTGAGAGCAGAATTCAAAGCTAAGGACTACCGAGAAAACCCCTAAGAGCTCAACTACCGGTAATGTAAGCAACATGAGTACATTGAGTAGTCCCAGAACAGAACCATTTGGAACAGGCATGCCACAATCGAAAATAGATGGAGCAGAAAGTAGACCAATTTTCATGGCTTCTAAGAGACTATAAGCGCATACAAAGAATTATTACATGCAAACTCACTCATTCTGAATAAGTCGTACAAAGTGGGGTGCAATGTGTGATGGTGCAGGGATATGTCCGGTATGCATTGTAATCGGGAGCGCCTCTGTGTAGTCATCCTGAAGGGCACAATAACAACTGCTCATACATACATGCATATGAACAAACAAAGTCTTGTGACATGCGTTGTAATCTATAATATATACAGATTACAACATGCACTGAATTAAATATGAGTTCAGCAACTGCTAAAGAGTACAGATCACGAAGCGGACATTGAGAAGAGAGGAGAGGACATCTCACATACATTAAACAAACATTATCGACAAGTCGGTTGAGTGCAAACGCACAGATGCCCTCAAACGGTATAAACAATGTATAATGGATGACCAGTTTAGAGGCGATTTTGCCGGTTCAACTGGTCCGTCATTCACCGTGGCGTCCCATCTGAGCAGTTGCTCGCGTTCTGATATTCTCACGAGTAAGATCCGGTAGATCTTATATCATCGCTCGCCGCCTCCTTTCCCTCCATCCTCCCTCCGTCTCTCCCTCCCCCTGGACCCATTCTTCTCCCCATCCATCATCTGACCAGTCCAACGCTCTCTCGTTCGTCCACCTATTCAATAGAGAGGAACCTATTTCTCCTTATCGCAACATCACCTTTCACCCGCAAGCGATTCTTTCAGCTCTCCACCGCTGTTCGTTGCAGTTATATTTCGTGATAGAACATAAACACTTCAAGTGAAGAATCATTCTTATCTCTTCTTCGCTTCTCACTTCACTTAATCACCATTCGATCCATCACAGACCACAACTAACACTAAATATCACATATAACACCACATAATTACACCTAACGCCTTAACTTACACCCAACATCCATATGTTACGCTTAAAACCCATATACATTTGTGAGGCACGTTGGTGTAGGGGTAAGATGTTCAGTGCCTTGGAACCGGAAGGTTGCAGGCTCAAATCCACCTCAAGCCGCCATGTAGGGGCTCTGAGCAAGGCTTTCACTCAAAATTGCTCATGCACTTCGGCGTGAAACTCCGATTCAGCATCATTGCAGTAGTCGGGAGGACATCTGAATATGAATTCTTGAAGGGGGTGCTATAAAAAGTACTCATACATACATACATTACACCCAACACACATACGTTACATTTAACACCCATACGCTATACCGAACGCCCATATGTTGCGCCTAACACCCATTATTCGATATCTATCGCGACACACAACATAAGACATTCGACATATCTTACATTGATCAGAAAAGCACCAATTTAAGGCAGTTTCAAAATGTATGCAGTGCAGAGTCACACATAAAATATGCAACAATGCGACACTGAAATATTCGAACACACGAGAAAACAAAATTAGCTGAAGTTGAAGGGCGGATACATGACAGCAGCAACAGCAGCAACAGCAACAGCAGCAGCAGCAGCTAATCATCACCTGCACTGGAAAGCAATAAAAGTTGTCCTTATTGACTTGACACTGGAACAAATAAATCCGATACATATAGGTATATATGTATATATATATATCATATATATGTGTATATATATATTATATATGTATATACTGTATATATGTATATTATATATATAATATATCATATATATATATACAATATAATATATGCTGGGTGATGCAGTGACAGCAAGTGGGGAGACAGATGTCTGCAGCAGCAGCATCTTCAATGTGACATGCTCTACAACAGGAAGCAGTGCCAGAAAAGCAAGGGTAATCCATAGGTAGCCTACTTAGCACTGCAGAATTATAACTCCAAATTTCTGCATACTGAAGCATCAATTATAATAATGACACACAAGAGTGACACCGAGAAACATACATTTACAAATCCCCTATGGAAATAAACATGGTCTAAATTTCATGCTTTGCATTTTTCATGTTCTTGACAAACAAATCAATATACGGTAGTTTTATAAACCAATGTTTTGCCCGTCCTACAAAAACGTCTGCGGTTGTCTATAAACTGCTGGTCACTTTAATTGAAATCTTAATCTTAATGAAGAATTCTGCTGGCGCGGCAAAGGAGCAGTTCCTTAGTCTAGCCTGATATCCAGCCAAGGATATATCAAGGCATATTCAAGTGAATTAACCTAAGACAGTTTGAGGCATGTCAGATCAGATTCAACGACAATGCGGACGAATTTGCATATTGCCTGAACATGGCCAGAAAATTAGCATGGCAGAGTTGAAGCAATAGACTGCATCCACATTTCAACCAATCAATGAGCAATCAATGGGCAATCGATGAGCAATCAATGAGCAATCAATGAGCAATCAATGAGCAATCAATGGGCAATCAATGGGCAATCGATGAGCAATCAACGAGCAATCAATGAGCAATCAATGAGCAATCAATGAGCAATCAATGAGCAATCAATGGGCAATCAATGGGCAATCGATGAGCAATCAATGAGCAATCAATGAGCAATCAATGGGCAATCAATGAGCAATCAATGGGCAATCAATGGGCAATCGATGAGCAATCAATGAGCAATCAATGAGCAATCAATGGGCAATCAATGAGCAATCAATGAGCAATCAATGGGCAATCAATGGGCAATCGATGAGCAATCAATGAGCAATCAATGAGCAATCAATGAGCAATCGATGAGCAATCAATGAGCAATCAATGAGCAATCAATGGGCAATCAATGAGCAATCAATGGGCAATCAATGAGCAATCAATGAGCAATCAATGGGCAATCAATGAGCAATCAATGGGCAATCAATGGGCAATCGATGAGCAATCAATGAGCAATCAATGAGCAATCAATGGGCAATCAATGAGCAATCAATGAGCAATCAATGGGCAATCAATGGGCAATCGATGAGCAATCAATGAGCAATCAATGAGCAATCAATGGGCAATCAATGAGCAATCAATGAGCAATCAATGAGCAATCAATGGGCAATCAATGAGCAATCAATGAGCAATCAATGGGCAATCGATGAGCAATCAATGAGCAATCAATGAGCAATCAATGGGCAATCAATGAGCAATCAATGGGCAATCAATGGGCAATCGATGAGCAATCAATGAGCAATCAATGAGCAATCAATGGGCAATCAATGAGCAATCAATGAGCAATCAATGGGCAATCAATGGGCAATCGATGAGCAATCAATGAGCAATCAATGAGCAATCAATGGGCAATCAATGAGCAATCAATGGGCAATCAATGGGCAATCGATGAGCAATCAATGAGCAATCAATGAGCAATCAATGGGCAATCAATGAGCAATCAATGAGCAATCAATGGGCAATCAATGGGCAATCAATGGGCAATCGATGAGCAATCAATGAGCAATCAATGAGCAATCGATGAGCAATCAATGGGCAATCAATGAGCAATCAATGGGCAATCAATGGGCAATCGATGAGCAATCAACGAGCAATCAATGAGCAATCAATGAGCAATCAATGAGCAATCAATGAGCAATCAATGGGCAATCAATGAGCAATCAATGGGCAATCAATGGGCAATCGATGAGCAATCAATGAGCAATCAATGAGCAATCAATGAGCAATCAATGGGCAATCAATGAGCAATCAATGGGCAATCAATGGGCAATCGATGAGCAATCAATGAGCAATCGATGAGCAATCAATGGGCAATCAATGAGCAATCAATGAGCAATCGATGAGCAATCGATGAGCAATCGATGAGCAATCAATGAGCAATCGATGAGCAATCAATGAGCAATCAATGAGCAATCAATGAGCAATCGATGAGCAATCAACGAGCAATCAATGAGCAATCAATGGGCAATCAATGAGCAATCAATGGGCAATCAATGGGCAATCGATGAGCAATCAATGAGCAATCAATGAGCAATCAATGAGCAATCAATGAGCAATCAATGAGCAATCAATGGGCAATCAATGAGCAATCAATGGGCAATCAATGGGCAATCGATGAGCAATCGATGAGCAATCAACAAGCAATCAATGAGCAATCAATGGGCAATCAATGGGCAATCAATGGGCAATCGATGAGCAATCAATGAGCAATCAATGAGCAATCAATGGGCAATCAATGAGCAATCAATGAGCAATCAATGGGCAATCAATGGGCAATCGATGAGCAATCAATGAGCAATCAATGAGCAATCAATGGGCAATCAATGAGCAATCAATGGGCAATCAATGGGCAATCGATGAGCAATCAATGAGCAATCAATGAGCAATCAATGGGCAATCAATGAGCAATCAATGAGCAATCAATGGGCAATCAATGGGCAATCAATGGGCAATCGATGAGCAATCAATGAGCAATCAATGAGCAATCGATGAGCAATCAATGGGCAATCAATGAGCAATCAATGGGCAATCAATGGGCAATCGATGAGCAATCAACGAGCAATCAATGAGCAATCAATGAGCAATCAATGAGCAATCAATGAGCAATCAATGGGCAATCAATGAGCAATCAATGGGCAATCAATGGGCAATCGATGAGCAATCAATGAGCAATCGATGAGCAATCAATGGGCAATCAATGAGCAATCAATGAGCAATCAATGGGCAATCAATAAGCAATCAATGGGCAATCAATGGGCAATCGATGAGCAATCAATGAGCAATCGATGAGCAATCAATGGGCAATCAATGAGCAATCAATGAGCAATCAATGAGCAATCGATGAGCAATCGATGAGCAATCAATGAGCAATCAATGAGCAATCGATGAGCAATCAATGAGCAATCAATGAGCAATCAATGAGCAATCAATGAGCAATCGATGAGCAATCAACGAGCAATCAATGAGCAATCAATGGGCAATCAATGAGCAATCAATGGGCAATCAATGGGCAATCGATGAGCAATCAATGAGCAATCGATGAGCAATCAATGAGCAATCAATGGGCAATCAATTAGCAATCCACTCATGTCCGCCAATCAAATTAGACGAGTTGCTGTAGTGTGGCTAAAACATGGAATTTGGACTTTGCGTCTCTTCTTTCCCTTTAGGATAGAATTAATCCCACTGGTGAGGGGTCAGTCACTCGGATCCTTTTCCTCCACTTGTCTCTGTTTCCAGCGTCTTCCTTTTTAGCGTGTCTCTCGCACATATACTAATCCATGGAATCATTTCTTGACTTGTGCTGGCTGTGGTGGCACAGTGGTGCACACAGAACTGTGCTACATGTTTGTCCTTTGGAAAAGTGAGTTAAATCCAGAGAAAATTGTGACGCTTCTCTTATCAGCTCTTTCCCCCTTGCGCCGAAATGATTCAACTTAAGTTCCCTGAAGGGATTCAACATTTATGGACTGGCAGGGGAAGCCTCCATCTGTCTTTCTCATGAAAAAAAATAAGGTATATACATGGTGGGCAAAAAAAACCTACGGTTTGTTTCCAATATCTTGACCAAAAGTAAGAATTTCGAAATGAAATTTTACAGGCTTTTCGACAATTCATATCTACACTTCCTGGTTTCATCAAAATATTTCAAACAGAATACACTTTTAGTGAGGCCACCCACAGTTTTTTGTCGATTTAAAAACGTAACGCAACACAAAAAGTAACAAAAACCGAAAGAGACAGACATGTCCTGAATAAAAATAAGGTATAATATATAAGGAGTTGTTGGTTACAGTTCATGCAGATGGTCTGCTCTTCCATATTAAGATGCAGGCACATCACGCGTTCACATGCATAGGACCATCATCGTGAAGAGTCTACCACTAAACAAACACATAATTTCTTCACAGTCAATTAAATTTTCCAGCCACCTTAAGATCTGCAGCTTTTTAGATCTGTTAGATTCCATGTTACACACCAATTTGGGGTTCTTGAAAGGTGTTTTACAAGTAGCCAGAAACATACAGACATATAATATTATATAACAACCATAAAGTGTTAATATCAAAATTAATTTCGAGGATAAAACACTACTTTGCAGCATATAATGCAAAGCAAATACGGACCGTGCCTTAGAATCATTAAAATATTGCTCAAGATGACCAAACAATGATCTTATCCGCCCCATGGGAAGTGTAAATCAGTGTTGCAAAACAGCTCAGACTCAGCCACGATGTCACATGACCACCATGTCACATGACCACCATGTCACATGACCACCATGTCACATGACCACCATGTCATATGACTACCATGTCACATGACCACAATGTCACATGACCACCATGTCACATGACCAACGTAAGTGATGTATAGTTTGCACTTTGAAAGCACAGAACTTCTAAATTCAGCTGTCAGGCTAACAGCCCAACTTCCTCGCTACTCCCACATCTCGTCTTTTAATCAGGTTTAAGCAAATCCTCATTAATTAATTAAGAGTAGCAGAATAACATGGTGGGAGCAATAGACACGCCAAAATGGACAAGTCCCGCTGAGTAGAGCCCTTATCAGTTCCGGCGTTAGCACCCCCGCGCCCCCGGTTGGGGGGCCTCAAGTTGGCAAGGAGCCTCCAAATTTAGCTGATCATTATGCCTATTTTTGTGAATGTATATTTGTTAAAATGGCGCATTCACTTGGGGGCCCCCAATTCGGTCTGGTACATGCCTCAACAAACCATGGCACTGCCATATATAGCAGACCTAAATGCAAATACCATACTGATTTGGGTGTAAGAATAGGCTAGCCATTTAAAACTAATTCAGGCCATTTGAGTCTACTTTCTCAAACACAACGATTATAACTTATTCTAAACACTAGCCTAATGGAGTGAAGTCACGAAATAAAACCTGCATGAGGCCCCCAAATAAAGCCTGTGTAGACCCCAGATGTCACTGGGACGTGTATGGTCTCAAGTATTATAAAAAATTTCAGTTTTATCCATTGTCATTCCATAATGATCAATTCTGTTAAGATGACAGCTTACAATACGACGAACAATTTTGTTAGGATGACAGCTTCAAATGCAACAGCTACAGTGTACAAATTCGAAAAGTTTTAACAATTGGAAGGCGACACTCTGAAGTCCTAAACCATAAACAACAGCATTGAAAAAAAAGCAATTTTGTTATGCTGACAGCTTAAAATTCTACCTGTACAGTGTGCAAATTTCAAAAAATTTAACACAGCTTAAGGTTTAGGGGCCTCGAGTTTTTTTGGGGGGGGCCTCAGGTACCCTAGCGCCGGCACTGGCCCTTATTACCATTGAGAAGTGCAATAAGATAATGATGGTAATTAACTAGCAAAAGTCATAGGGAAGCATATGATTTTACCTAAACTAAGAAAAAATGACAATTTTATGGTACAGTTGCAAGCACAACAGAACAAAACACAGAAAAAAGGGGGAAACTGCAGCAGCCGCTTAATAAATGACTGTTATATTCGCTGTTATATTAATCATACGCTAATATAAAATTAATCAACTCATTAGCGGTTAAGTTCTTTCTGATGTCAATCTCAGCAGTTAAAGCAATTTGGGATGGAAATTCGAATGATGTTGGAAAGAGCAAATCAATTGGAATCAAATTTGTTTTTGGAAAATCTGATTAAGCCTGAGCTCAGGACGACTTGCATTTCTACACATTGTGGGTTGAAGGATGGTTTGTGTGTGTGTGTTTGTGTGTGGGTGTGGGTGTGCGTGTGTGTGTGTATGTGTGTGCGTGTGTGTGTGTGCTTAATTGATTTTTTCAATGGAAGCAGGAATTGATCAGAAACTATGGAGAATCAATACCATGTAATGTCCAATTCACAAAATGAAAGACTTGTCCACGACATATATCACGTTCGTTAGCTTCTTCATTGAAGCTAAGAGAATAGTTTTTAATTATCATAGTCAATAATGTCTACGTTTATATATTGGTTTGTATTGTATTTAAACATTTATAAAGCGCCTCAAGTAGGGTGAACCGTTCAGAGGCGCTCCCAGTGTGCAAGGCGCCGCAAGAAGAGGCAGGTTTTGAGAAGAGACAAATCAGAGGAGAGACTGCCAGACAGACGTGTAGATATCAAGGGTTGACTCATCAGTCTTCTACAAGCTCCTTAAAACTTTTTTGTTTCACCGTGGTTGGACTGGGAGTGCTTCTGAGTGGATTTCTTGAAGAGGCGCTATATAAATTCTTGAAATGAATCTTAGGTATTCATCATTGTGACTCTGATTTGATTTGACTTCAAATATAATTTCCAATTTTTTTCCATTATTAGACCTGTGTTTACATTTTATATCTGCACCTAATATAATGTGACATATTTCTAAAAGCAAGATGAGGTTAAAGGATTACATCATACAAACGCGTCAAAACCTCACCTCCTGCTATCCTTCCACAGATTTTTCACTAAAAACTGAAAATACCACCATTCCACAAATCCTATTTCCGGTTCCTCCTCTTTCCGCTACCTTCCTTGCCCTTTTAACCCTAAACAGTAAACACCATCCACCTTCCTCATCTGACTATCCATTACATGATCCTTTTGGATATTGACCTCTAACCGATTCCATTCCCACCTATCAATCATTCTTCTCTAAAAAAGTTACCGAAGGAATGAAAGAATGTTTTGACTAAGCACATGTCAATAACCTGGTTTGCATGGCTTTGCTTTCTCAGGTGCTGTAGGAATTTCAAGATGACGATTATACAAAGATATATTTATATATATGTTCTGCTGCTAGACTTATTGCACGACTTCCCCGATACTCGCACATCTCCACATACATGACTCATGACCTTCACTGGCTTCCGATCTTTGCCTGAATCAGATACAAGGTCTTGCTCCTAATTACTAAGTCATGCAGGGCTTAGCGCCTAAAACCTCTGCGACTTAGTGTGCAGGCCTCTTTCTGCAAGATGTTCACGCCCTCTTTGGTGACCGCCTTGATCTATTTGTACCTCGGTCATGAACCTCATTAACCTAGCATCGGGCTTTTGCTGTTGTGGGACCATCAATGTGGAATGACCTTCCCTATGCAATTCGTGGCAGGATTCTTGTGGGAATTCACATGCATTTATTCACTGCTGGATGACATGTCTCTTTAAGAAGTCTGTCACGCTGAGAACGCTTCTGAATAGCTTTACTATGATTAGCGCTTCACAAATGTTCATATTAAATGTTTAGCAAGTCAAATGGAAATTCAAAGGTTACCTTTTGGCTGCACTTGTCTGAGTTATCTTATTGTTGCCTGCATGATGCACTTGTACAATGCACATGCATACTATGTTCATATGTATACACTGCATGAATTGTCTATGATTGTTTCTGTTTAGTGTGCTTTTACCCATCTTGCGAGGAGCCTTAAGCTTCCAATAAAAATCAACTGTTGACATATTACAATATGACTGTAGAGATATAATGATGACCATCAATGTAAAATAATTGATAAATTACTGATGTAGATAGGAAACGCTGTCTTGCGGAACCACATGTTCCTTAGGGTTTACCTATTCACAACCTGCATACGAATTTGCAAACTGAACGCTTGTATTACTTTGTGGTGGAGGTGGTCAATAAAGAAGATTGATTGATATATTAGTTAGATTGTATGCATATAAATATACAATTTTATACATATATACATACATACATTCGTAATCATATATATATTATATATACATAATTATATATTTATATCAACTGGTGAGTGCACAACCAAATATAATCTGATAAACAGCATTAGTATATAGTAAAAATCGTCGTCAACAGATGGTTGTTTCAAATGAAAAGACATTAGAGAACTCCGAGAATGCATTAAGAACTGTGCATTGATGGTTGACTCAAATGAAAAGACATTAGAGAAATTCAAGAATGCATTAAGAATGTTTCAAATGAAAAGACATTACAGAACTCCGAGAATGCATTAAGAACTGTGCATTGATGGTTGTTTCAAATGAAAGGACATTAGGGAACTCCGAGAATGCATTAAGAATGTTTCAAATGAAAAGACATTAGAGAATTCCGAGAATGCATTAAGAATGTTTCAAATGAAAAGACATTAGAGAACTCCGAGAATGCATTAAGAATGTTTCAAATGAAAAGACATTAGATAACTCCGAGAACGCATTAAGAACTGTGCATTGACTCTCAAAGCATCAGACGAACCAATGGAATGCCCAATATCCAAAAAAATTTATTGGTGTGGCAGGCACAGAATGAGTCAATGTATCTTAGATTGAAGATGCCCTGCTCACCACTGGCATGGCGGGAGGGGGGTGACCTGGGTGAGTAAGAAGTGGAGATATGTGAGCTGAGTTGAACTCAATGCGTCGTCAGCAACAAGACAGATCTTTAAAACCTAAATTCTTTCGTTGATGTGCAGCCAGTTTAATGAGTGCGGTGTGAAGACAGTCTGCTCAACATGAATCAGTTTTCATCTGCTCCAGATCTGCACAATATTATGTCACTTGCTGTCTACCAATGCTCTACACTGACACATGTATTAATAACACCGCAGGGCGGATTTTGGTTTTACAGCTTATTAAGCAGGTCTCCCTCTCGTTTGGATTAGTCAACTTTCGTCCATTTTTAAAAACTGTAGCTGGGCTAACTGGTGAGCTTCTGAATGTGATATACTTAACCAAATGCATGTAGGGGGAGTTTGAGTCACATTGGTTGCCAATGCAAAGCGGACTTAAGCTCAAGATCCTTAGATTGATTGGTAGCTCTGTCTGGTCGTTTCTGTCCCGTTTTATTAGCTGCATTCGTGACAAGCATTGATAACTGGATTTATTCAGTTAAACGAATATTGATTGATTACTTGATCAATTGATTTATTGACTGATCAATTGATTGACTGATTCCCCAATCAATTGATTGATTGATAAACTGATTGATTGATCATTGATTGCTTGATCAATTGATTGATTGATTGATTGATTGCTTGATAAATTGACTGATTGATTACTTGATAAATTGATTGATTGCTTGATCAATTGATTGATTGGTCAATTGATTGATTACTGATTGATTGATAAATTGATTTATTGATCATTGATTGATCGATTTATTGATTGATCAATTGATTGACTCCTTGATTAATTGATTGACTGATTCCTTGATCAATTGATTGACTGATTCCTTGATCAATTGATTGACTGATTCCTTGATCAATTGATTGACTGATTCCTTGATCAATTGATTGACTGATTCCTTGATCAATTGATTGATTGATTCCCTTGATCAATTGATTGATTCCCTTGATCAATTGATTGATTGCTTGATCAATTGATTGCTTCCAAGGCATAGAGTATGGCTGGACAGTCATGGATTGCGTCCAGGCATTTATTTTCAAATCTGAATGCCATCGTGTCACGTATTAGGTCTTCAGATGCTGAAAAGGCATTGAGCATCATTCCAGGCACTTCTTTTTTTCACACTTTATGCACTGAATTTGCTTCTGAATAAAACAAACTCTAATAGAAAAGCAGGAAAAGGTAAACAACTTGCAACTAGTAACTCTGATGAATTTTTGACTCTCGTGTAGATTCTGAAAACTGTCTGACGGTGAAGGAATAGATCAAAACAAATGAGTACGTTAGACATGACGGGTTGTACAACGAGAGAAAATTAGTCGACATCAGAAGGATAAAGAAGATAGAAGAGAGGAATGTTTTCCAAACAACAGAATGAGGTGATAGGTGAGATTTAGTAGGTCCTACACGAGTCACATTGAACACAAAGGATGAAACTTATCACATTGAAGAAGGTATTTAGTGTTATGATAGTCTGAAAAAAAGGTTGTAGCATCAACAGCTTGCGAGAAACTACAGTGCGTATTATAGAGGGCCTAGAAATGTACCGGTACATACATACATTGTACAGTGGAGAGCTTATAGAGCAAAAAGTAGACGAGCAATAGGAAAACAATTCCCTAACCTAACATAACTGAAGCTGATGCGAAAGCTAAGCTGTGAAATATGACTTGCTGCCAAGCAGGGTGAGAATTTGTTGGTGGGTTAGGGTGTCACTCTTCTCCTCCACCTTCAATTTCCTAGGACACCACAGTTAAATTTTCATTGCACACTCCTGGGGGTCATTCCCCAGGAATTTATCCAGCATTCGACGAAAAATGGATTGCTGGCCAGCACAATCGACTCACCAAAAACTGACCACAAATTGACCTTCCAGCGATTCATTGCAGAAGCAAATATATTCAACTGCACATGGATCAAAGTCTGAACCCTCGCACTACGCCAATGACGCAATAGCAAGAAAAAAAGGGATTTGTGAAATTGTAGTCGACAATATTTCTGCAGAGCGACATGCCATATAGGGCGTACGTAAATCGCAAATCGAACATTCTGAGAGATCGCAGGTCGTCCGCCCCCACCCCGCCCCCCCCCCACCCCGACGCCCACCCTGTCCCCTCCCGAGACCCACGATCGATTCCAAGAAGCATTTATCTCGACAGCGTTCCAAACCCCTTCTATCGACTGAAATGATTGCTCTCATCACCATTGCGATCAGAACCATGTCCTTTCACTCACTCTCCTCCACTTCCACCCTCCTCCCTTCTTCGTCTTCTTCTTCCTCTTTCTCCTTATCCTCTTCCTCCCCCTCCTCCTCTTCCCCGTCTTCTTCTTCCTCGTCTTTTTCCTCTTCCTCTTACTCCTCTTCCTTCTCCTCCTCCTCCTCCTCCTCTCCTCTTTCTCTTCTTCCTCGTCTTTTTCCTCTTCCTCTTACTCCTCTTCCTTCTCCTCCTCCTCCTCCTCCTCCTCTCCTCTTTCTCTTCTTCCTCGTCTTTTTCCTCTTCCTCGTCTTTTTCCTCTTCCTCTTCTTCCTTCTCCTCCTCCTTCGCCTATCCTCTTCCTCTTCTTCTTCCTCGTCTTTTTCCTCTTACTCCTCCTCCTCTTCCTCCTCCTCCTCTTCCTTCTCCTCCTCCTCCTCATCTTCCTCCTCGTCATTCTCCTCTTCCTCCTCCTCCTCCTCCCCTCTTCTTCCTCTTCCTCTTCTTCCTCCTCTTCATCCTCCTCTTCCTTCTCCTCTTCCTCCTCCTCCTCTTCCTTCTCCTCCTTCTCCTCTTCCTCCTTCTCCTCTTCCCTCCTCCTCCTCCTCTTACTCCTCCTCCTCCTCTTCCCTCTCTTCCTCTTCCCTCCTCTTCCTTCTCCTACTCCTACTCCTTCTCCTTCTCCTCCTCCTTCTTCTTCTTCATCTCTTCCTCCTCCTCTTCCTCTGCCACCTCCTCTTCTTCTTCCTCTTCTTCTTCTTCTTTTTCTTCATCTCTTCCTCATGGGCCTATCACCCTTCTAGCTAGCATCTTAATAAATCATTTATCTGCAAACTACTGTCACTTCTTTTCATCAGCAGATCTTACTAAGATATTATATTGCATTGTCTGTTGACAATATTCAGACAAACACATAAACGACGCTCCATTACGACGTGGCCACAATGGCAATCCACTGTCACCATAGTAACCATCATCTTTACTATTGGGGGGGGGGGTGAACGGGGGGCACATGATAGTGCGATGGTCAGCACGCTGTACCATCAATTGAGAGGTCGTGGGGTCAAATCTCCAAAAACGGACGAAATATACATTTCTTCGTCGAGCTTTCTGCTCCATCTGAGCGATATAACGAGGGCACTGACTGTATACTGTCACTATGTACACTAAAGTGGCACTATATAAATGTATGATTACAATCACAATTGCTGTCAGTGAAAAGATTAGCTGGTGAGGGAGAGGACTCGCTATCCGACCTTGCACGCCGAAGCACACGAGCAATTGCAAGTGAAGGACTTGGTCAAGGTCCCTACGCGGCGACCTGAGGTGGATTCGAACCTGGAACACTCCGGATCCAAGGCACTGAACTCACCACTACACCACCGCGCCTCACTAGCAATTCATATCCATGGTTTATACACGTAATTGATTGATAATTGATTGAGTCGATTGCACCACGATTGACTTTTTGGATTAAACTCTCGTCTCTTGTCCGAAATTGCTAATGATTGCTGCATGCTTATTATAGGTCAATACCAGTACTCACTATACCAGTACTCACTATACCAGTACTCAATATACCAGTACTCACTCTTCTTCTTCTTCTGGTTCTCTGCCCCTAGGCAGGTTCGGCTGTCCAATGTCGCCACTCTTCCCTCCGCTGGGCCTTCTCCTTTAGTCTTTGGTATCCAATCCTCGTCATCATCGTATCCAACATCATCTGTCGTGGTCTTCCTCTTGTTCTTTTCCCCTCCATTTTGCCTTCTATCACAGTTTTTACCAGGTTGTCTCCTCTTAGCGTATGCCCTATCCATTTCCAGTACTCACATGCTCGTGAATTTCATAGACATTCAAATGCTGCAAGTCGACTGATGAAATAAAGAGCATATTCTACGAATCCATATGACACCAAATGTATTTCATTTTATGACATTTCCTATCCGGAAGTCAACAATTTAGATAGGGTGACCACTGACCAGGGCAAGTATGCGAATCATATATCATGTGCGGCAGCTGTGGCTACCATTAGCACTCAAGGAAAAGTGGACCAAAATGTTGCCAAATATCAAAGTAAGAAGTCCGCACATTCAGTCACGTTCTAACATATAGACTTTTAAAAATCATCAGATCATGGTTTTTTTCAATTCATTTATTGTAACCAACCATCAACATACACAATAGACATAGTATAACATGCTTCACATTATCGGATGGTAACAAGGAAGGCCCTAAGGGATGAATATCCCGCTAACAGGGACACCTAATTACATATGCAATTTTAACAGATGGCTAGACGGTTGACATAATGAATTGAACAATAGGCTAAAAGAACAGCATGAGATGACAATTAATGTAGTAAACTTAACTAAAGAACGCAAAACAAACACAACAAATAATAATAAAGTAAAATAAAATCAGTGCCTACAAGGTTAAATATCTTTGCAGTCATTAACCAAGTAGTTGCGCAGTAATGTTTTTGCTCTTTGTAAACTGGAAGCTTGTTGAACATGACTAGGAAACGAGTTCCATATACCTGGTCCAGTATATTTAATATGGAATCTTCTTGAGTTTAAACGAGCGGATATGGCTCGATAATGAGAGGAGTTCCTGGTGGAATAGCAGTGAATTTCAGATCCTTTTTGGAAATACCCTGCAAAGTTAAGGGGAAGAAGATCATGGGTGAACCGATACATAAAGACTCCTATCTGGAAAGTCATTATTTGGTGAAACTTTAATAAATTAAATGATTGAAATAAAGGACTTGAGTGAATAAAAGGCTTAACTCCAGCTATGATACGTATTGCACGTTTTTGGAGAAGTACTAATTTATTGAGCCTGGATTTATATGTAGATGCCCAAACTAAATTACAGTATGAGAGATAAGGATATATTAATGAGTAGTACAATTTAACACGGATAGTGGGGGGGAGTATATGGGAAGTTCGACGAAGGATACCAACACTTTTTGCAACCTTGGCAGAGATATATTTAATATGATCATTCCATGTGAGGTGTTGATCTATGTACACACCAAGAAATTTAGTGGAGCTAACCTGCGTTATGGAGGTATCATTGATAGACAGTTGCAATTCATTCTTGGGGCACATCTTTTTATTAGTTCGAAAGAGCATAAAGTTAGTTTTATCTATGTTTAAGGAAAGTCTATTAGCAGAGAACCATTCGGCTATGAAGACAAGTTCATTGTTTACTGTTTGCATTAGACTCTGGTAGGATTTATGAGAGTAGAAGACATTTGTATCATCAGCAAACAAGATGAATGAAAGAGTAGGAGATATATTAGGCAAGTCATTAATGTATAGAAGAAAAAGCAAGGGTCCGAGATTAGAACCTTGGGGCACACCATATCTAACAACTCTAAAGTCTGAGAGAGCTCCATTGCAGGAAACACACTGGAGACGTCTTTCGAGATAACTGGTAAACCAAGCTAATTGGATGCCTCTGATGCCATAATTAGCTAATTGGTTACCGACTACAAAGCCGAAATATAGTGTTTTGTACTAGGAGACAAGTCAAGATGGAATGAAGAGCTACTGGTAGGGGTGGTAGTAGATGGTAGCACAATGGAATGGCACTACGCAAGTGGTTGAACAATTGGAAGAATAGCATAAAGCAAAGTGTAAAAGTTGGATGAGTACTCGTCTTTTAAGGTCAACTCAAGTCTTTAATTCACGAGATGCATAGTTAATAGGATCTCATACCGCATTGCTGCTGTGGTCTCCCGCTGTGTCCTTGGCTGTGCTCCGTCATACTTGCGTGATCTTTGCTGTCCAGTCTCTGACGTTGCAGCGCGTCGTGTACTTCGCTCTTCGGCTAGGGGTGAACTTCTGGTCCCGCGGGCCCGCTTAGCTATTAAGCAGCGCTGTGCTTTCTCGGTTGTGGGGCCTACAGTCTGGAACGACCTCCCGGTTATGCTTCGCTCTCTACTTGTGGCCCATCCGGCTGGGTTCTACAAGTCTCTCAAGTCTTTTTTCTTTGCTCGTGGTTGGGCTGGGAGCGCCTCTGAGTAGTTTCTTGAAGGGGCGCTATATAAATGCTATGAATGAATGAATGAATGAATGAATGAATGAATGAATGAATAGGTGATAGGAAATAGGTAATAAGTAACAGGTAATTGGCAATAGGTAATAGGCAATAGGTAGTAGGTAATAGTTAATAGGTAATAAGAGAAATAGGACGTGACATGGCTTGTTTTAGCATGCAGTTGTAGGCCTACACAAAATGGATTTGTGCAGTTATAGAAGCACCTCTGGGCAGTGAAAACTAGGCCAAAAAAGGTCATTGTCCTCGGATTGTGAGCAATTTACCATGGACGATGTGCAGTGAAGAATGAGAAATAGAGGTTTGAATTAGATGATATAATAAAAAAACATTTTCAGAAACCGACAAGAAGTGTGAATTCACTACCAGAATTTCGAATTTCTACTCAAAGACTTAACTTTTCAGAAATTTCAAAAGTGTGAGTTGACTACCGCAATTCTTTTTACTTAAAGTCTAAAAGAAAATTCATAAGAAAAAAGCGCATAAAACCCTCACAGCCTCAGCGGCTGGCCGCCAAAAGAGAAAGAACGGTGGTTTGTGCAGTTCTAAAAATTTCTTTAGAAAGACGTAAATCCGACATGACAGGTGCCTTAAAGAATCTTCCAAAAAAAACCAGACCAGCTGAAACCTGGATTCAGTGTAATCCTCAACAAATGAGTAGTTCTGACAGTCTTTTGATGAGAGAAATTTTATCCATACAAATACCGCAGATTATATTTAAACTCGAGGATTTTGTGGAGAGAAGTCGCTTCCAATTAAACGCAAAAGACACTTTGAATTCTATCTTTTCTCAATGTTGCGTTGCATTTTTCAGACCGTCTGCAACTGATTACACCTTGCGACTGAAATAGACGCTAAGTTGATCAAAACCACGTGACCTGCAGAGAATCATGAGCTGGGTTAATCCAGTAACAGATGTCGTAATGGGTTAGGATATCTCGCTAAATGGTAAACTGCCACGGGCATCTGGTATCAGTGCATGGCTTCTATTTGGCTATACAGACTCAGTAAGGCAGCCAGGCCATTTTTTGTCTGCTAATATCGAATACCCAGCACCGTTTTCAACTTAAAAGGAAGAAATTGTCAGCACCATAGTCGTAAAAAACGTTTTTCGCTTTCTATTCTTCTCAGGAAAATCCTGTCTTTCATTTCTTTATTTTTCGTCTCATTTTCCCACAAATTTTTTTGTGTGTGACCAAATCTATTTATTTGCTGTTTGTAATTATTTTTCTTAATTTTATCTTTGCCTGAGATCCCTCGACCATGTTGTCTTCGTACTTTCAATGGTTCTGCCAATTCAGGAAGTCAAATGTGTAAACAAGATTTTTAATCTTAAATTGTAGTACAAGGTGTAAAAAAGTCCAAGTATTTTTAATTTTCTGTCTTTTTCTTGTTTCTTTTTCTGTTTTATGACAAATACGACATTTTATTCCATGTTATATTCCATTTTAAGCATCTATGGTCAGCACCGAGGTTGCGCTTACTTCAAAATTCATTCAACGTTGGACCAAAAGTAACTAGACTGTATACCAGACAAATAGTCAAAGACGAATCAATGAAATGCAGCCGCCATCCATTGACTTTACAATCTCGACTTTACTGGTCTATCCAAATTTAAACATTTACATGACAGAAATTGACACTCAACAGATGTCCCAGAAAAATACCTGGTCAGAAAATCTCGAGTTCTTCACCGCTGATCTCCATGCCACAGTGTGTTATCCAGTGGGCTACCGGGTCCTCCGCTAATCAGGGCCGTTTTTAAGAAATTTTTAGAACTGCACAACTACTTCTTACCTTTCCCATCATCCATGGTAAATTACTTCCAATCGGAGGACAATGACCTTTTTTGCTAGTTTTAACTGTACAGAAGTGCTTCTACAACTGCACATTCTGTGTACAACTGCACGTTAAAAAAAATCCCTGCTGCTAACATAGCGCTGGTGAATAAGCTTTTGTCCATGAATTGGCTTTTGTGAGAAATTCTCAAAAGATTTATATTACATTACTTTATGATGCTAAGCAAAGCCAAGAAATGAAGCCACTCACCAAAGACACACAGAGTCTGCCGCTGAACTGCTCTCCAACATGCTTCTGATGTCCCGAAAAACACTTCTCGATGTTCTGAGTGAATTTCAATCGAACATCAACGAGTCTGAAGAGACAGAGCGCCGAGTAAGAAGACTCCCCTTCATCCTCTTCATCCTCCTCCTCTTCACCATCCTCATAATCCTGCGACGACTTCACAAACGTTGCCAACAGAACGTGATCGGTCACACTCAAGCGTA
This sequence comes from Lumbricus terrestris, assembly GCA_949752735.1. Classification (NCBI taxonomy): domain Eukaryota; kingdom Metazoa; phylum Annelida; class Clitellata; order Crassiclitellata; family Lumbricidae; genus Lumbricus; species Lumbricus terrestris. Next base: position 4,113,709 of record OX457052.1, read on the forward strand.
GTTTCTTCGCAAGATCAGAACCGGGTCGGACGATAGTCGCAGAACTGATGCGACTGTATCTGCCGCCGTCAGATCGGCATTCGAGCGGCATTTCAACGTACGAGTGGAAAGTGCGATCACCCTGACAGACCTGAACCACTTTCGACGCAAACCTGCTCGACACCTTCGGCAGAAATCCCGAGTTCTCCATGGAAAACGTCTCCGGTTGCACCGTGACGAAGTAACTGTAGCCACCGACGCTGAAACCGGCGACGTACGAAATCAGATATTTTTCGATGGCCTCGCGTCGAAGGCGAACAAAAGTACCGCCGGTCAGGCCGTCCATGAACGCAAACCGGAAAGCGTTGGAGCCGACGAGGTTTCGGCTGGAGACGGCGGGAACAGTCTGTCGGACGGAGGTTGACACCACACCCGTGTAAGTGGCGGCCACGTAAAGTACGTCGCGACCCGCGGGTCCGGGCCCGACGAACGCAACGGTGGAATACTCGGGGCTGTTCGCCGCGATGAAGTAGTCCGTGTTCCCGTGACTGTAATGCTCCTTCATCGCGGTTATGTTTGAAAGACTTCTCGTCTGGCAAATGCCTTGATGCGCGCTGCCACAAGTTATGAGTTGCCGATTCGAACGATCCACGACCAAAACTTTATTTACGTTGTTGGTCGGCGTCGCCTCGAATCGTGCCGCCCCGCCCCCGCTGCACGGGTTCTCCCCGAACGCCTCCGTGCACCGGAAATTATCGAGCAGAGGTCCGGTCCTTGCTTCGTGCAACGTTCGAAGGTCACGATCCAGGTGGAAGAGTCGGTTTGTCGCGCCAACGAACAGGGAGTCCGTTGCGACGTCGACTTCGAGATGTTGGAGATGTTCGTGGAAATGGACGTTGAGATGTTGGTGAGAATTTTCATTCGCCATCGCTAGTTCCTCGCACATGAACGCCAACAGCAGATGAAGCAACACTTCCATCGTCGTCGAACACATTATGATTATCAAGAACACTTCTTATTGCTCATAATTACGATTGTTGAAGTATTCATAAGAAAGCAGAATGAAATTCGGGTCGAATGACTGGCCAGAACTGCAGTCCTCTGAGATTTCCATTTTCCCAGCGAGCCATCATAACCTCAAGTAGCAAAACCACGTGTGTCCAAATTGTATCATGACGGTTGTAGGATTCCAGTTTCCATAATAAATGCACTGACACCGTCGGATGCAGATGCAGTCTCTCTCCATGCTGCTGTAGAAGAATTACCTGAAAGTAGGAAATTGGCAACAGTGAAATACCAACGATATCAGAGCCAACTCATGCACAATTCAAATGATTGAAAATGAATACAATAGTATAATAAGAATAATAAGAATAAATTTTTATTTTTTTATCCTAAGGGATTTGAGGCACATCGAGTAAAAACAATAACAAAAATAATAATAACAACAACATTTTTATGGCGCCGTAACGCAGTTAGACGAGCGTTTCACATAAAGTAAACAACAGGAAAGTCCTTAAAATAAATGTCTCGAGTCCAGATTTCAAGGAATCAACCGAGTCAGCTGCTCACATGGCAGGAGGAAGACTGTTCCAGCAGCTACGGGTGGTCACTGAGAAAGTGAGATCACCAAAACGGGTTTTCATCCACCACAGAACATGCTAAAAATACTCTTCATTAATCAATCAATTGCGAAGCAAATTTTAGCACACACACAAAATTCTAAAAATATACTACTCCTTCTAATTCTAGAAACGCACATGTAGGCCTACAATAATTTTACAATTACAAGCAGAATTATACAACTAATTTTACAAAAACATTCGCGTACAGATATTAAAAGTAAGAGACATTTCTGCGAGTCAAAGTCACGATAGGAATGAAACAAGAGTACCGGTAACGTGAATGAAGAGATATCCAATCCATCGTAAAGAGCATTTAATGCTTTCTATTCACAGCAGAATAATTTCAACAAAGTAGGCCGACATAAGACGAGAAAGAAGAAAAGCAGGAAAAGTCATAATAACCCATCAACACAAAAACCTAATAAAGTCTATAAAGCCCGAGAATGGCTACGCTGCATAAGCAGTAGTTACACAAAAAGCAAACATATTAAATCCATTTAGTTATTATTCGCCTATTCAGACTGATGAACTGCTTAAGATCTATTTGTTTATTTGTCCAGATGAGGAGCGTGGGTGCGCATGCACACGCGCGTGTGTGTGCATATGTGTGCGTGTTTGTGTGTATGTGTGCATGTGTTCGTGCATGTGTGGGTGCGTGTGTGTGCATGTGTGAGTGTATGTTAGTGTGCGTGTATGTGTATGCATGCATGTGTTCACACACACGTGCCCATGCATGTACGTGTGTGTGTGTGTCTTTTTACCTTTCTATCTGTTCTACTAACTCCATCTTATTTTAATCCATGTCCGTCCATCCGTCTGTCTATGCAGCCTGATGTGTTTGTGAAGTGATAGAAGCCTTGTCAGGTTCAGCGCTTGTCTAGAGCTGACGGACTATGATTAAGTCCTCAGGACAGAGATCAATGATGGCTGCTGCTGCTGCTGCTGCTGCTCATAATGATGCTCTTAGCTCATAGACTTAGCGTCGCCCCCATCTTTCCACGGTCCAAGGGTTTCCAATCCACGGTCCAAGGGTTTCCAATCATAGCAGAGGTGGACACAGGACAGATTCTCCAGAATGATACACAGGCAAGAGGTGGAAGGAGGAGGAGAGGAGGAAGGAAAGGGAGGAGGAGGAGGAGGCAGCACATAATGGCAATTATGACACGAAATTTATGCCCTGACACAGCGATGTGTCACGATGTGTCACGCTTCAGCTAAATAATGTACAGAAGGAAGGACGAGATTACCATACCATTGCTACCACTATACCATTGCAACCATTATACCATTACACCATTGCTACCATTACTACCATTATACCATTATGCCATGATACCATTGCTACCATTATACCATTAAACCATTGCTACCATTATGCCATTATACCATTGCTACCATTATGCCATTATGCCATTGCTACCATTATGCCATTATACCATTGCTACCATTATGCCATTATACCATTGCTACCATTATGCCATTATACCATTGCTACCATTATGCCATTATACCATTGCTACCATTATGCCATTATACCATTGCTACCATTATGCCATTATACCATTGCTACCATTATGCCATTATGCCATTGCTACCATTATGCCATTATACCATTGCTACCATTATGCCATTATACCATTGCTACCATTATGCCATTATGCCATTGCTACCATTATGCCATTATACCATTGCTACCATTATGCCATTATACCATTGCTACCATTATGCCATTATACCATTGCTACCATTATGCCATTATACCATTGCTACCATTATGCCATTATACCATTGCTACCATTATGCCATTATACCATTGCTACCATTATGCCATTATACCATTGCTATCATTATGCCATTATGCCATTGCTATCATTATACCATTATATCATTGCTACCATTGCTAACATTATACCATTATACCATTGCTACCATTATACCATTGCTACCATTATAGCATTATACCATTACTACCATTGCTACTATTATACCATTGCTACCATTATACCATTGCTACCATTGCTACCATTATACCATTGCTACCATTATAGCATTATACCATTACTACCATTGCTACTATTATACCATTGCTACCATTATACCATTGCTACCATTGCTACCATTATACCATTGCTACCATTATAGCATTATACCATTACTACCATTGCTACTGTTATACCATTGCTACCATTATACCATTGCTACCATTATACCACTGCTACCATTATAGCATACCATTGCTACCATTATACCATTGCTACCATTGCTACCATTATACCACTGCTACCATTATAGCATACCATTGCTACCATTATACCACTGCTACCATTATAGCATACCATTGCTACCATTATACCATTGCTACCATCACAAACGCTTATCCAATACATCATCGAGTTGGTAGGCAAGGTAGGGCACTCAAAATGTGCATGCCAACCGCCCCTCCCTCTGCCCCATCCCACAGGACACAACGCTGAATGGAGTGAGTCCCTCATGGAGCAGATCGAAGTGAAATCGCGTGGAATGATCTTTCGTTCACACTCCATCGGTTGGAGGAGGAGACGGATAAGGAGGACTACCTGAGTTGTCAGCGCATAAACAATTGATGGCGAATGGTCACAGAAGCTGGATGTGCAGCGCACGAGAAATGGCGAAAAGGATTTAGCGGGACTTAGAAAATGGGGAAAATGTACGGAATGACATTGCGTAGCGTAGAGACTACGGGTGGAACAAAGAAATCCGTCTGGATTAGTCGTAATCAAGACAAAAGATTAGTTGTAATCAAGACAAAAGGATTTCTAGTGACTTGCAATTTAATGGATAATTAATCAATCGGCCATCACCTGATGATGGCAATTTCTGTTGACAAAACAGTATTATATACTGACGTAATAAATGCAACCAAACAAGTCTTAACCCTTGATCGACTGATGGCATAGAGCTCACAGTTTCTTTAATCGCCGTCATCTTAAGATTTTGAGTTTGATGCAGTGTCATTCAAACTTTTCTCGTCACATCCGACCTAGACTATGTGGAAATAAATGGCTACCAGGGCTTAAAGTGTGCCAGGACGGTCATGGACGGCGTCCATGCACTTATTTTAAAATCTGAACGCCGTCCTGCCACTTATTGGCCGGCAAGCCTGAAAATGTAAGGGGCGTCCAGGCACTTCTTTTGGAAAAGTAGGGGGCGTCCAGGCACTTATTTTTCCACACTTTAAGCACTGATGGCTACTACCAGTACTACTAAAACATTTTATTAAAGTTTCTGTTAGCTGCCGCTGGCGCTTTGCTGATGTGTTGCTTGACTCTGGTTGTGCTAAAAATAAAGATAGCCCCTCGCACTTCTGGCTTTGCCGAACCAGAAGGGATCCAGCACTTAGGCTATTAGTGTTAAGCTACCGAACCCACTGCTGTAAAGCCGACCTGCGTGTCGTGCTATAGTGGGCCGTATTTCGTATAACCTGTACTTGTAATCATTCTGCGGTTTGTCAGATCGAGTCATCAAAAGAAGATTATTATTATTATTATAGATACGTCGCTTCACAGTTTCAACATGTGGATACAGAGAACAAGTCTTTAAATGTATCTATGTAAATATGAGCACTTGTTATAGCGCCCCTTCAAGTTCTCTACTCAGAGGCGCTCCCGACCACAGCACAGACACTGAATCGAAGTTTCACGCCAAAGTGCATGAGCAATTGCGAGCGAAGGACTTGCTCAAGGTCCATACGCGGCGACTTGAGGTGGATTCGAACCTGCCACCCTTCGGCTGCGGCTGCAAGACAGAGAACATACCCCACACCACCACGCCCCAACTAAGAACTGGAAAAGACAATGTCAACGACGACCTGGCATCATTGGATCAGGGTCGTGGAGAAGGATCTGATAACCTAGTAATTCTGTTGTCAAATAGGCAAAGGACAGAACTGAGTCTTTGTGTTGTATCAGTGACATGGATGAGATCAGATGAATTGACAAGAAGAAGAAGAAAAAGAAGAAGAAGAAGAAAAGAAGAAGAAGAAGAGGAGAAGGAGGACGAGGAGGACGAGGAGAAAGCAGAGAAAAAGGAAGAAGAAGAAGACGAAGAAGACGAAGAAGACGAAGACAAAGAAGGAAACAATGAGGCAATCAACAGACGAAGAGAGAAACTACATTGTTCCTTCAGAGCCAACTGGTTTCAAGAATTGTATTCTATTCAAACAATTATAAAGAGCCTATAGCAGGGTCCTAGACAGGTTCAAATGCCCCACGTTGATTAAATTAATTATTAGAAGTGGCCTCAACTAAAGTATACCATTGCAAACATACAGTGGCAAAGCAAAGAAAATTAAACTGAACCACTCAACAATGAGGCAATCAACAAATGATCTAGAATTTTAACAAAAATACTTATCTACAGAGGAGAGAGAGATAGATTAGATTAGATACCACAATGCACATAAAGGGCAAAAGGTCCAAATTAGGCAGTGTCATTCACATTTTATTACATACCATGTATGTTTATATTAATTCAATTATGCATGCATATATATGTAATTACGTATGTGTGTATTATATGTACAGACATGCATAATATCTTGGTGAAACCCTAGAGCTGAGTAATTCGGTTGTTTCGATCTGCATCCTATTCTCGCCTTCCCTATCCTTTTGCCCATTAATTTCATCCGTCAACTTCCTGAAATGAGGGAAGTGCATAAATTGGAATGTGAAGAATGAACCGTCATGGAACTGTCACCTGCCCTCCTCTATTCCTTTAAGGTAGAACCAGAGGAATGAACTAACTGCCAACAGGTTTTTATGTCATCATCTTCACCAGAGAAGTTCATTGTGCATAGGAGTCACAGAAACCAAATGCCTGGTTATTATCATAGTTGTAAAAAACGTTTTTTTCGTTTTTTATTCTCTCCCAAAAAACGTCGTTTTTTTCGTTTTTTATTTTTCCCATCGTTTTTTATCGTTTTTTATTTTTTCTTTAACTTTATTTATTCATTTACTTTCTGTTATTATTTTCCTTAGTTTAATTTTTTCTGATGTTCCTTATGTTTTCCGCCAACTATCAAGGATTCAGCTAACTAAAGTCATTATTTCATCGTTTAACATCATCATTTAAGAGATAGCCTGCGTTTAGCAGGTTCCTAATCAATGTTTTCAAGGTTAAAATGCGGTTTTAGATGTAGCAAAGTCAAATTATTTACCGTTTCCGTTTTTTATCGTTTTTTTGTCGTTTTTTATTTTTTCGAAAAAAACGACGTTTTTTACCGTTTTTTATTTCGTTTCCATCGTTTTTTACATCTATGGTTATTATCAACTACACCATGACTACAGTAGCACAAAGAATGCACCACAAAGGACATCACAAGATCATGACAGCAAGTGATTTAGAGGAGTTAAGAGATAATGTTCCATTTAATGAATTCATCTGATTAAAAAGTATGGATGTAGCCGATGAAGAAGAAGAAGAAGAAGACACAATCTTATTGTATTGTATTTAGACATTTATAAAGCGCCTCTAGTAGGGTGAACCGTTCAGAGGCGCTCCCAGTGCGCAAGTCCCCGCGAGAAGGAGCAGGTTTTGAGAAGAGACAAAGCAGAGGAGCGAGAGACTGACAGACAGAAGTGTAGAGCGAACAGAAGGAGAAAGAGCATTCCAAAGAGAAGGATCAATTGAGACAAAAATTCGAGGCTGAGCCATTATATGCAAGTCAGAGTAACAGAGGTGAAGAATTTTGATCCGGATCATACGATTCAACGCTGCCTAAATAAGAAGCAGCTTCGGTGTAATCAGAAAGATCACCAGCAATGCCCTCCTCCTTCGTCCAGGCTTGAGACTGGCATCACCAGAGCACGAGCAATGGCCGAGTTAAAGTAAAAGGAGTAAAAATAAATAAGACAAATCCAGAAATTATTAAAACTATCTCAACCATGGACATACAAACACACTGCAAACTCACGATTCAACTCAAAAAGTGATGGTTTCTTCTTACTTCCTTTCTTTTTGCTCTATTAGCTTTATTTTGTCTGTCTCAATGTACCACCATGCAGCTTCTGGTTTGCCAACGTGTCATTTGCTAAATAAATACATACATGAAAATAACTGGTCGATTAATAAAGCATAATTATTCTGCTGCACACTCTAGTCTATTAGCTGTGCAAAGGATCCACGGTATCAATCTACCGGGGGAGGGGGAACTCCTCCGAGGGGAGGTCGGGAGTGGGGGAGGAGACCGGGGAGGGGTTAGTCTATATGTAATCAGATGCAAACCGTAGCAACAAACAGAGCCTCACGTCTAGCAGGACAGGCAGCCACACCCAAGCATCTGCTTGAGCAGAACCTGCAGCACAGCAACAGCAGCAACAGCAGCAGCTCATCTGAATATTGTTATAGCGCCACAGCAAGGAATGGATTTCTTATTAGCCGTTTGTCATCAATACATTGACATCGAAGCAGCGGCAGCAGCAGCAGCAGCAGTAGCAGCAGCAGCAGTAGCAGCAGCAGCGGCAGCAGCAGTAGCAGCAGCAGCAGCAGTAGCAGCAGAAGCAGCAGCAACAGCAGCAGCAGCAGCAGCAGCAGTAGCAGTAACAGTAACAGCAACAGCAGCAGTAGCAGCAGCAGCAGCAGCAGCAGTATGCGTTTTTTGTCGGCTGGGTATCCGATGGCCTATCATCACCGGCAGCTGCCTCATCCGTCTGCTCTTTACATGTGATTAACATCGACGCCTCGTCTCCATCAGACGCCAGTCCAAACAACTACCATTCGGGGGGGGGGGGGGAACTGCGGGGATGAACCAGGGGAAGGAACCGGGAGTGAGGAACCGGGGGGGGAGGAACCGGGGGGAGGAACTGGGAGGAGGAACCGGGAGGGAGGAACCGGGAGGGAGGAACCGAGAGGGAGGAACTGGGAGGGAGGAAGCGAGAGGGAGGAACCACAGGGAGGAACCGGGAGGGAGGAACCGTGGGGAGGAACTGGGGGAGGAACCGGGGGAAGTCGGAGTGGGGTGGGGGAAGGGGCTTCGATCGTCTCTCTCTTTCCACTCACAACTCGACTCAATTGATTTCCAGTCTTCAGCTGGAAGAGAAGTCTACTCTCACCAACTCTGTGCTTGAATCGATCTTCCTTACAAACCATTCACTGGTCATCCAACTCAAACACAAACGACCTTGTGTGGTTTGGTCGAATCTGTGACAGAATGGAGGCATTGTTCTCCATGACAGATTCTGTCATCTTAGACAATGGAAGTGTTACGACCCTACATGAAAGTGATCAGATCCGGCCTGGAGGGAAGGGGCTGAATCAACAAACCCCAGATCTAGCTAGAGCATCAAGAAGAGGCATTGTTTGGCTAACTGGGGAGGAGTTTAGGGGTAACAGTTGGCTAATTGAGGAGGGTGTATGGTTTGTTTGTATGTGCACTTGCTATAGCGCCCCTTCAAGAAAACTACTCAGAAGTGCTCTCGATTACAGCGCGGACACTGAGTCGAAGTTTCACGACAAAGTGCTGAGCAGTTGCAAGTGAATGACTTGCTCAAGGTGCCTACACACTACACAAGTTATGGTAAACGGTTGGTTTACTGGTGAGGGCAGGCAATGGTTGGCTAACTGGGAAGACTTTTCCAATTCCCATATTAAATAAACAATGTATTTTTTCACTTTTCTACAGTCATAAATATATTTTTCACGCTGATAAATATCACTAACAGCTAATGTGAATATTTGTGCGAACCAAACCATTGCGAACTAATGTGACGCTCAGCGTTAAGAAAGTATTTTCCACCCAATATTTCTTCCAATCAACACCATAGGTCCAAGTCATATATGCCAAATCGTAAAATCAATGTCTCTACTCATAAATCCCAGTTGCACCACAACTGACTCTGACATCCTGTGTGGCGGCATTGCCAACACTGGAAAATGCTTACCAAACATCTTCTGAATCAGGTTAGTGGCTTACACAATGTTCACACAAAAAAACTACATGCAGTTCTAAAAAAAAGACTGTTATGGACTGACTGAAAAAGGGCTGTAGATAATATGTCATAAGGTTGAAGCTTAATAGGTTAAAGCTCTGCACGAGTAATGACTTAAGAGGTTAAAGATGCCGGCAAAGACCCGAACTCTCAACGAAGAAGTGAATACATAAACGCCAACCTAAAAGCCATAGAAACTTGACATCAGCAGGTCGACCAGCAGCGAGTCCTGCTTGAGACGAGGCACAGAGAGAGACGCAAGTCCATTATGGAGGTAAAAGCCAGCAGCGAGAGAGCAAAAGCGAAAAGCCGTTAAGAGTAACGGGTCATTAATGCGGCTAAAGACGAGAGGAGGAGGAGGTGGGACGGCAAACGCTGGAGACGAAAGCCGATCTCGCGGTGACTCAAGTGACGTTCGTTCCACATGGAAATGGCAAAGGAAAAGAACGTGCTCATTCCCACCAGAGTTTAAGAAGAAGGGAGAATGGAGGATAAAGACCACTCAACACAGATGACAGACACATAGAGAGACTGACCGACCAATGAACTGGCAGTAAACAGCGTGTACAAAGAGAGACCAGTTTATGATCATTCAACCAATAACAAAGGTTTCTTGTTCCCAGATGATTAATAATAATATGATAATAATAATAATGATATTAATAATTATAATAATAATAATGATAATAATAATAAATATAATAAAAACAATAATAACTATAGAAATACTAATAACAATGATAATATAAATAATAAAAAAAACAATAATAGTATAAACACAGTGTCTTAGATAGAGGCTGAGAGATTACATTTACTATGGGCGAAAAGCAATAATTATAATAATGGCCTATTCTTCTAATGGCATATTTAAATTTAATGGCATATTTAAATGTAATGGCACATTTATATTTAATGACATATTTAAATTTAATGGCATGTTTGAATTTAATGGCACATCTATATTTAATGGCATATTTAAATTTAATGGCATATTTAAATTTAATGGCACATTTATATTTAATGGCATATTTCTCAGCACAATCCCTCAAAACAGGACAACTAATGTGGACAAAATTATAAAATAAAAAAAATACTAATACTAATAATAATAAAATTATAATACTTATAGTCATTATAATAATAATATCATTAGTATATAAATAATAAAAAGAATAATAAGAAAATCAATTAGGCGACATAACTCGTTCATAACCTTTGGATATTTCTTATATCACCAAGAAAATACAAAGAAAAAGAAAGAAGAAATCTTAAAGCCGCAATAATAATTCAATTGCTTAAAATGTTGCAACATTTCGGACGTATGAGGATAATTGCTAAATCATAATTCCAATCCTAATCTCCAGGCTTCTAAAGCGCTACACATACGAAAGCCAAGTTCAAAGTACCAGTTTAGGTTATTCATGAGCCAAGTTCAAGCAATAAAAAAAATTGACCAAAGAATAGAACACTATTAGCAATACATAATTTATGTAAAGTATAAAATATAAATAAAATACAATACTAAAGCCCATTCATCTCAATCTATAAGCACTCACAATGGTGAGGTGCAGAATGGGATGATGCCTAATAACTATAACACTCAGATCTTTAATTCTAAAGAAGCTGAGAACCTATAAGTTACAGGATTAAACTAGCATCAAAATCCTCATCATTTACAGATCCATCAGCTCTGTCCTTTTCTCTCTGTCCTTTTCTTTTCTGTTCATTTTTTTCATACTGTCCGCAACTTAAGAAGTTATATATAGCGCCTCTTCGAGCCAACAATATTGCAAGTTGTATTGCAAGCAGTCTGTTCTGTTTGTATTTAAGATTGAACTGCATGCTGTAACCAGCTGCGGTCTGTCAACTGGATTGCTGAATGAACGGGAAAAATTATTATTGGTTAGGCAACTCAGAAGCGCTCCCTGCCCAACCACGGCTAAATAGGATAGCTTTGAGATTCTTGAGGAACAGTGTGGTGTGCTCCAGGGCAATAAGTGTAACAGGGAGGTCATTCCAGGTTGTAGGACCAGCGACCGAGAATGAATGGTGTTGTGCATCCTTAGGACTTCACAAAATTGACCAGCTAATTGGAAATACTTTCGAAGCCCAACAAAACGCTGGAAGCAGATTGAATTGCCTAATAACTACAAGAACTAATGATGCCAAAAGCAGATTTTTATAGACTGCTCTCAGTTTCTAATGCACAGACGTTGTGCAAGTCATTATACAACAGAGCACTACGGTAGTACCTAGATGCGAAACCTAACGCTTCATGTAACTGTATACTTTAATTGCCAATTACTCCAAAAATCCAGATCCCAGAGGTGTGGACAAAATCTATCTTGACAGTAATACCAAAGAAGGGAGACCTGATGGAGTGTAAGAATTACAGAACAATTGCATTAATGAGCCATATGGGTAAAGTGATGATGAAGATACTAACATACAGACTAAGGGATCAACTGGAGAATCAGATTGTGGATGAACAAGCAGGATTCAGAAGGGATAGAAGTACCGTACAGCAAATACTGATGTTAAGACTAATAGCAGAAAAAGCAAAAAGGAAAGGCAGAGTTATATACAATTGCTTTATAGATTTCCAAAAAGCATTCGACTCGGTCAAACAGAATGTAATATGGGCAACACTCCGATCCTATGGTGTGGGAAAACAACTGGTGCAAATTCTGCAAAATACCGGCGAACAGTCAAAGGCAGCAGTGAGGATAGACAAGGAACTAGGTGAATGGTTTAAAATCAGTATAGGAACAAAGCAGGGAGACCCAGTCTCACCCATTGAATTCATTGGATACTTGGAAAGAGTAATGGATGAGATACAAGACAACGGGACTGGAATATCGGTGCAAGGACAAACAATTAACAATTTAAGATTTGCGGATGACGTAGATCTCCTAGAAGAGAATTTTGACATACTTCAAGAGAATGTGGAACTGCTGGATAGAGCGGGCGAAAAGGCAAACTTGAAAATCAACATCGGAAAGACAAAGACAATGGCATTTGGGAAAGAAGAAATAGAAAAGAACATCAAGGTTAGAGGAGAAATCATCGAAAATGTCACAGAATTCGTATACTTAGGGAGCCTTCTAACGTCCGATAACAGCTGCACGAAGGAGATTAGAAGAAGAATAAACAAAGCAAAAGGGATAATGGCGGGATTCAACAACATATGGAGGAGTAAAACAATGTCACATGGCATAAAGAAAAGAATACTAGAAACATGCGTATTTAGCACGGCATTGTATGCATGCGAAACCTGGACAATAAAAAAGGAGGACAAGCAGAGGATATTGGCTTTCGAAATGTACTGTTATAGGAGAATACTGCAGATCAACTGGACACAGAAAATAACTAACATAGAAGTGCGAAGAAGACTCAACAGCAAATCAGATATGATAGAAACCATAATGAAAAGGAAACTGAAACTATTCGGACACATCCAAAGAATGAGCGATGATAGAAAGATAAAGAGCATAATGACGGGAATCATGGAGGGAACGGGGAGAAGGGGAAGACCATGCAGAGAATGGTTGCAGGACATAGAAGAGTGGTGTGGGATGAATGCACAGGAGCTGACACACCGAGCACGGGACAGAGAATCATGGAGGAGAGTAGTCAAGTGTGCAGTGGACACCTACGGGCTGTCAGCCCATGGACAATGAAGAAGAAGAAGAAGACTCCAAAAATCATCACTTTTAGGGATTGTTGTGTCTACCAGGCTCTACCAATCAGACATGTGCTGAATAGAATGCAGATCAACTCTTTATTTCACTGAGTATTATTCAGTAGATTTTCAAAATGCCAATAACTTCATGCCGACAATCTCGGCCCTTTCACCTATACATCCACAAATAAATGACACCTAGCCAAATGAAGACAATGGCTATATCAACTAATGGGGGAGGAAGCAGCCAGTGTACATGATGCCCATCCACCGAATAATTAAGGAGGGACATTACCATAAACAATCCATAAGAGAATTTCTTGAAACATCATACAAACTTCCTCAGAAACAGAGACAAAGAACTGAAATACTGGAAGAAATTCCCTGATAGAAACAAACAATTACTTTATATATCTCCAATATATTCTTCCAGACTTCAATAGGATACAATTTTGAGTGTGAACAGAACACACCCATTTCATATGTATCAAGTATCACCACACCTGCACATGATGTTATCAGTTTTCTGCATTCGAATTGACTACCAATAATAAGCAGGTGTTAATCAGACTTTTTGCCACACAAGGCAGTGGCCAGGTAAGTATGAATGCCAAAGTTTATAGTCATTGTTGTTGGGGTGTAATTAGTCATTGTTATGTAACACTAATTATAATTAATGCAAAGAGATGAAGAGTGGTCTTTTGACCTTTTGGAATAAGCAGAGGTTCATTAGCAGCAGAACATCTCCAGGTACAAATGTAAAAAAATATACACAACCTCCTTTCGAAAAAGCAACACCAATGACCACCACACGACCATCACTGACACCATCAACAACACCACGACCACCACACATCACCAACTGAACACGAACTGAATAAAACAAACGAATGAGGAACTTTTAAAAAATTTGTGTGCATGATCATGTACATATATATATATATATATATATATAATATAAATATATAAAAACTATTTTTGGATCGTCAAAAACAGTGGGTGAACTCACTAAAAGTACGGGTAATCATTTTTGTTCTGTTTCAAATGTTTTGTCAAAATTTTGATGTTGAATGTAAACACAAATTATTTTAAAGCCTGTAAAACTCGACTTAAAAATCCTAACTTCTCACCAAGACATTTGCAAAAACCTTAGGACCACTTTTTTGACCAACCTGCATACAAATGTGCGTACAATTGTATATATATATTTATTTATTATATACATACACACAAAGTAGTGAGTAACTTTTCATAGACTTTCAGCTGAGACAGCCAGTGGAGCCAGCATGAGCAGATGGAGGAGACTTTGCTGGTGAAACCGAAGATGCAGCAGCGGTTGAAGACAACAGTTGTACAATCAGACGAACCGATCTTCACTTCATCAGCTGCAGAAAATTGCTTCAAGCATTTTATTCTCCCGCCGGGTCTTTGAAGTCTAGAAGATGCTTCGAGATAGCAGCAGGGAGATAACAAAGAGGAGAAACAGAGGATGCGGGTAATAATGAAACATCCGAGGAGAGAGGAAGAGAGGGAGAAGGGAGGGAGCGCAAGGGCAATCAGGGAGACTGATGCGCGCCACACAAAGGAACCACCCAGGCGATCATCATCATAACTCACATTCCAGACCTGATAAAATATATGTCAATAATCTGCTTATTTCCGGTGTCTGGTGGTCGTAGGGCAATCGCAATCGCACAACAGACGAATGAAATATGCAGCTATACGATGACGACGACCGACGAAGGCAGGAAGGGTTCGCATTAGGAAATAACATACAATGCGGAACAATATGTTGCCCAGCACTGACATGACTGAAAGCTGATTCTGTAGAGATTAAAGAGTGTGGATAAAACTGAAGTCCACATAGGTAGACCTTAACATTGATAAAGACCTGGTTCACAACGAAGATGATGATGATGACGACGATGACGACAACTATGACGATGACGACAATGATGACGATGATTATGATGACAATGATGACAACGACGACAATGACAATGATGATGATCTTACCAATGATGATAATGATGATGATGACGACAACGATGATTACGATGACGATAATGATAATTGCAATTGTTTCATCAGCCACTTTCCTTGTCCTAGTCATCATCATCATCATCGAAATCCTTGGGCTAAACGCCCGTAGGTGTCCGGCGCCACTCTCTGTTTGAGTCTGTCTCGCGTCATGTTGCCCATCTTCAACCTGTCCGGTCTGCAGGTCCATACCATTAACATCTTGAACCAGCTAGACCACCTTGTCTGATGAAGAGAATATTGGGAGAGAGGCACGAAGGACAACCTGGTTCAATGCCCGTATGTGTCCCACGCTCTCTCCCCCTCGACTCTCTCCACTGGTCTGTACTGACCGACCTGTGCATTGTCAGCTCCACATCATGACACCTTGAAGCATCTGGGTCGCTATGTCACTTGTGCCGTGGTTTTTGCGGATTTCAATGGTCTTGGTCTTTTACTGCCAGTGTATCTCCACCCATCTGGCAAACCTTCCTCATTTTATCCGGGCTTAGGACCGGCACAGGGAAGTTGCTGGTTCCCTGTGGCAGAGGATGGATGCAGTTTAACGTCGTGCCCAGGACCAACGTCCTAGTACTGTTGTCCTAGCAGGGGCGGATCCAGGGGGGGGCCAATCCGGCCATGGCCCCCCCATTTCAAAAATTTCTTTCTTTTTACCAGCTATTTTGCTCGGAAAGTAGACGTGGCCCCCCCCAAGAGTAGTTTCATAGGACTTTGGCCCCCCCTTCGAAAATTTCTGTATCCGCCCTTGTGTCCTAGTCCTTCGTCCTAGTACTGTTTAAAAATTCAGACAATCAACTCATAGGAAATCATTGTCAGGCTGTCTTCAGGAATTTCAGAAGAATTGAGCGCAATCTCTCGATCACAATTCGAAAAATCATTCCATTAATTTAATTAATTAATTAATTAATTATTATCTATGAACATCAATTACACAGATCTGTGTAGTTCCACTCACACTCACACGTTTCGTTCTCTTGTTAAAACTCCAAAGACTCGCAGAAGAAACTCATCAACCTCATCTTCACCAAAGAAAAATCATGCGGCATAAAAAACACTATGCTGTCTCCTCATTAAAATGTTGGCAAACGGCTTTGCAGAAAAGCAGGAGAAAGTTCAAATCTTGCATGCAATCAAAAGAAGAAAACAACAGCGAAGGAGCAATAAAACAGGACAAGATTGGCCTGCTCAGTGCTCAGTGACTGCGCAAAAGACGGCCACCAACGTGGTGACATCAGGCCGACCAAAGACTAGAACGACTGTAGGCCTATTTTGCAACACAGACAACAAATCTCGTGGCCATCTGACAACCAATAACTTGACTGCAGCAACAAGCAATAAAAACAAGATAAACGAAAATAATGTTTCTCCAACGCATCACAGCCATTCTACGTATAACGCTTCTTCCACAGGATAACGACGTGGCCACAGTAGAAATCATTCAGTATTCAGTGTCTGCCTTTTTCAAACAGCCTGCAGTGCAAGATCGATTAAAAATAGTTGAACATTTGGAACACATGAACTCATGTGTAGTTCGAAATACAAACGAATAAACAAAAGATAAGAATATTCTTTAATTCACCAATTGCTAACCGCATTTTGGTTTACAGACATAGTACAATTAAATGAAATATGCATGACATGTAATAGGCAGATACATATTAACGGAGTAATGGATAACAGAGTCCAGTTGATTTCCATGTTTTCCGACGAATTAAATGAACACAAATCAAGAAGGAATTTGAATTGGAACGATGAGGCTGAGGTCTAAAGACTGGATGAAAAGAAGAATAAAGAGAGCGATTCATAAACCATTTGATATGTTGTGGCTGATGAGACAGAAACACTAAGGCGAGAAAGTCACGCACCACCGACTAACACCCGGAAACTCACACCTTAGCGTCCAAACAAGGGTTGCCAGAATAAAAAAATGCTTTGTCGCGAGATCACGTCAGAAAGTAGCGAAACGTTGCAAGATGAGTTGCACTTTCCTCGTTTCGTTAGTCATGTCAAAAGATACTTCATGAAACCATCGACGTAAAAATTCAGATTGCAGGCGGCCTAGTTCTTACCGTAGACCAGTCCGTATGCCATAGAGCAAGGATTTATTATTAAGTCCGCAATCAGTGGCGGCGCTAGGGGGGGCCAAGCCCCCCCCATAAGAGACTCAGCCCCCCCCTATAAGAGGCTCAGCCCCCCTTTTTTACATTTAAATATCCACAATTTTCGAAAAAAAGGGGGAAAGGTCGTCAGAAATTTCGGCGCTGAAAAAAAGGTCGTCAGAAATTTCGACGGATCAAAATGGGAAATTTCCGCCGTGAGGCTTCAGCCCCCCCCAAAACTGAAAACGTGGCGCCGCCACTGTCCGCAATGCAAACATAATGAATAGTAGCTAGTAAAGGTAATCTAGCTGTCAAATTATGAGAATTCACAATGTCACTGTTGCAACCACGGGACAATACAAATGCAAAAGGAGCCCAAAATATTGTGAGGTCCACACGACAAAGTTTTCAGTTGCCAGCACATTGAAAAGTAGCCCAACTGCACTTTTCGCGATGACCCGGCAACCCTCGGCAACGTTCACCGCAAGGTCCATGATTCATATCACAGTGCATTGCATTAGCTGAATAAATCTAGGAATCAAAGCTGTCAATTTGTTGGCACCTGTATTACAGGCCAGCCAGCACTGGACCATGGATGTGTTGATGAGCATAATAATGCCGCATGCCTATCTTCATTTCGTTTAAGCCATCAAGCAGAGCTAATTCATATCAGATGATCTATGCCGCACTAATACACTGCTGACTAGAATACGTTATATTTATGCAGGAGACGATGATCTAGTTAGAAGCCAATGTAGTAATTCCCTGCTATACAGCCACCTGTCCAACGTAAAGCAACCCAGAAGTCAAAAGCTTAAACAGTTGTTGCAACATTCACGTCAACAACCGTTTTTCGAACAACACCGCAACGATAATTCTCTCGACGACTGACAGCGTCAGCATAAAACTCTCGATTCCATGGTTTCGTTGGTGTGGCTTTTTTAACACAAATCACAGTGCACACCTGCTGTGCTATTGCTGTGGCAGACAGCTCCTGTTGAAGAACTCTGTCGGCTTTATAACAGCAGTTGTCTCTTGGGGCATTGAAAGCATACACTGGTGGCCCATTGATTTGCCACCACGTCCTTAGCACGCTGGTAAAACGCGCATTGTTGAAAGAGTGCCGACAAAAGTGCGATGTCAAAAGTGCGCTGACAAAAGCGTTAACCGACTTAAACGTGCATGACAAATGCGCGACGATAATAACAGGCGTCAAGCGCCAATGTTCATGATGACAGTCACCAATTCCAATTTTCAGTTAGTCAAGTGTTATTTTTATTAATCTGACTGCTAGTTTAGAAACTAGTTTCATCAATACATTTTCTACATTCACAAAAAATCTTTTCATCAGTCCAGCTTCTATTTAAAATAATAATCAGCAATTATTTTTTCATCAATCCAGCTTCCATTTAAGCAGGACTTCATTTCATCAGTCCAACTTCTGCTTAAGCAATAATTCTTTTCATCAATCCAGCTTCCATTAATCAAGCATTATTTTCATTGATCCAGTTTCCATTTAATCAAGAGTTTTTTCATCAATCCAGTTTCTAGGCCTACTCAGACAAAGCTTTTTCCACTAATCCAACTTCTGTTTAAGCAAGAATTAGAATGGGCAAATAATTTTGAACGCTAATGGGATAAATTATATGCAGACTAAGTCAATGCCTGCTAGCTTTCTTTCCAATATAAGAATGTGACACACACTCATTGTTACCAAATCAGCCTTTCACTCTTGGGTCAAGGTTGCAAACACTTATTAAAATGGTCCACAAGTCAAACTAACAATGTACCTAATCATGAGCATCATCCAAAATAACTATAGACACAACTAAACTAGATATAAGCCTACATTTTGCAGTTTTTAAATAGGAGATTTATAAATTATATTCCACACTGTTTGATTATTTCCTTGAAAAAAAATCTAAAAGTGAAGCAACATGCAAAAGACACACACGAGCAAAAGTCATTGTCGTCCCACGGAGCATTAATTGCTCACCCAAATGGAACCAGTCTAAGTTTAGCGAATGACTTTCACCTAAGCAGCTGTAACCTCTCATTCGACCTGCCAACTGCGCATTCAAGATAGCGGCTGATGGAATAATGTCCACCAATAACAGTCTATCTTTTTCGGTAACGGCCACATTAATAAAGACGCGAGGCTGCATTTAAAACATCCAATGTCGACCTCCCCCCCTCGGAGGCAGTACCCATAAATTCATCTTTATAGATCTGCCTTTCCATGGCAACCAAAAACAAATTGCCCAGTTGCCAACAACATCAAGTCGACCTCACGGCCACACGACCAGTTGCCAACACCATAAAGGCAAGCCCTATGACCACAAAACGCGTTGCCAACATCATAAAGGCAAGCCCTATGACCACACAACGAGTTGCCAGCGCCATAAAGGCAAGCCCTATGACCCGATTATATGGCCAAATAACATCGGTCTGCAAGATCATGGCCTGAAGCGATGGTTTAGTGGTTGTGAATAATCACTGGCATTCTGCTTAGCTCTATAGAGTGGTGCTTAAGAAATGTTGAGTTTACGGTGTATACGATATGACTGCCAGCCTTCAAGATTACTGCTTAGAGTTAAGAGCAACTCACGCTCTGCACTTGCAGAACCCTGTTGCAGACGATAAGCGCATATGCAACTCTATCCATACATAAATGTGTATGAGCACCAGATGCAGTGGAGAAAGAAAATGTTATTCCATAGGTGTTTTGGTCACCTCTAACACTGTTTCTGACAACCATAGCATTAACAGCTGAATAGGTCCATCCACATGGAATGGCATTTCCCCTCTTCTATACAAGCTAAGCTCAGGTCAGGACTCTTCTCCACATCCTCTTGAGCTCTCTCAAGACGTTTCCACGGGGCTTCTGCACTGAAAAGCACCGCTGCGTAGTCTATGCTGCAAGAGGTGTTATATAAATTTTTTAGATACGATACAATTTGACCTCTCTCTCCAAACACTGTGATGTGCCACTTAAAGATTTTGCCATCCATAGAAAAATGGCTCCTCATATAGGTTCTGAACATCTAATCTTCAAGGTGCCTTCATCCATGCCACTTGGATTGTGATCAACCAACAGAAATTCTCACATATATTTCAAACTACATAATTATGCCAGGTACTGCGCATTGACTTCTGCATGAAGACAGAATTATATATTCCCAGATCCTTCTCATTCAGTGGCGTATCCAGGAATTTATGAGGGGAGGGGTTTTGGGGGTTTTATGGTCTGGCCGGATGCCCTTTCTGACACCAACCCAACAGTATTACAGTAAATAAAAAGGTAATAAAGTAACAAAGGGAATAAAGTAAGAAAAACAATTGTTACTACAAGCAATTGTTTTGTTTTTTCTTATTTAAGTGGATAAATAACCTCCATAAAAACTTTTTCCCTAGGCCAATGGGGGGTTTTCATCCTCGAAACCCCCCTTGTCTACACCACTGTTCTCATTGTCCCCCTCCCCAACAAACAATGTGGACACAGAATAATATGCGAGACAGTCTCAGTTACTCTCCCGAGGCGCCTGCTTCCTGTTGCGGAACTTCTCCCCTCAGGGTTGGAATCCAACCCTTCCTGAGTTATTTTGTATTTTCCATATGACTACACGTCCAACCCTTTCAATGTTTTTTCTCGACTATATTCTCTATTCTCCCAGCTTTGCAATGCATTAAACATTTCCTTGTTTGCCACGGTTCGAGTTTCAGTTGTTTGTCAAAACTATTTTCTTATTCGTCTCAATGCCAAAAGCCACTCATCATGCAACTGAATGCAAAAAGCAGGATCTCATTTACGTGTATGCAAAACATCGGCGCCCAAGGATATTTCTGCAGGGGTGGGGACAAAAAACATAATGGTCACAATAAAAACAATTCGCAGGAGCTTGAAAAATGCAAAGCGGAAAATTAAGAAATGGGTATTTTTCATATATAAGTTTCTAAATGAAAATTTCTCAGCTTCAATTTGTGCATCATTAGCAACATTAGTGTGAAGAAATTTTCCAATAGCCAAAAAGTAATGGTCAAGCAATAAGCATCAATTTTCAAGGGGAAGGGAAGTGCCCCCCACCCGTGTATTCACACCCCTATGTGTGGGCGCTCGTGATGTAAAACCAGCGTCTCACTGGTAAATATATTGGCAAAACCATCTCTTCCATCACCTGAACAAACACCAGCATCCTATTGTTTACCTGTATGTCAAAACCATTCTGTCATTTCTCATCCACAGTTCGCACGCTTCGGTCCGCATCAATCAGCAGCAGCAGCAGCAGCAGCAGCAGCATACCTGTTCATCACTTCATGTAAGCATCTACTCATCCACTAAGCTTCAATATTCATTAGTACATTCGTTCATCCATCCTCCCAACCACCCACTCATTCCATCCCAGGGCCGGAGCAACAAAGAGCGTGGCCCCATCCGAACATATGTCCGGGGTGGCGTGGCCCCTTACAATGCAGAAACTGGAATGTGGTATTTATTTCATGCTATATACAGGGTTTGTATTGAATAGACATGCAGTGCACACGTAGGCCCTATTCCGTATTTACTTTATGGTTTTATCAGTAAAACTGACATGGCATGTGCACTATAGTGTCAATAAATGTCACAAACCTACTAGTTATACCTTAACCTTTTTGCCACTTTTAGGAGTCCACTTTTGTGCGGGGCCCCTTCGGTACGGAGGGCAGTCGCTATGCCTCTGTTCCATCCATCCATCCATTCACCTATCCATAAATCAACCATCTAACCATTCCATGATCCAACCAAGCCATTCATCCACCAATCTATCCATCTAATCAACTTCTATCCATCCTGAAATCTATCAATCCTTGTATCAAAACATCGAGCATCATCCATCCATCCATTCATCCATGCTTTTATCCTGTCATTCATCTTAAAATCTGCAATTTGACATAATTATATGCCCTCAGAGATCGCTGACCTTGTCTAAAACATGTAGGTCAACTGTTTCATAAATTAATCAATCAATCAATTACTTTCAATCAATCGGAGTGCACATGACGCCGACGCCTCCAAAAGGCATCTGTCAGGAATTCTGCCAAAAGTCAATTCAGCAAAGAAGCAACAAATACGTCAACTGCTTCCTTTCACAAAAATAAGTCAGACCCGCAAACAAGAACAAAGATCAGAAAAGATTGTAATAATCTTTATTTCATTTCAAAATCAAATTTCACATATATATACCCTCATTCATTTATCACATGAATGGCTGATCACCAATTATCAGTGGCGGCGCCAGGATTTCAGTTTTGGGGGCTGAATCCTCGCGCAGGAAAATTTCATTTTCGTTCGCCAAAATTTCTGACGACCTTTCCTTAAAAAGTCATCAGTCGAAATCTCATGGAAAATTTCCACTTCCATCCGCCAAAACTTCTGACAACCTTTTTTTGTCATTCGGTCGAAATCTCACGGATATGTTCCATTTTCGTCCACCGAAACTTAACCAATTTTACATGTAAAAAAAGGCTGGCCTTTTTAGGGGGCTTAGCCCCCGGGTGTCCTTGTTTAGGGCTTAGCCCCCCCTACCCCTTGTCGCCATCACTGCAAGTTATTGCAGCACACAAATTTAACTGTGTGGCAGCCATTCAAGGCATCCATCATGTCGACAAGCTCATTTTAAGAACACCATCAACGTTTGGGAGGATAGTGGGACGCGACTCTCGATTTGTGCACGCTTCATGCCAGGTCTTTGTGCCAGATCGTTACCAATACTCCAAATCCCTTACAACAGGACACAAGATAGACAGAGACAACAGATATACGCTGACGTTATCTGCTCACAAGCGCAGCAGGCGACTAGGTTTTCTCATTTCATGGATAGCATGGACTAATATTGCATGATGTTGTGGGGTTCACACTTGTGGCTGGTTTGCTTCACTCATTGCCTTCTTCACGATGGAGATTTGTTGGTGCTGGTGGCCGAAGAAGGCTGCAGGATGTATTAAACCGACTTTGTCATGTCACTGAGGATACCACGTCTTTTGAGCATGCTGTATAAATTGTCGTACAAGTTTGCAATGCTTATGTATAATGTCTTTTGCAACTCAGAATACGGTCTGCAACTCAGATTAAAGTCGATACTTACTTACTAACATTGGTTTAAAATGCAAGGCACCATAGCAGATAATGAGATGATATAACAGTAGATCCAATTCAGTCTACAGCAGAAAATGAAGTGGTAATAACATAACAGGAGAGGGAATTTGCGTTCTGTAGCAGACAGTGAACTTGTGATGCATAATAATAGGAAAGCTAATTCGGCAGAAGTGTTTCGACACATGGACCTGCATCACAAGTTGAGATGAGCGAACAGCAACAGCAACAGTCATTGACTTCAGCAACAATTGTTGCCGGTGTCGCGTGACAGAGTCTCCCCCCTAAAAGTCTCCCCCCGGAGACTTTATTTCGAAACAGATTCTCCCCCCGGAGGATCTGTTCCAGAATAAATTCGCCCCCGGAGACTATATTCTGAAATAAAGTCTCCGTGGG
Organism: Lumbricus terrestris; assembly: GCA_949752735.1. Classification (NCBI taxonomy): domain Eukaryota; kingdom Metazoa; phylum Annelida; class Clitellata; order Crassiclitellata; family Lumbricidae; genus Lumbricus; species Lumbricus terrestris. Next base: position 4,137,624 of record OX457052.1, read on the forward strand.
GGAGAGAATGTTTCCGCCGTCCACGAAATAAAGTCTCCCCCGTTCAGCGTAAAATTGGCTACAGTTGCATCAAATTTAGAGATAAGCAGGCTAAACGGTTAGTTTACGTTACCAGATTATATAACAAGAAAACAAATAATACTTTTACTTTAGAAAATTTCTTCCAATACAGAGTTTCAGCCAGGGGGAGACTCTGTTTCGGGGGAGACTTTGTATCGGGGGGAGACTTTATTTCGTGACACCGGCGTAGGACGGAATTACTTTCGACTATTCATGAAGTCAGATAAGATGGTAGACTTGTGTTAAATGAAACGAGGTCTCTCGCATAGAAAAACCGATGTAAACATGCATTGACTTCTTGATTGCCTGCTTCCGACAAGGTTGGTCATGTTCAGGGAGAACTCATGCCACCCCAACCCCTCGCCCCCCCCCCAAACAAAAACCCCAAAACAGTAGGGACAAATAAAGAATGGGAAAAAAGGTAGGCACACCCACTGGATGTTGTAAAATGCTTCCTACCTGGAAAGTCAGAATTAGAAGATATAATTAAGTCTGGCTGAACTAAACTGCACTGAAATGATCTTGCTCGTGTGATCAATAACTACCAGATTAATTCATTATCGAGAGCTTATTATGAAATAATTGGAGACACTTCACCACATGTCCAATTAAGATAATTCAAGACCCTGGAAGAGCAGATAAGATGCTTTAATATTAGATAGACATGTCACAGCAGAAATCCAGAATAAGAATATTGATCCTGAACTATTCATCACCGCTGTTTCTTTCGATCTTATACCTGAGAGAGACCTTGTATGCAGTATGGCCGCGTTACAGCAGCATGTAAATTGTCATTATTATCATTTTCATTATTTATTATTATTATTACTATTATTACTATTACTATTATTACTATTACTATTATTATTATTATTATAATAATTATTATTATTATTATTATTATTATTATTATCTGATGTGCACTATGTCTGCCGAGACCTGCTACAACATTTCTCAGCTTAATACCTCATTATAATCAATACATCATTCAGCGAGTCGATTATTTATAAGCATAATTTCCTTAATCCATTTTGCCTAGTATTACCATCAAGTCACTCAGTGCCTCTCTTAGGCACTAACTCAATATTGAACGAGATGCTGAAATATTATGTAAAATATATTGAAATACAGAACAGATAATTTTATGTATATATATATATATATATTGAAATAATTATAGTATCATAACAAATGCACAATTCACATCTTTCCAGCATTCCAATTAGAAACAAAATCTGCTTTGTATTAGCCTAAATATAATTATTTATAAGACTCTAGCTAATTACAAAGAGCTTCATTTACAATTTTACATATACTGCTTTGAACAGGCTACATGAAACAGAGCTGATAATGTGCAGAACTAGGACAAGAGCCTCTTTTTTAAAACCACAGGTAGGAAAACAGCTATAGAGCAAAAACGACAAAGCATGCAGACTTTATGAATGGTTGGAAGGCAGAGACAAAGACTGCGACAGGAATCTACATGACAAAGGCTCACCAAAGTGACAGCGAATAAGACATATCGACAAATGATGGAACGCTAATCAGCAGCCGCGGCTTTTCTTCGACACTTGCTGACGGTGCAATTATCGATCGAACTCGCCGGAAAAAAAGCATTTTTTGTGGAGTGTTTCTACTTTCTATGCTAATCAAGATGATCGTTTGTTTCTAAGTCATTTAGAATGATGCGATTGTTTCTTCTAATGTATATCACGAACAGGAGTTTTATGCTTTTGTTCCCGAATTCCCAGCTTCATTCATGGCTGTAGTGTCGAGAGAGCAGTTAGTTGTGTGACAGTAATGGTGTGAGCCGCCTATAGCCATTCCAAACTGCATTCTTTGTGTTTTTTAAGCCATAGCTGTTCTCCTGCACCTGTGGTTCAAATCTGAATCTCTTATCTTTTATATTGAAGGCAAAAAATGAAAATGCATTCTATGAAAACATCACAGCACAAAATGCGCCGCCTGGGTTTAATATCGGGCTTTGTGGATTGAAGTTCTGCCTTTTGACATGATAAGACCAACTGCTGAATCACCACACATACCAGCAACACAACTTGTGAGAACTGCCAAGGCTACTACTACAGTAGTGGAGCTACAGAAGTTTCTACAGGTGGTTGCAGGTATGTTTGTTGTTTTTGGATAAATAATCATTGAAGTGTTCTTTCTTTTGAAAAAAAGTTAAAATGAACAACTGGTTTAGAAAGATTTAGATCCAATATTCTTGAAACGGAAATCTGCTAGGTTTGTTCTTTTCTCTAAGCCCATCTGCTCGACATCCCCCTTGAAGGATCCCTTAAATATTTTAATTATCATTAATTAAGGTTCTGCTAATGCCATTGTTTCTGTTCTTCCCTCTGTCTTTTAATCTCAGTGATTGTAAAGTTGCTGTGAATTATTTTTTACTCATAGCATCATCCTAATTAGTGCATCCATGGATATTTGACCTTTTTTGATCTCCTAACTATTGTGACCTATGCACCTAATCAAATATTACTGACAATCAATCAATCAATCAATCAGTCAAACAATAAATCAATCAATATACTCTATCGATAACCATACTACATGCAAGCAAACAGATTCGACATTCACGTACAATGGCGTCAATGGGCCGAAAAGAAACGTAAAGTTCTGCTAACCCTAGATTCAATATAAGTAATTCATCCAACTTTTCAAATATCATGTAGCATACTACAGTATGTCTTCAAACAATACTTGGTTATCGTGTCCATTCTTAATCTCACTACTTTGTGTCATACTATTTTGTTTCGAATTGTATGAGATACGAAATAGATTTATGTCATGTAATGTTGTGATGGATCCCTTAAAAGATGCTACATTGCATTCATAGGACTCCTTAAACAAGATGTCAACAGCATCTGTGAGATGGGGTACAAGGGTAGGGTGGTGCAAGGGTAGGTGGGCACCAGGGTAGGGTGGTGCAAGGGTAGGTGGGCACCAGGGTAGGGTGGTGCAATTGGCGGTGTTAGAGATGGGTAAGGTGGTGCAATTGGCAGTGTTAGAGATCGGTAAGGTGGTGAAAATGAAGGTTTTAGAGATCGGTAAGGTGGTGCAATTGGCGGTGTTAGAGACGGGTAAGGTGGTGCAAGGGGCGGTGTTAGCATCGTGGGTGAAACCTGTGGTGAATGCCTATGAGATGCCATCAACAGTCCACAGAGCATATTCCACAAATGAAATCAGAAAAGGGAAGGAACGCGGACCCCGTTATAAGCGCTTATTATACTGGATCCGCGGATGGAACATCCCAGAGGACGTAGTTCATCAGCACCAGATGTCGCAAACGCAGTCAATATATCAGCACTGACAACATGCGCAATGAATAGCAGCAATCGTCAGCATCTGCATGGCCTGAGTCAGAACCATTTAGCCATGGCACCAAAGCCATTTAGCCACAGCACCAAAGCCATTTAGCCACAGCGCCAAAGCCATTTAGCCACAGTGCCAAAGCCATTTAGCCACAGTGCCAAAGCCATTTAGCCATGGCACCAAAGCCATTTAGCCATGGCACCAAAGCCATTTAGACATGGTACCAAAGCCATTTAGCCATGGCACCAAAAGCCATTTAGCCATGGCACCAAAAGCCATTTAGCCATGGCATCAAAGTCAATTTACCTTGGCACCAAAGCCATCTAGCCACAGCACAAAAGCCACTTAGCCACAGAACCAAAGTCACTTAGCCACAGGATCAAAACCATTTAGCCACAGCACGAGAGCCATTTAGACACAGGACCAAAGTCACTTAGCCACAGGACCAAAACCATTTAGCCACAGCATGAGAGTCATTTAGCCACAGGAACAAAGCCATTTAGCCACAGCCACAGCACGAAAGCCACGGCTATTCAGTATGCAGAGTCCGTTCCTGGCATTCCGGCTTCTTTCTCTCATCGGCTCATCGGCTTAATTCCCAATTCTCCCCAGGACTCCTCCGACTGAATGAGTTTCTCAGCCACAAAGTTCGTTTGTTTTTCCTTCCGTTCAATCTCTTATCGTCGTCGTCGTCGTCGTCTTCGTTCGGCCGACGATCTCTTATTTCAAGCAGACTACGATCGTCGTGCAAATGAGATTAGTCGACAAAGCTTCTACACCTGCAAACTCCGCCAGCATTCCGCTTTCTTCATCTTGGATGGACAAGATATCTTCCGCATACTACTGCATACGAAGATATCTTCCGCATACTACTGCATACGAATATTCGTACATACGAATGCACTCAATTCGCGTAGACTTTAAGCGACTGCTGTTTAATTAAACGGGATCATAGCAGCTTAAGCGTGTATTAGATGATGCAACAGTCTGATGATGATGAGGGTAGAAATTCCTCAGTGCAAGACTTATGGACTCATTAAATGGCTTGCAATGGATGATCTACATTTCAGTGTACACTGTGACCGCTTTTAAGAGGAAGCTATGTAAAATGGGCTATAAAAACGAAACAGGTTAATTTACAGTGGCTGTAACGCAGATTAATATATCTTCTGAAACACTGAACCCTTGTTATGTTATATTATGTTATGTTATGTTATGTTGTGTTATGATGAGTAATTGCAGGCTTCTCCAGCAATCAAAATTTTATAACCGTATTTGTTTTGAGCAGCATCTCAATCAACATATTGTTTACACAGAGACAATGCTGGTGTAAACAATACGACACAACACAACAGTGTATTGATTTTGCCCTCCTTCCAAAGCTCAGAAGAGCACATGATCAATTGATCATGCATTAGAATAGCAATTGTAGGACTTGCTCGAGGTCTCTATGTACATTGTAAAATGTACACTCTATATATTGGTATCTCAATGTGGTATGACCTTCCCTCGGCAATTAGTAGCAGGATTCTGTTGAGGGAATTCACCTGCATTTTGTCCCTGGTTGAAGACTTTTCTATTTTCATGAGCCTGTCATGCTGAGAGTGCTTCTGAATAGCTCTGCTGTGAGAGGCGCTTTACAACTGTTCATATTAGATTAGATAAGATTAGATTAGTAACGGTTTGGGACGAGGCATAAACCCCTATCCTCCATGTTATTAGCCGACTACTCCAATCAATAGCTCATTCATTCATTCATTTCAGGCATTTATATAGCGCTTCTTCAAGAGTATCTACTCAGAAGCGCTCCCGACCCAACCACGGCTGAAGAGAGCTCACAGCATCTTCATCTGCAATTTAATTGACAAGACCTAAGCACGCAATTCCTCAACAACTTTCCACTTATCAAAGTCTTCCTGATTTCTCGTGGAATCAACCGTAAACATAGGCGTAGAAGGCGGGGGTCCAGAGGGGCAAATGCCCCCCAAATTTCGGGCAAATGTGTTTCTCGGGCAAAAGAGGCATGACTGGGGAAAAATTCGGAATTTTTTTCGGCCAAACAGGTAGGGGAGGATTTTTTCTGAAGATTTACAGGAAATGACTAAAAAAGGTCATCAGATTTTTTGGACAAGGAAACCCAAAGATTTTGGGCGGATGACTAAAAAAAGGTCATCAGATTTTTGGGGCAAAAATAAAATTTTTGCGCCCCCACTGCCGAAATGTCCCCTACGCCAATGACCATAAAGATAATAATATATTTTTCGACTGCCATCACATATACGTAAGGAACAAAAGCTCATTCTATGATTCTAGAAAACAAGTCAAAATCTGGTGTTACATTCATTCATTCACTCATTCATTCATTCATTCATTCATTACAAGGGTTTATATGGCACACCTTTAAGGCAACTACTCAGAAGTTCCCCAACTACAGTACGGCTAAAAAAGACACTTTTGAGATGTGAACAGAAATATTGAATAATATCCATGTGTACCAACGCTTACAGGTGGATTCTTGATATTCTGAATATGAGAATTCCGTTAAAAAGCATACAAAAAGCATACTGGTACTGCGCACCATAGAAAAGCGCATTTAGATGAGAACATGCATTAACATTAATTAAGAAATATTTGGAAAGAGGGCACAATAGTTTGAAGCTATAAGAAGTCCTGCTAATATATAATTTCCTACCATGAGATGCCTAATAAATTTTACGGTATGCATTGACTCCCACAGTTGACAATGAATGTCTGGTCTTTGTGTAGCTGCTCAATGCTTGGCCACATTATCATCCATCGATAGATGAAGTCCACCACACTGCTCCTCTTTATTCATTTATTCATGCTTATTATTCACGCTGCTCCTGATTATTCATTTATTCATGCTTATTATTCACGCTGCTCCTCATTATTCATTTATTCGTGTTTATTATTCATATATTCGTGTTTATTATTCATTCAAACCAGGGACTGCTTAAATAACGGAACTGAAGGTGATTCCCATTCGTGGAACTACACTTTCATGAGAAAAAACACGAACGAAGGATCCAATATAGATGAACTTTTTTATTCATTTTGACTCGGCAAGAGCAACAGATGGAAAATATTGACACAAAATGTCATGTTGATCATGGTCATTTCAAGGCAAGAAAAACTAAATCCAGCAAAAGTCAGAGAAAAATGACCAGATCTTTGACCAATAATTCTTGAAATTATTAATTCTACCTTGTATAATGAACATGCAGTCTTGATAAGATCTGTAATACAGAATAAGAATACCTGTAATAAGAAGCAAGGCTACCAAATGCAAGGCAACTCAAGGTCGTGTAAAAAGGTTAAAAAGGTCAATTTAAGAGTAGAGTCAGAGGAAAGGCAATAGCTGAGCCAAATGTTCTTCTATCTGGGTATTCTTCAACCAGGTATCAACCTGGTTGCTCAGTGTAACGTCTCCGTTTTTATGCTTATTTTAGCGGGTAATTGAAAATGTACTGCATTTAAATGATCTGTTCAAAAAGACACCAATTCTTTATAAATGTATGATATAATTGAAACTATTAAATACACAATACAATTACGCAATATTCCTATTTACTTATTTGGCGTATCACTAATTATAATTAACTAAATGCTTATCTGTACTCCACAGTTGAGATATATGACATATCGTTTCTGTAGTGTAAAACGGCCTTGAAATAGTTCTGCAGATTCTCTGTAGATTCACTGAATGAAGATTAGCAACCCGGTGCTATATTTGAAGAAATAGTTCTGCAGATTCTCCGTAGATTCACTGAATGAAGATAAGCAACCTCGTGCTATATTTGAAGAAGGATAATGAGATACTGTCAAGCTGTGGAATCCAGATCGAATACCAGACAAGACAATATTCAATACTTCCGTAGCATCAAATTATCACACTCCAACCAATGAGAATTTCCTTCCCAATTGAAAATGACCTTGAAATGTCAACCAGAGACAACGAGCCCAAAATCGTTTCTCAACACACGAATATCGTCTCACCAACCGTCACAATCACAATGTAGACTTCACGGACGTTAGAATTCGCAACTTCGAATTTCTAAATCGCCTCTACTCTCACACGAATGCCTCGTACTGTTTTACGACCAGACACGAGCATAATCCTCATCCTCACCATTGAATAAACTTCAAATGAATTGCCAGACACAACTGAGCAACCATCTTTCTCAATGTTCATGTAAGGAATCACCGTTTTATATTGAATTTCAATGACGTGGCTATTTCCATTCAATTCTGTCCGTTACGCTCATTTCGATGCTTTTTATTGGTTACGCGTCGATGCAAATGTTTTCGCTTACGTAAGCGTCCATAGTAACCACTTGACGTCACCATGACTGCCTCACTCATGTACGCAAGATTCGTGGTCTCCTAGTTACTAATCCACTAGACGCCAAATTATTAATCTAGATACGCCGACTAAATTATCTAGCTTAACTCCTACTTAGAATTAACATATAATATCAGACAAGTTAGTTTGATAGATAATAGCGATTTAATACGCTACAAATACCCCTCCTTCAAAAGTCTGTAATCAGGCTTTACAATCTCACCTAATTATCTATCAACTAAATTTCTATCAACTTCCTTATTCTATCTTACACAACAATACAACATTACTGAACTTCTTATCTACATTATTATAATACATTACTGATATATTTAAGTACTATGTAATTCCTCTACTCAAATAATCAGACATAACATTATTGCTTCCCTTGATATATCGTATCGTAAAGCAATAATTTTGAAGTGCTAGACTCCACCTCATGACTCTCGCATTTCTCATCCTTCCTTCCTTTATGTACTGTAGTCCGCAGTGGTCCGTCTCTATCACAAACTGCTTTCCACACAAGTACCTGTCAAACCGACTAATTCCCCACATTATCGCTAGACATTCTCTCTCCTCAACTGAATATCTCGTCTCTCTTTCCAATAATTTCCTACTCGCATATGCAATCGGGTGGTTTATCCCTTCATACTGCTGTATCAGGACGCAACCTATTCCTCTTCCTGATGCGTCTGTCTGAATCACGAATTCCTTCTCCAAGTTTGGTAACTTTAGTATTGGTGTCTTAGCAAGTGCTGCTTTCAGCTTACTAAAACTCTCTTCCAATTCCTCGTTCCAATCAACATTATTAGCTGCTGACTTCTTTGTCAAGTCACTTAATGGTGCCATCAGTTCAGCACAATGAGGAATAAATTTTCTGTAGTAATTTATCGCTCCCAAAAAGTTTCTTATTTGTTTCTTCGTTTTCGGTTGTGGCATCTCCACAATCTTATCTATCGATTCTCCTTTAGGACTAATGTCGTCGTTGTTTAACGTGTGACCCAAGAAATCTATGCGACCATAGCCTAATGAACATTTCTTTGGTTTCAAAGTCAGGTGAGCATCTCTCACTCTTTGAAAAAATTCACGTAAAATCTTCATATGTTTAGTCCATCCTTCTGTATGAGCTAGTATGTCGTCAACATAACTCTCCAGATTCTCAGTTCCATGCAAAATCTTCCTTATCAGTCTGTTATAGCTTGAAGCACTGTTTACCAATCCAAATGGTAAAACGTTGAATTTATACAACCCACTTGCACAAATAAAAGTCGTATAATCTTTTGATTCTTCGCTCATTGGAATTTGCCAATACCCTTTGCAAAAATCAAACTTGCTATATATTTTGCTGCCACTCAGTTTATTGAAGATATCCTCGTTTGACATCATCGGCTCTGGATCAAAAACTGTCACTTTGTTCAATTGCTTATAGTTGCAGCAAAGTCTATTGCTTCCATCAGCCTTCTTAACAACAACAAGCGGTGCTGCGTATGCTGCTTCTGATCTTTCTATTATCCCATTCTCTAACATTATCTCAATTTCCTTATCAATTTCAGACTGTAGATGATACGGTGTTGGATAAGCTTTCATCCTAACAGGTTCATCACTCGTAAGATGAATCTCGTGTTTCACCATGTCAGTTCTTCCTGGTTTATCTGTAAATATGTCTTGATATTCTCTCAGTAATTTCTCCAATTCACCTCTCTGTTCATCTTCTAATTGTGGATTAATATTAACATCCTTGTAAGTCTCAGTTTGCTTACTGACATACAGGTTTAATATCTCCTCCTCTTCGTCTTCACCTTCTCTACCATCATGTACAATAGCTGACACATATGCTATTGTCTCAGAACCTGACAATTCTTCTTCACTCCTCTCGTAATATCTCTTTAGTATGTTGATGTGGTATGTTTTCAGTTTTCCACCATCAACCTCAACTTTATAATCGTAATCGCCGATTTTCCCTCTGACTACAAATGGTCCTTGCCATTTAACAAGCATCTTATTATTACAACTCGGCAGTAACAATAGGACTTTATCACCTATCTCCAGTTTTCTATATCGTGCCTTTTTATCGTAGTACTTCTTGTTCTTCGCATTAGCTTTGTGAATTGCTTTCTGCGCCATGTTACACGTTTCCTCTATACGTTCTCGTAGATCTGTCATATATGTGTATACATCCTTCACCTCGTCTTCCACTTTTTCATTTGTCCACAGTTCCTTCAATATCTGTACCGGACCTCTACATGATCTTCCGAAGATTAATTCGAAAGGCGTGTATCCGTGGCTCTCGTGTACAGTATCTCGTAATGCGAAAAGTAGTGGTGCCAAGTACCTGTCCCACTCTTTTACTTGTTCACCTATCAGTTTTCTCAGTGTAGTCTTAATCGTTCCATTAAGACGTTCTACACAACCGTTTCCCATCGCGTGGTATGGACTCGTCATTGTGTGCTTGATTAGCAACATTTTGTTTACTTCGGCCATTAGTTCTGACGTAAACTGGCTCCCTCTATCTGTATGAATTCTTTGTGGTACGCCCATCCGACAGTAAAAGTTAAACAAGGCTTCCGCCACTTCCTCGGTACTTATTCCTTTCAACGGTATCGCTTCAGGATACCTGGTGCTTAAGTCTATAAACGTTAATACATAACGATATCCTCTCATAGACATTGGCTCTATGGCTCCTATGATGTCCACACAGACATGCTTGAACGGCACATCCAGCACTGGAAGATGTCCCATCGGTGCCTTGTAATTCACTTTCTTATCTACTGCTTTCTGGCATACATCACAACTTAATATATATCGCCGAACTTCTTGATTTATCCCTGGCCAATAAAATTCATTCACAATTTTATCGTGAGTCTTCTTCATGCCTAGATGAGCTGACAGTAGCGAGTTATGTGCTACAGCTAGAACTTTGTTTCTCAACTGTTTCGGAACCATCAACTGCCACTTCGCTTCATCTTTCAATACTTCCTTCCATCTCCGGTACAACAATCCATCTTTCTTTACGTACAGCACTTTTTCTGTACTCTTCTCATCGCCATTCCACTCAGATGCTTTATCCCAGTAACTCTTCAATGTTTCATCTGTCTTCTGTAATTCCTTTATTTCTTTTGTGGTTATATTCAGGTCGGGCATTTCTGTGACCTTGAGTGGTTTATATTTCACCACTTTCTTCGACTCAGCTCTCGTTTCTATCGCTGCTGTCGTTTGATGTGCGTCACTGTTCATGACGTCATCACTTCTAACTTTCTCTATTACGTCATCATATTCCGTGCTCATTTCATCACTCTCAAATCTTACTGTCTTCTTGGCATCTTGCCAACGTGAATTAGCATTCACATTTCTCTTGAGTATTCCTTTATACTCAACTTTTTCTTGTTTCTCACTCATAATCGTCTCATTCACTTTCTCTCCTTTGTCACAATTAATTATATTTTCATCCGTGTTCTCATTCGTTACTGTATATTTTAACCCTCTCACGCGTCCAATAATTATCGGCTTTACTGGTTCATCCATAACCATTGCCTCAACTTCACCAGTAAAATACTCACTCTCAATGTTTACATTGGCTGTAGGAAAACACCTTAAGCTCCCATCAACTAGGATGCAGTGCGTTTCCTTCCCAGTCAAATCACTATCCTTGATTAGCGATCTCCTCACGATACATGTACTCGCTCCAGAATCGTAAAGACAATTGGCGTCTACGCCATTGACCTTCGCTTGACATTCGTCTATACTTTCAATGTCAATGCAACCATCTTTCCGTTCTGTAACTACCGTACTTGCTGCCATGTGTTTCGGTACTTCTTCTTTACCTTTCCTATCCTGGCGTTCTACTGTTCTGTCAATTTCATTCGATTTCGTATTTTCATTTGTCTGTACAGCCCTGTACGCCCTATTCTCGTAAATCTGTACTGCTGCAGCTGTGTGTTTAACAAACCCTTTGGCTTTATGCACACAATCAAATGCTTTATGACCTACCTTACCGCATGCAAAACAAGTTATCTTGTGTTCCGCTGCCTGCTCTCTATCTCTACTATATCCTCTATTCACATTTCCACTGTGATTTGTCTCTTTGTTCTGTCGCGTTTCGACTCTTCCTCTATTCATGTTTCCTTGGAATTTCTCTCTCGATTTCTCTTCAAATGGCTTTCCATTACCTCTGTCATTATTGAATCTCCCTTGAGGTTTTACAGAATTCTCGGCATATCTGTACCCATGAGCTTCGATGTAGGATTCTGCACACGTCAATGTGTCTTTTAAGCTCATTTTTCCTTTCTCTTTAATAAACATCCTCAACTCATTACTACAAGTGAGGAAAAATTGATCCTTTAGCAGTAGGTCCTCGATTCCTTCGTAGGTCTGCTCAAATCCAGCTTGTAGCAACCATTGCTGCAAATATCGTTGCAATCTGTAAATGAAATTTGAAGGAGTTTCTCCTTGTTCCATCTTGCTAGTCTTAAACTTGTTACGATACCCTCCTTCTGTCAATTGGAATCTTTTCAAGAGATGCTTCTTTAAACAATCGTAGTCTTGTGTTTCCTCAGCCGACAAACGCTGGTACACTTCTAATGCTTTTGATTCTAGATGTCGCGCTAGCATCAGCGACCACACATCTCTCGGTATCTCATATGTCGTACATGTCCTCTCAAATCTGAGTAGGTACGCATCAAGACAATCTTTAGCCTCGTTAAATATCGGGAATTTAATATTCTTCATTCCCTTATGACTTTGGTTTCCTTGATGATTGTCTCCCATTGTCATATAAGAATCTCCATCATCTCTGTTTCGTCCATCTCTCGATTCTATTTCTCTCATTCTCGCTTGAATCTCTAGTCTCTTATGCTCTAAAGCTTCATTCGCTTCTCTTGCAAGCCTCGCCTCGTTCATCTCTGCTTCACGTATAAGCCTTGCCTCGGTTGCTTCTCTTTCAAGCCTAACGTCAGCCATCCTCGCCATTTCCATTTCGTTTTCTCTAACTGCTTTTGCTTCAGCAATTTTAGCCGCACGTAGCTCACTTTCCTTTTTCTCTTCTCGTTCATCCGCCCTCTGCTGTCTGAATTCGTTCTGTCTGTCTCTGACAAACGCCTTCAGCTCTTCACCTTCCAATGAGAATGAACGTCCCATATCCAACCACTGTTGCCAGTCCGTGATCGACATTCTTACTTACTCACTTTTGTCAAGTAGTAATAAATTTAACGCTCAAATATGCGCTATACAACTTCACACTCGCTTATAATAATTATTAAAATTATTAAGCGTCACACTAGTGCGCCCTCTTAACGTAATACAATCTCTGGTGTATGTTACGCAATAAGGATTATCGCACCGACTCTAATGCTTAAATCTATACACGCGCTGCGCTGGCGTTGCGCTGTGCTTAACAATTTCCAAATAGATCGTCATTTTAATTAGCTTTGTCTCTTCAATATAAATGTCAGTAAAGTTCAATCTAATCAACAATAATATTGTCAATTTTATCCCGACGCGAGCATCCCATTTGTAACGTCTCCGTTTTTATGCTTATTTTAGCGGGTAATTGAAAATGTACTGCATTTAAATGATCTGTTCAAAAAGACACCAATTCTTTATAAATGTATGATATAATTGAAACTATTAAATACACAATACAATTACGCAATATTCCTATTTACTTATTTGGCGTATCACTAATTATAATTAACTAAATGCTTATCTGTACTCCACAGTTGAGATATATGACATATCGTTTCTGTAGTGTAAAACGGCCTTGAAATAGTTCTGCAGATTCTCTGTAGATTCACTGAATGAAGATTAGCAACCCGGTGCTATATTTGAAGAAATAGTTCTGCAGATTCTCCGTAGATTCACTGAATGAAGATAAGCAACCTCGTGCTATATTTGAAGAAGGATAATGAGATACTGTCAAGCTGTGGAATCCAGATCGAATACCAGACAAGACAATATTCAATACTTCCGTAGCATCAAATTATCACACTCCAACCAATGAGAATTTCCTTCCCAATTGAAAATGACCTTGAAATGTCAACCAGAGACAACGAGCCCAAAATCGTTTCTCAACACACGAATATCGTCTCACCAACCGTCACAATCACAATGTAGACTTCACGGACGTTAGAATTCGCAACTTCGAATTTCTAAATCGCCTCTACTCTCACACGAATGCCTCGTACTGTTTTACGACCAGACACGAGCATAATCCTCATCCTCACCATTGAATAAACTTCAAATGAATTGCCAGACACAACTGAGCAACCATCTTTCTCAATGTTCATGTAAGGAATCACCGTTTTATATTGAATTTCAATGACGTGGCTATTTCCATTCAATTCTGTCCGTTACGCTCATTTCGATGCTTTTTATTGGTTACGCGTCGATGCAAATGTTTTCGCTTACGTAAGCGTCCATAGTAACCACTTGACGTCACCATGACTGCCTCACTCATGTACGCAAGATTCGTGGTCTCCTAGTTACTAATCCACTAGACGCCAAATTATTAATCTAGATACGCCGACTAAATTATCTAGCTTAACTCCTACTTAGAATTAACATATAATATCAGACAAGTTAGTTTGATAGATAATAGCGATTTAATACGCTACACTCAGGTTGATTAGGATTATAATTTTGAGAAGATACAATACTGAAAGGTTAACGAAATTCAAGGCGACTTCAAGGTTAGAAGGTCAAAATTAACAGTAAATGGCCAATAGCCATAGCTCAGCCAAAAGTTGTTATATTTCCGAGCAAAAACATTCTTGTTGATTTTGTCTTTTTGAGTCAGAGTTGCTAATCCAAGGTCATTTCAAGGTGGAAAGGTCAAAATGAAAGAAAATGGCCATAATGATATAACCAAGAATGAAACATTTGGCAGAGCTATTGCAATTTTCTCTTGAATTTGGCCTCTAACGCTTGGAAACGTTGCAATGACCTTGGGTTTTACCAGCCTTTTAGCATTGTCCTCTCAAATATGACTTATTGGTAAAATTTCACCTTGTGAATGAAAGGTTTAGTTGACCTTAGGGAGGGCAATGTTCTGTTCTGCATGCCGGAGTGCTGCAATGCACCTAAACCCCGTTACCCCACTCATATTCTCCTTTCCCCTAGGGCTCAAATTAATCCCTCTTAGCCTTCTTAGGTGGGTAGTCAGTCTCTTGGATCCTTCTACTCCACTTGTCTCTGTTCCCAGTATCTTCTTTCTTCATTTTGAGCAGCTTCAGGTCTTGTTGCATCATGTCCTACCATCTTTTCTTCTGTCGTCCCCAGATTGTGTTGACCATATACCTCCGCTTGCATGGTTCTTTTGACAGAACTACCATCCTCTTTTATCATTGCATGTCCATACCACCTCAGCCTGATCTCTTGTACCCTGTCAGTTATACATGACACCCAGGCCACCACCTAAATCCGCTCCTCTTTATGTACCATATCCTGTTATAAGGTTTTCCTTGGCTGTTCATATGTGATCGTACATAAGAAAACTAAGTCTAAAAATCAATACCTAATCTCATTAGAATCTGATCTTAGAAATTCTAGGAGACTATGGCGCCATTCACAATGCTCTTCGCATCAATCGAATCGCAATCTCGTCGATTTGAATGGCCAGTCCTAAGAGACAGAAGGACAGTCTTCGAACTCAGAAGGATCAGCAAACTGAAAGAAAAGTCCCCGAAGTGGGAACAAAAGTACAAAGGACTGAGACTACATGTATGCACCAACAGAAGAAAAAGAGAAGAAAAAGAGAAAAAGCCTAACTTCCCAAGTTCGTTGTTCGCTCATGCAGGACTTTTTTTAGCAGTTCTTTTAGCAGTTCCTGACAAAATGTACAGTTCTAAACTGATTTGTGCAGTTGTAGAAGCACTTCTGTGTGGTTATAAAATAGTAAACAAAAGTCATTGTCATCCAATTGGAAGTCATTTACCATGGAGGATGGGGAAGGGAAAGATCTAAGAAGTGATTGTGCAGTTCTAAAATTCCTTTTAAAAGCACTGCACTCATGGTATGTCAAAACATAAGCATTCAGAGCATATCTGGTGGAGTGATTATATTTCTCTAAGCAGTAAGGATTTATTGATTGTACAGGGTTAACCGACCAGAGCCCACTGTTTCAAAGGCAATTACACCAAATGTAAGCTATTGGCACCCACACATAGGGGCAAGATGGGGCAGATGCCCACCTGGAAAATTGACATCCATTTTTATAACTAATACTTTTGATTAGTAACAAATTTCTTGGCACTAAGGTACTAACGACACTGAATGATAAGCCTATAGATACAGAGTGAGGTTGAGATATTTAGGTCTACATTGAGAAAATTTTATGAAAAATACCAACATTCAGAATTTCCTTCTTCACATTTTTAAGCAATTGAGAAAATATTTAACGCAACCGTCATGTTTTGCCGCCACCTGCAAAAATAATCTTTGATTCAAGCTTACTTATCTCTTCAACAGATAGCCAACGCAATGACAATACGACTTTAATGTGATCATATTCTGAGTAATCGCAGTGGTCCTTTCAAATGATTTCTGAACTCTGAAACTTCGACAATGCATCAAACCGAATAACAATATTAATCCAGATGTGAGGCAATGAGCCCAGCGGCCATCAAAGCTCGTGTGGTCTTGCTTAAATAAAATCTCATTCCCTGAACGGTGCTGCATTTCAACCTGCTTTTTTCAATTTCCCACAGCTGCGTTTCCCAGCTTTTGCTCAGTTAGTGATCAGAGGAAACGTTGAAATATACATCCATGCTGCACTGCATCAGTGTTCTGCGACCTGAAGTTCTGTTTGTATTTTTTTTTGTTCCAGTTCATCCACTTTGGAGCCAGGGAGCTAGAGCAGTTCGTCAATTAAGCGCTAACGAATGCCACTAAAGTGAATCAAGACCTGACAGTCCATTAGTTTCTCCATTTCAACAAATTCTACAGATAGTTCTGTGCGGAAAGGGGCAATAACTCAGACCACCAACTACCAGTTGACCACGAATAGCCAGTGGCAGACACAGCATCCGTCCGTCCGTCCGTCCGCACGTCCGTCCGTCCGTCCGTCTTAGGCCGGATAAAAGGAAAAGGCGGAGAAGGTCGAAGAATGGACGTGAGGAAGAGGAATGGAAGAGGAAGCGGTCCATTAGATCGATCCGGGCTCATCTAAACACACATAATATTTTAGAGCCATGAATGCACATAAAACCTACGGATACATTTCCATAATTGTAATTGGAGCCTTTCACTGGCCAGTCTCTCTCTGTCTGTCTGTCTCTGTCTTCCTCTGTCAGTGTCTCTGTGTCTGTCTGTCTGTCTGTCTGTCTGTCTGTCTGTCTGTCTGTCTGTCTGTCTGTCTGTCTGTCTCTCTCTCTCTCTCAGTCACTTTCATTTAGTCCTTGATGCTACCTGTAAAGCCAACACGCCCATCATCATCCATCCACCTATCCATCAGAGCTGCATAATCCATTATGAGGCACAGTAGGCGCTGTGCCGAGGGCACATAAACCCTTTCAGAGGCCGCCCCAAGTCTGAAACCGGAAATACTGCATTATAACTCAGTGGACGCATCCAGGATATTAAATAATGAGAAGTACCGAAAGCAAATTGAAATTTAAAATAAAAACACGGCGCAGCTGTGGATCTTCATTAAATCTGACGTCAGTAAATAATGCAAATACTTAATTATGAGTTTAGTTTTAATGCAGAGCTGCCAGTTTGGGGTCTGTGAATGGAAGAGTACCCTAGGTGCTACAAGGACCTTGAAACGTTCATGCCACCCATCCATCCATGCACTCAAAACCCACACACCCAAAAACTGACACCCAACCGTCTATCCATCCTCCCACCCACACCCATCCATCCACCCACCCACCCACACATCCATCCATCTGCCCATCCATCCATTCGTCCATCCACCAACCAAACCACCCATCTATCCACACATCCACCAATCCACCCCACCCACCCATTCATCCATCCACCCACCACCCCACCCATCTACCCACCCACCCATCCACCCACCACCCACCCATCCATCCATACATCCATCATCATCAAATATCAAACCATTTAGGCCACTCGGTAGCCTACCTATGGGTTCAGAGTATGAATACAATTTGAAAGGCTAAACATGAAACCTGTCATAGTTGGATTGTTGAGATCAAACTAAAACAGATCCTCACTCTGAAGACAAGTCTTGTCAACACAACTACTAAAAACTGTTGCTGAAAATGAAGCGCAAACAAATATATCCATACATGTATTCAGGCATATTGTACATTTGTGTGTGCGCATGCAAGCAATGACATTGACAAGCTTTCCTTAATGACTGCACAATGTGCACATGTGATCCAACAAGCCAATGTTGGTAAATTTTGCGTGAAAGTTATGCATCTGGAGTCGTAGATTTCAACTATCAACACAGAGGTTGCCGGAACAGTCTTCCAGCACTCAAAAAACCCTTTAGGGATGGACGGGTAAACGTAACACTCCAGAGCCAGAAAGATTCCATGGATATATAGCTGGTGTCCCTAGACAGCAGGATTATTTTATCCATTTAGGACCTCCATTTTTGTAACCTATGAGCTGTCGTGTATACTTTGGTTCCAAATAAAATATTTGATTGATTGATTGATTGATTGACTGATTGATTGATTGATTGATTGATTGATTGATTGATTGATTGATGTATGCGGGATCTCTTCCCACTACCCTCCAAAAGGTCCACTCAACCTTCCACTCGGCAGGAGGTGATGTTCATGAAACGAGTGTCAGGACATGACAGGCTACACTTAAATTCAACTCCTTCAATAAATAACTTGTGATCATCATCAGTTCAATACTGATTGTAATCGCACAGCGCTGCGCCAGTTTAAAAATAAATGACGATTTTTTAGTTGCAGTTTAACGTCACTGTGTGGTAACAAAGACCATCAGCGACGCCCTGCTCATTTTCCAGGCTTGGGACTGGCACTGGCAGAGTGCAACCAGTGGCGGAGTTTAAAAAAAAAAGATTATTTTTATTTCCACAATTTAAACTCTACATGCTATCAACCTCTTAAGCATTTACAGTTGACACTTGACAGCATGTGCGAAAAGCATCCTAGTAAGTAGCTTGCTACTGATGACGATACTGTACAGAAATTGTCTTAAATACATACATGCGACAGTGCTCCACATTTATGTCATATCCACACGTGAATCTTAAACAGTCTCCAAATAGATTCACAAAAACACAACCAATGAACAGCTACTAAAAGACTAAAAAAACTACTTACGACGCTAAATACGTCTGTCCTTCGGCTTCACCAAACTCCAACTGTTGGCCAAATGTTCGTCACAGAATCTCCCACGGATATACTCCGGTAACTGGAGAAGAATTGTATCCATTTGCTCCATCAGACCAGCAGCAGCAGCACATGTACAGTGGAGGTCGCTGACTGTGTCTACTGTCTTTGCTATACAGCAGCAGCAGCAGCAGCAGCAGCAACGCTGGTGGTGGCCACTACACTCTCCACTTCTCTCGTTCCTTCCTCCTTTTCCATCCTTATATTCCTCCACCACCACCTCCTCCTCCTCCTCTTTCTCCACCTTCCCTTGCCCGCTGAAACCAATAAATCTCGCGGCGGCTGCGTCGGCCAATGTCTCCCTGTGTATTAATACACTCTTAATCATCCAATGAGATCGGGCGATGGATGCAACCTTCTCCCTAAGAGTCGCTATCGATAATAAGAAGAAACCAGGATTTGACGAACGACTCGTCGGCTGTTTGGGGGCGAAGGGGCGGGTAGCGCATAGTCCACCCACCTACCCACCCACCCTGGCCACCCACCCACCTCAGGCGGTGCAAATGGTCAGGCAGACGCTTCTCATAACACCTCCTCACCAGGGTTGGAAGAACCAGCTCACAAACGCTTCCATCCATCCAAACACCATGTCTGCTACTGAAGCTGCTTTACTAGCTCTTGTCATTCTGTCTTTCAGCATGCAAGTATCTGTCCATACCTCTGTACGTTTCTGCCCTACCTCTGTCAGTATCTGTCCCTACTTATCTCAGTATTTGTCTCTCTCCCTCTCCTTCAGGCTCGGATTAATCCCTCTCTGCGGAGGGGTCAGCCACTTGGATCCTCCTCTTCCACTTGTCTCTATCTCTTTGTATTGTATTGTATTGCATTGTAATGATTGTATCTGACCATTTATAAAGCACTTCTCGCAGCAAGAGCCTTTCAGAAGCGCTCCCAGTGCGTGCAACCCTGAGAGAAAATGCAGGTTTTGAGAGGAGAGAAAGATGACGAAAGACTACCAGAGAGGATGGCAAAGCGAACTGATGGGGGAAGTCCATTCCATAGGGAGGGACCAATGTGGGCAAATGATCTGGATTGAGCCATAGCGGTCAGTATATGTCTTTACTTATCTCAGTATTTGTCCCTACCTCTACCAGTATATGTCCCTACCTCTGCAAGTCTGTCCCAATCTGTCCCAACCACTGTCAGTATCTGTCCCTACCTCTGTCAGTATCTGTCCCTACCTCTGCAAGTCTGTCCCAATCTGTCCCAACCACTGTCAGTATCTGTCCCTACCTCTGTCAGTATCTGTCCCTACCTCTGTCAGTATCTGTCCCAACCACTGTCAGTATCTGTCCCTACCTCTGTCAGTATCTGTCCCTACCTCTGCAAGTCTGTCCCAATCTGTCCCAACCACTGTCAGTATCTGTCCCTGCCTCTGTCAGTATCTGTCCCTACCTCTGTCAGTATCTGTCCAAACCACTGTCAGTATCTGTCCCTACCTCTGTCAGTATCTGTCCCTACCTCTGTCAGTATCTGTCCCTACCCCTGCCTGTCCTTGTCCCAATCTGTCCCAACCACTGTCAGTATCTGTCCCTACCTCTGTCAGTATCTGTCCCTACCTCTGTCAGTATCTGTCCCAACCACTGTCAGTATCTGTCCCTACCTCTGTCAGTATCTGTCCCAACCACTGTCAGTATCTGTCCCTACCTCTGTCAGTATCTGTCCCTACCTCTGCAAGTCTGTCCCAATCTGTCCCAACCACTGTCAGTATCTGTCCCTACCTCTGTCAGTATCTGTCCCTACCTCTGCCTGTCCTTGTCCCAATCTGTCCCAACCACTGTCAGTATCTGTCCCTACCTCTGTCAGTATCTGTCCCTACCTCTGTCAGTATCTGTCCCTACCTCTGTCAGTATCTGTCCCTACCTCTGTCAGTATCTGTCCATACCTCTGTCAGTATCTGTCCCTACCTCTGTCAGTATCTGTCCCTACCTCTGCAAGTCTGTCCCAATCTGTCCCAACCACTGTCAGTATCTGTCCCTACCTCTGTCAGTATCTGTCCCTACCTCTGTCAGTATCTGTCCCAACCACTGTCAGTATCTGTCCCTACCTCTGTCAGTATCTGTCCCTACCTCTGCAAGTCTGTCCCAATCTGTCCCAACCACTGTCAGTATCTGCCCTACCTCTGTCAGTATCTGTCCCTACCTCTGTCAGTATCTGTCCCAACCACTGTCAGTATCTGTCCCTACCTCTGTCAGTATCTGTCCCTACCTCTGCAAGTCTGTCCCAATCTGTCCCAACCACTGTCAGTATCTGTCCCTACCTCTGTCAGTATCTGTCCCTACCTCTGTCAGTATCTGTCCCAACCACTGTCAGTATCTGTCCCTACCTCTGTCAGTATCTGTCCCTACCTCTGCAAGTCTGTCCCAATCTGTCCCAACCACTGTCAGTATCTGTCCCTACCTCTGTCAGTATCTGTCCCTACCTCTGTCAGTATCTGTCCCTACCTCTGTCAGTATCTGTCCCTACCTCTGTCAGTATCTGTCCCTACCTCTGTCAGTATCTGTCCCTACCTCTGTCAGTATCTGTCCCTACCTCTGTCAGTATCTGTCCCTACCTCTGTCAGTATCTGTCCCAACCACTGTCAGTATCTGTCCCTACCTCTGTCAGTATCTGTCCCTACCTCTGTCAGTATCTGTCCCTACCTCTGCAAGTCTGTCCCAATCTGTCCCAACCACTGTCAGTATCTGTCCCTGCCTCTGTCAGTATCTGTCCCTACCTCTGTCAGTATCTGTCCAAACCACTGTCAGTATCTGTCCCTACCTCTGTCAGTATCTGTCCCTACCTCTGTCAGTATCTGTCCCTACCCCTGCCTGTCCTTGTCCCAATCTGTCCCAACCACTGTCAGTATCTGTCCCTACCTCTGTCAGTATCTGTCCCTACCTCTGTCAGTATCTGTCCCAACCACTGTCAGTATCTGTCCCTACCTCTGTCAGTATCTGTCCCAACCACTGTCAGTATCTGTCCCTACCTCTGTCAGTATCTGTCCCTACCTCTGCAAGTCTGTCCCAATCTGTCCCAACCACTGTCAGTATCTGTCCCTACCTCTGTCAGTATCTGTCCCTACCTCTGCCTGTCCTTGTCCCAATCTGTCCCAACCACTGTCAGTATCTGTCCCTACCTCTGTCAGTATCTGTCCCTACCTCTGTCAGTATCTGTCCCTGCCTCTGTCAGTATCTGTCCCTACCTCTGTCAGTATCTGTCCATACCTCTGTCAGTATCTGTCCCTACCTCTGTCAGTATCTGTCCCTACCTCTGCAAGTCTGTCCCAATCTGTCCCAACCACTGTCAGTATCTGTCCCTACCTCTGTCAGTATCTGTCCCTACCTCTGTCAGTATCTGTCCCAACCACTGTCAGTATCTGTCCCTACCTCTGTCAGTATCTGTCCCTACCTCTGCAAGTCTGTCCCAATCTGTCCCAACCACTGTCAGTATCTGCCCTACCTCTGTTAGTATCTGTCCCTACCTCTGTCAGTATCTGTCCCAACCACTGTCAGTATCTGTCCCTACCTCTGTCAGTATCTGTCCCTACCTCTGCAAGTCTGTCCCAATCTGTCCCAACCACTGTCAGTATCTGTCCCTACCTCTGTCAGTATCTGTCCCTACCTCTGTCAGTATCTGTCCCAACCACTGTCAGTATCTGTCCCTACCTCTGTCAGTATCTGTCCCTACCTCTGCAAGTCTGTCCCAATCTGTCCCAACCACTGTCAGTATCTGTCCCTACCTCTGTCAGTATCTGTCCCTACCTCTGTCAGTATCTGTCCCTACCTCTGTCAGTATCTGTCCCTACCTCTGTCAGTATCTGTCCCTACCTCTGTCAGTATCTGTCCCTACCTCTGTAAGTCTGTCCCAATCTGTCCCAACCACTGTCAGTATCTGTCCCTACCTCTGTCAGTATCTGTCCCTACCTCTGTCAGTATCTGTCCCTACCTCTGTCAGTATCTGTCCCTACCTCTGTCAGTATCTGTCCCTACCTCTGTCAGTATCTGTCCCTACCTCTGTCAGTATCTGTCCCTACCTCTGTCAGTATCTGTCCCTACCTCTGTCAGTATCTGTCCCTACCTCTGTCAGTATCTGTCCCCACCTCTGTCAGTATCTGTCCCTACCTCTGCCTGTCCTTGTCCCTTCTCTTCCCCTTTCTCTCCCTCTTAGGAAAATCCACGTTGGCCGTCGTCGTCATCATCCATAGAAATTTCTGCTTTCAATTCACCTGAAAGGAGAAGGAGTTGTTGCAAATTCAAACGACGACCACCATCATTGACAACACAGCATTCGTCGGTTGCAGGCGCCTTAACAGACAGACCACCGCAGCATTTGAAAGCACATCTCACGCTGACTGATTATTAAATCAATAGTCTGTGTATGACAACGCATTCGAAAGAAGTATTGCAGAGAGAGATATTATTCTCAAAGCGTAGAAACTTATTAACTACTTTGTCGCTTTGCAAAGGCAAGACAATTTTTAGACCTCAGTGCAGACTTTATAGAGAGTGTAGAAACTGACCTCAGTGACCCCTGCCCTGCCTATGAAATCCTCACAATGAACACCTGTACCCAGTTTAAAACCACAAGATCTTCTTAAATCCATCCCCCCACATGCAGCCTGCAATCTTTAGGTATAGGTCTTTCGGTTGAGCCAACATACCCTTCCCTAGTTCCCTTCATGGACTTTCATGCAGTCTGCGATACAGGACCCAAGAAATTGAACCATCTAACAATGTTTATATGATAAGCTCTTCATCCTCACTTAAGAAACATCTAAAAACCTGTCAAATCTCATTAGCTTTCAAACATCTTGATATCCAACTGTTTTTGACAGGTAGTCTGGGTTCACACGCATCGTATTCGTATATTCTGTAGAAGTTCAGCGATTCAAGTAGCAGCAATGCTCAATCTTCACTAATTTCAACATTCCTACCAGTGATCTGTGTGTAATGTCATCGACCTATTCTAAGTGTCTGGGAGTCAACGTAATAAAACATGAAACTAGAACATAATAATTATGTCCTTTACTCTTGGAGTTTATTTAAATTATTTATTATAATGGGGAGGCGTTAGTATAATGGATAATGGATCATATTTTGGCTTGAAATTCTTACAGTACACGGCTCGAATCCTGCAGGGCCCTGGGTATATATATGGCTCTTCATTCATTCACTATGTTGTAGATAAAGTACACAGAGCTTTCACTTTGTGATTTACGTCGTCTGTGATTTGCGTTCTTGTGAATTGTTTGAATTGCATAACTTGTTCATCTTTCGTACCATCTGCATAACTTTATAATACTGTAACTAGTTGCAGCCTTCTTTCAACCCAATAATTATTGAATAAACAGACAAAAATTATTACATCTTATATTGAAAGTTCTTAATTTGACCGAATGTCTTCAAATAACTTAAATAATAAACACGAGAAATAATCCAGCAACATATTTATCAGCGAGAGGTTTAGGGTAACGGTAACACTCGGGCACAATCAGCACGGACACACGATCACCTCCCACTACCCTCCCAAAGGTCCCCCAGCTTTTCATTCACAGAACAGCGTTGGTAAAATGAGCAGTAAGACGTGATGTGATGGCCGCTAAATCCGACTCCAGCGATATCTTGAGATCATTCATTCATACCACGAATTGTAATCATGCTGCGGAATGTCGGTTTAAAATAATAAACAAAGATTATCGACGACGCAGAATATCTAACCTGCACATATATACAAGTTCTGTAACACCATCATCATGATACCATACCTGAGGCTAAAGAAGCTGACAGCATAGCAATCCCCATCCACCGATCCACATCTGCTGTCTGCTAAATTCCAGAAAGTCACGTTTTCCATTCTATTCCATTCCATGGATTGTTATTTTGAGGATCGTGTTCACGCACTACCTTCATTTCATGAATTTCTCACGTTACACGATATTGCGCATATCAATGCAGCCCTGAGAAAGGCTCGGCGTAGATGGGAAATATATCTGAGAAGATTCACACTGCGAAAGAGATGAATGCTCGAGCAGACAAGAAGCTCTTTCAGAAAGCACAGTTCTTTGGCTGTTGCATCCATCAGCTTTTGCCATCTCTTCGTGAGGACAAGTATTTACTCCACAACAGTGCCTAAAGTGTGGGAAAATAAGTGCCTGAACGCCCCTTATCTCTCCAAAAGAAGTGCCTGGACGCCCCTTACCTTTCCAGTCATTGGTGGCCAATAAGTGGCAGGACGGCGTTCAGATTTTAAAACAAGTGCATGGACGCCGTCCATGACCGTGCAGCCACACTTTAAGCCCTGCTCCACAAAAGTGGACATCATCCTTTCATGTTGCCTCTCATGAAGTCAAATCTGTTTTAAAACAGCTTCATCAACAGATGCATTTTCAATTATATTCAGCTATCCATGAGTGTCTTTAAAATCTGCTGTTAACCTCACAGTTCTTTTTAATGTATGTAATGTATGTAGTCGTTTCATGCAGTGTGATGCATGTGCGCTTCTCAGATACGAATAAAGGTTACTTACTTACTTTACTTAATTACTTACTTGATAAGCACCTCCCACAGTACAACCGGATCAGAGGCATTCCTAGCGCAAAGAACCGCTCAAAAAAGAAGTCTTGGAGAACCAGTGGCGTAGCCAGGGTTTTTGGGGGTTTCAGGGATTAAAAGCCCCACCCCCCGTTGGCTTAGAAAAAGTTTCTTAAAGGTTATTTATCCACTTAAATAAGAAAAACAAAACAATTGCTTGTAGTAACAATTGTTTTCTTCCTTTATTCCCTTTGTTACTCTTAATATTCCCTTTTTATTTACTGTAATACTGTTGGGTTGGTGTCAGGAAGGGCATCCGGCCAGGCCATAAACACCCCCCCATCCCCCCATCATAAATTCCTGGCTATGCCACTGTGGAGAACGGGCAGAAACAGAAATGGCCGAGATAAGACGACAGGATGACTTAAGGCAGTTGTTAAGATCATTGCACAAAAAATGGTCAACAGAAGCATTGGTGCAACATTGCACTTTGCTGTGGCAGTCCAAGACCGAGGACACACATGCCGTGACCATCTCACCGTAAGCTGAGTTCATGACGACAATGTAAAGCAGACAGGTTGAGACGAAGTGCAGTCATAAAAACGTTGCTCAGCTCACGATAAACATCTCTCGTCTCGCAACCAAACAATGTTTACTCACGACATAAAAAACCACAAAAGACATCGTGCACATTCACGAGTCTGAAAAGTAACACGGTTGCAAAAAAAGTACAGCGTCGTATCAATGCAATGTAATGTAATGTAATGTAATGTAATGCAATGTAATGCAATGTAATGTAATGATATCGATTCAGTTCTCACGCTTACGAATCATCATCTGATCTTTCCTTCACGACATTCCACATCTGATGCTTTAAAATAACGATGCTCGTTATCTCATTTCAACTGTCATCTCATGTACCAAAGTGCAGTGTAAAGAGTTGGTCATTATACCAAGACACTGCTTGCACTCTGCCAGTGCCAGTCCCAAGCCTGGATAAAGGAGGAGGGTGACACTAATCATCATTAAACAGCAACAAGAAACAAGAAACAAGAACATACTTATATTGGATTTAGGTTTATTTGTGTTATTATAAAACATTTGACGTCGTTTGATTTGATCAATAGATAATGTTTGCTCATTATACCGTGTCTGTACACCAGAATTTGGATAGCAATTGGTCTAAGTATGTCTGCTGTTACGCAACGCACTGTATGTCTAAGAAATTTCTCAGAGTCATACAAACACTGCTACAGGAAGAAGAGTTCAATAAGCATTGCTTAGTTCAGTATTCAGCATAGATGTAAAAAACGATGGAAACGGAATAAAAAACGGTAAAAAACGTCGTTTTT
Organism: Lumbricus terrestris; assembly: GCA_949752735.1. Classification (NCBI taxonomy): domain Eukaryota; kingdom Metazoa; phylum Annelida; class Clitellata; order Crassiclitellata; family Lumbricidae; genus Lumbricus; species Lumbricus terrestris. The sequence continues at coordinate 4,164,580 of OX457052.1, forward strand.
TTCGAAAAAATAAAAAAACGACAAAAAAACGATAAAAAACGGAAACGGTAAATAATTTGACTATGCTACATCTAAAACCGCATTTTAACCTTGAAAACATTGATTAGGAACCTACTACACGCAGGCTATCTCTTAAATGATGATGTTAAACGATGAAATAATGACTTTAGTTAGCTGAATCCTTGAGAGTTGGCGGAAAACATAAGGAATATCAGAAAAAATTAAAATTAAGGAAAACAATAACAGAAAGAAAATGAATAAATAAAGTTAAAGAAAAAATAAAAAACGATAAAAAACGATGGGAAAAAAAAAAAACGAAAAAAACGACGTTTTTTGGGAGAGAATAAAAAACGGAAAAAAACGTTTTTTACAACTATGGTATTCAGCCACGCTATTGTGTCCGTTTCAGAGTCAGTTGACAATCATGGAAGATCAAGATCAAGGCAAAAGAGAGAGAAAAAGGGTTGAGGGTGGAATCTTGAAATATCTTTCTGTTTCTGAAAAAGTTTAGAATATCTCTGCATTATCAGCCCACCATATGAGCCGCCCAACATATCTGGGGTTTCATGTGTAAATCCCTAAATAAATAATTTCCACATTTTGGGTGCAAAATCTGTGTATTTTGCGTATCAAGCCCGGTGCAAACCACCCCGAAATATTTTTCCTGCTATGCCTCTCCCGGCCCATCATGCCAACCACTTAAAGATACCTTAAGAAATAAATCAGAAATCATAGCAGATAGTTTCCAACCTATTTCATGCACCAATATCTACCAAGGCACTTGAGGTCAACACACTTCCCACACCCAGGTTTTACTGCAGTTTAATAGACAAAACATGCTATACAATGTACATAGGCATGGAAGAAATAGTCAACTACACCATGATAAGGAAACAGAAAGACAGACAGACACACAGACAGACAGACAGATAGATAGACAGACAGACAGACATGACCAGGGTCGCAAGAATTCCTCAGAAACTAACTGTATTGCAACGTAGACGTTCAGGAGAAATTGCAGGCTTCAGACGACAGGATCAAGTGACTGAGGCTAAGAGACAAAGAGAGAGGGAGAAACAGAGAAACAGAGCAGAGAGAGACAGATATGCACAGATAAATAGAGAGAAACAGAGGAAGAGAGACACATACCCATAGACATAGAGGCAGAGCTTAGAGACTTAATAAAGAAAAAGACAGACAGACAGACATACAGAAGACAGATTATAATTACAGAGACAGACTTATATTAAAGAGAGACAGACAGACAGAGAGACAAACAAACAGACAAACATACAGACAGCTACAGAGTCTTAAAAATTCTAATTGTGCATATGATAAATGATGACTGAAAAAATTTAAAAAACCAAATAAAATATCAACTTTAAGTTCATAAAATAAGCAAGAAGGAAAGAAAGTGAAAAATGTCAAATGACGAATTGAAATGCCGTACTGAACAACATTCAACTGTAGACATGGACCGGTAGAAAGTAAATGGCAAAACCAACCTAACTGAAAACTATTATAGACAGTTAGCACATGAAAACGCTGACTAAAAATTAGGATCCGCTTCCATGATCCGAGGGCGAATCATGATGGATAAGCACAAAGGTCTCTCGAATGTAAGGACCACGCAAATTGAAAACACCTTCACGACAAAATAAAGTAAACGCTTAGCAAAAACAAAGCATAAATTAACTCTGATCAAAGCATGCAACATAGTAAATGGCAGCGAGAAAAAACTTGGTGCATTAAAAATATTGTGATAAAAAGATTGGCAGTAAAGAAACAGGAACATCTGCCACTATAGCTGCTACCTAATTCACTGTCACTACTACGGTTGCGCCTCACTGCTACTACAGCTGTTACTACTGCACTGTTACTACAGCTGTTGCAACTGCACTGTTACTACAGCTGTTGCAACTGCACTGTTACTACAGCTGTTGCAACTGCACTGTTACTACAGCTGTTGCAACTGCACTGTTACTACAGCTGTTACTACTGCACTGTTACTACAGCTGTTGCAACTGCACTGTTACTACAGCTGTTGCAACTGCACTGTTACTACAGCTGTTGCAACTGCACTGTTACTACAGCTGTTGCAACTGCACTGTTACTACAGCTGTTGCAACTGCACTGTTACTACAGCTGTTACTACTGCACTGTTACTACAGCTGTTGCAACTGCACTGTTACTACAGCTGTTGCAACTGCACTGTTACTATAGCTGTTACTACTGCACTGTTACTACAGCTGTTGCAACTGCACTGTTACTACAGCTGTTGCAACTGCACTGTTACTACAGCTGTTACTACTGCACTGCTACTACAGCTGTTACTACTGCACTGCTACTACAGCTGTTACTACTGTACTGCTACTACAGCTGCTACCTACTGTACTGCTACTACAGCTGCTATTTAATGCACTGCTACTACAGCTGCTACCTACTGTACTGCTACTACAGCTGTTACTACTGTACTGCTACTACAGTTGTTACTACTTCACTGCTACTACAGCTGCTGCTACAGCTGCTACCTAATGCACTGCTACTATGGACACCGTACTGCTATAACAGCTGCAACTACAGCTGCTACTAGCTTCTACTACTGCTGCTACTACAGCTATTACCTAATGTACTGCTACCACAGCTGCCATCCAATGCACTGCTACAACAGACACTGTCTGTTACTACAGCTGCTACTGCTACTGCTGTTGCTGACATTATGTAAATGGAAATGGGAGGCTGGGAGCCATGCACAGGTCGTGAGTCTGAAACTAGAAATCGTGCTCTTCAAGAGTCAAGGACATTTCAATTCCTTCATAGGTGCGGCCTACACACGCCCACACAGCATATGCATGGAAGAACTGGATGGAAAAAGGAGCAAGTGCCTCACATATTAAGAGGGAACAGTTGGTTGCAGTGCATGAAGATTGAAGACCCAGCAAACAAGGAGACATCCTCTGAATCTGAATGCTAATGGACGAAAATGTCTCCAGCACATCATCTATTCAACCAATAGTTTCATCACAAATTGCTTCTTCTTGTTAAAACCAACCAGTATCTAAAACAATAAGCTACTCTCAGTTGGGTCAAAAACAGCATCCAATATCTCTCAGTAGCAGACAACAATACCAAAACACTGACAACAATAGAAATTATCTGACAGTAAAGCACAGCCAGTGTCTACAGTGGGTGAGTTTACAGTCTATATGTCTGAGTAGTCAGCTCTAAACGTTTGAGGCCATTAAATGATAAAAAAACCTGTCTCTATAAGAGCCCTGGTAATATATCACTTTATCACCAAAACACTGACAACAATAGAAATTATCTGACAGTAAAGCACAGCCAGTGTCTACAGTGGGTGAGTTTACAGTCTATATGTCTGAGCACAGCCAGTGTCTACATCATATCATTTGCTTTGGAGTTTCTAACCCAATATCATATCATATCATGACAGCAGTCCTTCTAATGACCATCAACGACAAAGAAAACAGCGGCTAAAATAGGCAGAAAAAGAAGATTTCAGAAACAGGTTTCAATTGCAAGGGAAAGGACAACATAGACTAGATGTATAGATGCGCAGCAAACGTAATAATGCCTCACAGCATTCGACAGAAACACACTTCAACCACTTTCATTCAGATGACCTATATATCACCGATCCAAGACATACTACTCCATATTTCTCTCTCAGACCAACTCGAGCGATAAAAATCACTTTTCAGATGCTTACAGAAGGTGGATGTAGAGTCTCTAGCCAGAAGAACATGCAGATCAAAATGAATGCTATTCCAGGTGGTCATCCCAATCACTGAAAAGACACAGCACTGCTTCAAAGATTCTTTGAAGTGCGTGCAAAGCAGCAAAGGGACCGGCAAGTTCTCAATGGCCGAACTCATGTTTTAACGCAGTAACAAAACTTGCACTACGAACGATGCTTCTGGTGTAGGTCTGCACCAGATGTCTCCAAGAAAAACATAAAGACTGGTCAAAAGAAATCAGCAACCACTATCCCAAGAGCTAAGTAATTGACCGATTCACTGCCCTCGCTCAATCCAGACACTGCTTCGCCTGCATAGATCCCGCTCTGTGGAATGGGCTTCCACCATTAGTCCACTCTGGTAGTCTATACTCGTCTTTCTCTTGCCTCAAATTCTGTCTTTTCTCTTGGGGTCGATTGCACTGGGAGCGCTTCTGAAAGGCTTTCTGCTGAGAGCAGTGCTTTTATAAATGTCATACTTAATACAGTACAATTGATTTCCAATTATACAGTAACATCTGCATCCTACTTCGCTCTTTTATCGGAAGAATACTCTATAGGAAACATCTTTTTTGTATTTGCACAGTGTGATATTCTATCATTTATTTACACATCTATTGTAAGACAGGGAGCCAGCACAGAAAAGACCAACAACTGATTGTGCTGTGCAACTGTGCATCAATGACAAATGTGCACTTAGGAAAACTGCCAGAAAGACATTTATACCTAAACCTTATTTCACAACAACTAACTCCCATTCTCCATTTCTACTCGATTGTCTCTCTGTATGTATGTATGTATGTATGTATGTATGTATGTATGTATGTATGTCTGCATGTCTGCATGTATGCCTGTATGCCTGTATGCATGTATGCATGTCTGCATGTATGCAAGTATGCATGTATGCATGTATGCATGTATGTATGTATGTATGTATGTATGTGCATGCATGCATGCATGTATGTATGCATGCATGCAAGTATGTATGTATGCATGTATTTATGTATATATGTATGTATGCATGTATGTTTGTCAGACCATCCATCTGTACATCCTTCTGTCTTCCCTTTAAGAATCTGAACGCTAGAAAGACTTAACACGGGATATAGGTCGTCAGCACGCGACAACAATGACATATCGTATTGTTCCACCAACAATGACATATCGTATTGTTCGAGGACAAGATACATCATTTACGACTCATGGAAAGCTGTCATCAATCTTAATAAACGAAAAGTTCCATTTTCATCAATCAGGAGATTTGCAAGAAATTATTGCAGGATAGGAACAGACATTTTGTTATTATCACACGAACGTGCGCTGTCCTGACATGCTGTTTTCCTTGTATATGCTGTGTCTATACTGTGTCTTCAACACACACATGTGTCATAATTTTGGTGCAAACTTTCCCTTAGAAGGCAAATAAATAACATAATAAATATATTTCCCGTCCGTACAACGAATTTACCCATTTAAGAACGTTAGAACTTGAATCAGTGGTGTAGTGGGGCGGGGACGCGGGGGGACGCCGTCCCCCCACTTTTTCTCAAAATTCTTGCAAGATTGCACTTTTTGCTACAGTTTCTACTTCAATTTCCAGGCGTCCCCCCACTTCATTTTTTAGGACTACACCACTGACTTGAATTATTATGGAAATCCACAGATTAAATCGAAATGATTTGTGTTCAATTGAGATATTAATACTAGACAACATCAACCGCGTATAAAGAAAAGTAGTTCTACAAGGACTCTATATTACAGAACATAAAAAAGAACGTCAGTAAATGCGACCAGCTTCAACAAAAGTCATTAATTTATTTATTCATTACAACGATTTATATAGTGCGCCTTCAAAGCTACTACTCAGGATTGCTCCCAACCAGTGGCGTAACTACGGGGGGGCAAGGAGGGCAGCCGCCCCCCCAAATGAAAGGGCTGCCCCCCAGCTGCCCCCTCCCCAATCCCTGCGTTTGTTTTACTTTTTACTCTTACGAGTGATAAAGAATTAAACAATGTTATATAATTTCTGACTTATTTTATTTCTTATACAACTTCCTGTACAACTTCTTATAGGGTGGGTGATGGGAAAGTGGGACAGGCCACTATAGTGCACTGTGGGACAGACAAGCTAGTGAGGCTTGCTTGCGTATTATGTCCGATACTGTTATACATCCAAAATCTAAAAATACATAGTCTATGGCAATATACCGATGCCGATGCACGCTTTAATTGCCAACGGTAGCCACCCCATCACTTTAAGCTGCCACCCCACTGCCCCCCATGAAAAAATAACTGGCTACGCCACTGCTCCCAACCTCGACTAAGGAACACAGTTTTAAGATCATGTCAGAGGGAACCCTTGGCAGAAGGCAAAGTCATCTCAGAATTTCATGAAAATAGTTCCAAACCTGTACACGGTGATTCATAAAAACGTTACCCTACATAAGTCAGCATAACTGATGTCGATGACCAGCAATTTTAATGAAATTTCAGAATAATGACCCTTGATGCTCTAGCCAACTGCTATATAATTTTGTTTTCAAATTCAAAGCTATGATGATGCAACGTGGATGACGAAACTAATGACGTCATGACTATCTTGACAAACAAGCAAGATTCCAACATTCCCGTTAGTCACGGACGGGAATGTTGGAGACTTAATCAACTTCATCAGGTTTAATTTCCTTTTAAGAAAGTGTTTACTGCACCCAGTGTTTTCAGGACCCAGTAAAAATCAGAATGATCGCATTTACATATCTGACGGTACAGGAAGAGGGACGTTCTAGCAAATCGTATTTTGCAGAATCGACCATCTTCCAGCAAATCTCTTATAAATGGTATCTGTCGGGGTCTCTGCACTTGGTCATATGAACAATCCATTTCATCGAGCCAGGTGTTGGGGTCAATTGTTTATTACCTACATAAAATATATAAACGTAGAACGTAATTTAAAACAATCCCATTCTTCAGCATTAGACAAGATGTGAGTAATAGGAACCTGCTCTGCTCCCAGCAGTGAGCAAAGGCTCCCATATATCTTTTATCTATAGGTGCTTGTAGCCCTGAGGCGCTCCAACTGAATCAATTCCCAGGATGGCAGCACAAGTGCTCGGTTTCAGTACTCGGCCAAAGAGCAGACGAGTCAAGAGTTCTGCTCTCAACAGAAGTGTCTGGCTGACTGACACCAATCACTGGGTGGTGAGCAAATCACAGACACTGTGGCTTACAAAGGTTCCATTCAATTAGACATATACATAGTTTAAGATAAGAAACAGTGTTATATACAGTCTAATGTAAATAACAATAAATTTTCCGCTGCAAATTAGTTCGAAGCTCTAAACAACCACGAATACGATAGGCATATAAAATGACCTCAACTTTCCTCTATTGACCACTGTCATAAAATACGGCCAGGTCCACATATAAGCATGGAAGTAGGCAATGCAGATTGCATAGCCACATTACACATATCACATATCCTTGAGATGATCTTTTGCACAGCAAACGCTGATCAGCGAAGCGCAGGCACGTGCGATATTGAATAGTCAGTGTTGATAGAATGGTCTGTGGGGACTTGGCTCAAGTGCTGAGGCATGACATGGGAGGAAGTCGTCCTATTAGTGCAGCTTAAACCACATCTAATGGCTGGGAGGAGAAAAGATGAAAAAACATTCAACATGCCCTTCTCGTCCTCAAAACTTGATTACCTGGTCAACTCAGTTCTTGCATTGACCAAATGTGACCATGTAAAGCAATGTCATAAATATTTAATTCACAACTGAAAATTCAGAGCTGCCTTGCGAACTGTGCATCAAAGCTTTTAAGAAAAATAAAACAAAGCAGTTATCCAAACAGGTGTAATGCGACTGATTGCAATAGTTACAACATACAAAAAACTCCTATGAACATAGACAATGTCAATTGGTAAAGAGCTTCTGTCAACCCTGTATTGCCTGAAAGTTCCTCATCAACTTCACTGTCAATGTCTCTGCAGTTGTCTGTCCGTCCGTCCCTCCCTCCAGAAAGGGCACACAATAACAAAACCCTTCTAATTATTCTTTCTCACTAAGTCCCTTAACCCTTTGTTGGCGATAGTGCAACTGGGAAAACAGTGCAACCAAAGTGTTAAGATGCAATGAAGCAAGGTTCCTGCAGCTAAAGGAGACACCATCAACTCCAGGCAATGACCTGTATTTTATGATATTCTTTATGCAGCTCCTGCACGGTGGGGATACGCTGGGCAATACGAAAGGGGTAGGCTCCAAGCAATGATGAATAGTTACTTACTTAATTATGCCAGTCTACCTCGGTTTGTACCTGCAGGAGTAATCACAATCTGCATGGATCAATATCTTAATCTGAACAAGATGTAAATGTTTTTTGAGTCAAGATCAGTCAGTCTGTAGTTGCCCTGAAGCAAAAATACTATCCCTGGTGCAGTGGTGCCATAACCTTAATTTACTTCTAATGAACTGATGTGGCAACTCAAGTCTAATCCACTTCATCAGAAATGGATCAAAAGAGCTGACAGCTTAAAAAGTACAATGGACTGTGAGTTTGTGAGTCATTTGACTCATCCTATTATTTCACCTTTCTCTGGTAGTCTTTCCTCATCTCTCTCTCACCTCAAATCCTTTTCTCTTGGGATCGACCGAACTGGGAGCGCTTCTGAAAGGCTTTGCTGAGGGGAAGCACTTTAAAACTGGTAGCATACAATACAATACTAACAAAATTAAACTTTTGCAAAAATACTCACTGTGGTACTGAAAAAGGTGTTGGCAATACCAAGTACTGCTGATGGAAACATTTTATGAATAGTCATACACATTATACAATACAATACAATACAATACAATGAAATATACAGCACTGAATGAAATGAGTGTCCACACCATAGGATCTGAAATCACAGTCATTGCAATCAGTTGCTTGTTCATGAAGGATTTTTAGACAATTGAGAGGTCAATCGATGTGCTGTGAAGCTGGATTAGTTTAATAAGATCCACTGCACTTACAGTGAGGACAGAAAGCAATATGGCATGTTGTCCAGACTACATGGAAAAATTGCAGATGTCCGAGTTCAGTTTGAGGAAGAACATCTCTGTAGAATGATGTCCTTTTTGGAAGCATCAGGTAGTTTGCCTCCAGGTAGTCTCTGTCCATGTCTGTCTGTCTGTCTGTCTGTCTGTCTGTCTCTCTCTGGTCTGCAACCTTTTCGACAAGCCTTTGATAGAAATATCACTACAAGTAGACTGTGATACCATTGGTTACTTTCAATAGTAATTAGTCAACTTAACTATTTATTATTATTTATTATTAACAATTTACTCTTATTTATTATTACCATTTATTTCTTTTGGTCGCCCACGGTCTCCATGGTCATTGTCTGTTTGACGCTGTTAGAGCTACTACCATCGCAAGATTACTTTATGCCCCATCCTCTGCTTGGTGGTGATTTGCAAATCATTCAGCACAAACGCCTTAACAGTCTTCTGTGAAAATTGACCCTTCAAGCTTCCTCTCTACTGATTTTCCTAGTTTAGACCCACACTGCTCTAGAGCAGACTCTGCTCATTCATATTCTGCTCAATCCCCTAAAACCCTTGTCACATCCTTCTCGAGCTCTGACCTCACTGTAAGTGTAAGGCTACTCCATACAATACTCGACCCAAGCCACATAATCTAACTCTGCCTACAGTTGATTCCTTTGCCCAAAGAAGTTTTTACATTCTGAGAATGTCGTATGACTTCGCATAATTGCTTCTGTTATTTATTTTGTCTGTAAACCACTGCGTGTTCGCCGGTAGTCTAATAAGAATATTCTTACTTACTTACTAGTCAATGGGTGAGAAAAGTAATAACCACAAATAGTAAACAAAGTAACGAGTAACAGCCTACAAATATTTTTCGCGAACAACAAATTCTTTTTTGTTTAATCATGGGAATCCTCTGGCTGGCTAAAAGGACTCTTGACCCAATTACCTACTTCTCATCACAGAGTAAGAGCCCCCTCTCCTCCGTCCCTATCTCTGTATGTCTCTCTGTCTCTCTGTCTCTGTCTCTGTCTCTCTCTCTTGCCAGGATAAAAACCAGTTACCTCTTTCAGCACATTGCCAAGATTCCCACTCTTCCTTGCATCACATTCATTGGACGTGTATTACATGATGGTCTCATCTCTCATTTCCCACACTAAACCAACCTAAAGCAACCTGGTCCAATTCTCTAGTTCTCATCTTACCGTGACCCCTTACTCTCAACACAATTCAGGTCACACTGTAATCATTTAACACAGTCATAAGATTTATCCTTTGCTGCTCTACATCTGGATAGGATGTGCTATTTTTCTGCTGGGTTATAAAGCACCTCCCACAATGCAGCCTAATTAATCAAAAGCATACCCAGTGCGCAGACCCTTAAAAAAGAAAATTCTTAAGAGAACCTAATTAACAGATATATTATAAGGTACCTTCAAATGCTCTGAGAACCCATGGTCACATCAGCGAACTTAGCCAAAAGAAATGCAAATGTCAGTTTTAGTCTCCAAAGTGCTCTAATGTGTACTGATGGAGCATCTCTTATTTAGCCATTGTTGGACTGGGAGCGCTTCTGAGCAGATTACCTTGAAGGTGCGCTATATAAAAAAGTAAATAATAATAATAATAATAATCTCTTATATTGAGTACCATTTACATTGAACAACCAAATCTACTCTTTATTAATACCATCTTCCATTACAGATAATTAAAAATCATAAAGATGGTTCTGTGCTGTTTTGTCAATAACTGCCAGGCCGTGCCAAGATCTTTTGTTGGCGCTCAGATTGGCAGCCTTCCCAGACTTTCATTCTTCAGATTAGACGGCTAAACACAAATGCTTTGTATTTCATTATGCTATGCATGAGATATAGCTGTAGACCAGCAGACAATCATCTTTCAAGAAGGGCATGGAACCAACCTCAATGATTAGTCCGAAGGGGGATGGAGGCCAAGAGATCCAAGCCTTTTGTAGAAGCATATATTTACGATGCTCAACCAACATAAACCTTTCATCTGCAAGACAAAGGTTCAGCTTCTTCCCTTGAGATCTTCTCTCTCTCTTCCTTTCAGAAGAATCTTTTAGCACAGATGAAATTTCCATCCACGATAAATTGACAACAAATCCTTCCAACCTCAGACAGCCGTGGTGATGGTCACACTCCACCCGACAAAGACAGTAAATCAGCAGAGCTCTGAAACCGAACTGAGAGATTGGCCAATGCATCTACTGATGGACAGACAGTGCATCTTATCAGTGATCCTTTTTGTTCCCCTAATCCCCCCCTAACCCCCCCCCCCCCCGACAATGATCCGATTATGCTGCAAACCCACCAATGCAAACCCAATTGATGCCACCATTGGGTTAGGCCACGGACCTTTGGCTGTTAATATAGGTGCCCTTGGTTAGGCGAATGCCCTGAGGAGGAGGAGTAGGAGAAGTTCATCTAGGCCACAGATAATGAAGTTAGAGGAACTCCATGGGATGAATTTCAGCTGATGACGGCAATATGGTTTCATGTTACTGCAGGTCGCTGATTCAAATCCCACGTAACTTAGCAGAACCATTTATCAGACTGCACAATGCACAGTGCTGCATATGACTTGAACAATAAATAGATTTTCCAATTAAGAACAAGATGCCAAACTGTCAGCATACATTGGAACCAGCACACCGGTGAGGACCACCACATATTATATATATTGCAGGTCCTACAGCTTAAAATGGTCTCCCTGTTACACTGCGCTTAATTTCCAGGGGTCACTCCGCTCTGTTCCTTAAGAACCTAAAAACTGTTTTATTTAGCCATGGCTGGGCCGGGAGCGCTTCTGAGTAGACTACCTTGAAGAGGCGCTATAGAAATTTCTGAAATAAATAAAATAAAATAAATGTCAATTATATACATTATACAAACATATACCAGTATATATCAATTATATACTGGTATAAGGGTATATGTTTGTATACATAATAATATACGGGTGTATGTTTGTTCATGTAATAATTATGCATGTTATGTCAATAAGTATAATGTATAATGTCAGTATCCACCTTACACCTTATACAAGGAAAGTAGACTTATTTCAGGTCTTTGGTACCTAAAAGTTATATATCAAAATGACAGCTGAATCTGAAAACTGGTCTATCAGCTGCTGCAACAGCTGCTGTAGAAAATGAGCTCATATTATAGATAGAAGAAACTGTGACATGTACATAAATCTTGAGCACTGCACCTGTGCTGCATCTTTGACATTAAATAAATGAGCAAATCCACACAACTGACAGTGACAAAATACGTTGACTCTTGCTGGCCAATCATCTCTCAGGTTAGCAGATGAACATAGGTTGTTCCACAATCCCCTGAAGAACTCATAGACAGCACAAAGTGGCTGACGACCGGGCACATCCAAACAAATAACATATACCGGTAACCAGGGCTGTAATCAAGGGCATACGCGGGCATACTTACCTCCGGGGAAAAATTGCATCATATACTCACCGCCGAAAACCAGGGTACACGCAGGTATACAGCGTATACTCACCTCACAAAGAGCATGTGGGTATACACATGAAAAAGGTAAAGGATATTTAGGTGTATTTTTCATGAAATTCGAAGCGAAGACTAAAAAAAGTCAGATTTTTTGCGGATAGGAAAATGGGGAAATTTTTTGGTCGGATGACTAAAAAAAAGGTCATCAGAAATTTTGCACCCAAAAAAGTGGATTTTTCACCCAGTCACCTCAAAATTTACCAGTACAGCCCCGCTGGTAACCCAAATTGCACAGAACAGCCATGCCATATTCAACCATTAATTAATTCAAAAGCACAGACTAAGATGCAATGACCATACACTAGAAGAGGTGCTATATATATAAATTCACAATTCTTCAACCTCATTGACTGGAATTTATCACCAGAAAATACAGCTAACTTGTTTGATAGCAATTGCAATCTCCGAATCTCTAGAGCACCACTCAAAAGCCAAGCACAGGGCACCAGCTTATTCATGAGTGCTGTGTCAAGTCAGGAGGGTTGTTCAAAAGAGTAATCTGAAGAGGTCGTAGTCCGAGTAGGCCTACCAAAGAATCAGAGGTAGCAAAGTAGTTGTTAAGGTGTTTTGGGTCAAGAGTTAGCAGATGAAAGATCGAGTGAGTTGGGGTAAGAGTGCCTAAAGAGGCGAGACTTCAGTTTCGAATGGAAAGACTGAGATGGATAGAGGATCCTTAGGAAGGTGATAGTTGGTGACCAGAAAAGATGGAGGAGCAACGGAAAAAGCTGCTAGTATTAAAGTTAATTCACCCAACTTCTGATTTAATTTTCATTTTTTATTACCAATTATTATTATTACTTCAATGTAGTACAGCAATGTACTATGTCCAATTGCGCATTTGCAAGTGGAGTGACAAAGAATATACTTACTTACTTACTATTTGGCCCAATGATCCAGGCCAAACTGACTGCAGGATAGCTCACGAGAATGAAGTTTAAAATGTGGTGCCAGACAAACTGACTCTTTAAAACCTGCCCATTGTAGGTTTTAGAACCTACCATGCGAGCCATGGAACAATCAATCTTATATTTTAGACATGCATGCTTCTAGGTGATGACCTATGGCAAATTAAATTCAGGTGGAATTCTTGTTCAATACAAGCAGGCAAATAGCAAATCACTTGCATTATCAGCAAACACTGATTTAAGGCTCACTTGATGATAGCAATTTGCAAAAGCACGCAAGGTCACACCGAAATGTTAATCTGAGGCGCGGAAAATGTGAATCTGAGACGCGGAAAATGTGAATTTGAGGCGAGGCGTGGAAAATGTGAATCTGAGGTGCTGAAAATGTGAATCTGAGGCGCAGAAAATGTGAATCTGAGGCGTGGAAAATGTGAATCTGAGGCACGGAAAATGTGAATCTGAGGTGCTGAAAATGTGAATCTGAGGCGCAAAAAATGTGAATCTGAGGCGTGGAAAATGTGAATCTGAGGCACGGAAAATGGGAATCTGAGGCGCAGAAAATGTAAATCTGAGGTGCTGAAAATGTGAATCTGAGGCGCAGAAAATGTGAATCTGAGGCGTGGAAAATGTGAATCTGAGGCACGGAAAATGTGAATCTGAGGAGCAGAAAATGTGAATCTGAGGAGCAGAAAATGTGAATCTGAGGTGCTGAAAATGTTAATTCCAAGTGGAATGCCCAAAGAAAAGGATTCAGAAGGTCTGGTTCTGCCAGAGAGATGAACAGGTACGAGAAGGTCTCACTTAGCCAAAGAGTGGCGAGTAGGACAGAGCACAACTGGGTAGCATTTATTAAATAATCAATGTGGTTGGCAATATTGATGTTGTTGTAGGGTTGATAACATCATAACACTGGTATTGGACTGGTGGCAACACTACCAGTACTATATATAGAGTAGTACTGTAACATAAGCTGTCTGCTTTTATTACATGACACCTGTATACAATACATCACATTTAGATAATGTTCGATTTGATAACCGAAACTAAGTACTTCAAAAGTTCTGACCAAAATGTAGCTTCAAGAATAACTATATAGGGATGACTGCAAGTTCCACCAAATAGACACAGCTGTTAGATCTGAAAGCCCTTCCTCCCCAATTACACTCAAACCAACATTTCTACAGCAAAGAATTGCATCTATAGATGTCAACTGCAATAATTGATTCAATGGTTGATTGATAGATCACCCACAACTGCCTCCCTTAATTTCCTTGCTACAAATCCCAGGAAGCCGAAAATATTCAGTTCGTGAGTGTCTTTCAAAAGCATCATTTGTTTCTCCAACGTACTCCGCATTCAGACCGCTTCCAGTAAGTCTCTGCCCATTTATTCGTATTCAAATAGATTCCCAATTTCCAAAGCGCAACTCTAAAGCTGTAGGTGCAAAGCGCCAACTCATTCGCAACGCTTTAACCTTTCTCCCATTCATCAAGATTTGAAGCGAGTCTTTGATGCCACCGCATCATCAGTTGAACTTCATGGATTATCTTCTGCGAATGCCATCATCATCACCATCCACTCGCCTGACCTCTTCGCCTTTCCTATCCGCCATCCATCCATCCATCGCAGACGGTGGTGCCGCGGTGCCTTCCTTCTACTGCAACACCAGACGTATTCAATACCAGCACAATGGAAACCAGCAGACTGTGGCAGACCGGTCAAGCAGACGGAACGACGGCGCGATTGACTGATCGGATGGTTGCATGAGTGACGGAGAATCCGGCCAAACAAGAAAGCTCAGGACCCGGTAAGCTTCAGTGACCACATGACGCATGACGTTGGTCACACATGTCATGTCAGCAGTCGCATGAACATTGGATTGATTGATTGATGAGCAAGACAAAAATACCATGGTCTGCTTTTTGGCGAAACCTCCTCCTGCGCTCAGGTCAAATGAACCGTGACCTGAGTCAACCATGCAACATCAGCCAAGCGGCTGATCAGAGCTAAGCTTCATCATTGCAACCAATCACAATGCAAATCCAACCAACCAAACTAAAAATACGGATATTTGTACCATAAGCAGGGTTTAAAGTGGGTGGGAATGCGTGGGAAACGGTGTTCTCACTGCTCTTGAAATTCTTGGCTTGCGTTCCCATTGCTTGCCATCTGAAAGCACGTGTGTTCCAATAAACTCTTGTTCAGCGTTCCCACTGCTCATACATTTGGCGTTCCCACTGCTCATACATTTGACGTTCGTTCCCACTGCTCATACATTTGGCATTCCCACTGCTCATACATTTGGCGTTCCCACTGCTCATACATTTGGCGTTCCCACTGCTCATACATTTGGCGTTCCCACTGCTCATACATTTGGCATTCCCACTGCTCATACATTTGGCATTCCCACTGCTCATACATTTGGCGTTCCCACTGCTCATACATTTGGCATTCCCACTGCTCACCCAAATCACTTTAACAACCACTGACCATCAGTAAGCGATCCACAAAAAATACTAGAAGTGCATGTATACTGTGCATATAACAAGTATCTCCACAGTCATTATGATATCAGGATCATCAGTATCAGGTTTACAAGCATTAAGATTTGACCTATGATTAAGTCATTACAATTGGGAAAAGCTGTGACACCTCCACATCAGTGTTAATTTTAAACTCATTGCTTCTAAAGTTACTCTGTTGGAAAAGGGCAACATTTGTCATAAAATCAATCCTACTACTATCTCTGTCAAAGGCTTGAATTTTCCCAGCCTTGTGTAACCTTTTCATGAAAAATTAGACAATGAGTTAATAAATTTTGTAGACTTTGAAATGGTTTTGAAGCTAAAAATGATGTGAAAATATTGCAGGACCAATTGCAGGACTAATTGACCTGTTGCACTCTGAATTCTAAAATACATCCCAATGCTTTGATCAGCTGGTTGTCCCGTCCCTCTAAAGTATGACCAACTGGGGCGTGGCGGTGTAATGGGCATGTTTGATGCCATGCAGCCGGATGGTTGTAGGTTCAAATCCACCTCAAGCCGCCGCGTAGGGACCTTGACCAAGTCCTTCACTCGCAATTGCCCATGCGCTTCGGTGTGAAACTCCGATTCAGTGTCCGCGCTGTAGTCAGAAGCGCCTCTGAGTAGAAATCCTGAAGGCACGCTACAACGAATGCTCATACATTCATGCATACATTCTTGCATACATTCATGCATACATTCATGCATACATTCATGCATATATTTACGCATACATTCATGCATACATTCATGCATACATCCATGCATACATTCATGCATACATATAAGACCACTCTGCCCTTGACAGATGCACACAAACACACAAATAACTACCAGGTACATTACAATCAAATATCGACGAATATGTTCATTACGAGAAACAGAAATTTATGTCTTCATCACATAACAACAATAATAATAATAACAATAATAATAATAATAATGACAATTTACATGGTGTCGTAACGCGGCAATACCAACACAAGGGCGCCTCGCAAACAACAGATCATGACATACTGTCTCCATATTAAACATACACACCACACAGTATTCCTACATGACTTATCGTCACTCTATTCGAACATAAATGTTGCACGAGCGACAGCATTTTGCCGCATCACCGTTTCATTCATTGCGACCGCACGACGGGCAGAGCGCAACATTGCGTCGACTTCTCGTCCGCGTCTGATTTATTCTTGCGCCAATTTCTTGCAACGTTTCTTCGTCGGAGAAGTCGCAAGCCGCAGCGCTCGCAATCAGACTACGACGCTGCGAAGGACATCGCCGCCACGGCAGATGAAATCAGGCGAATAATTACATCCGAAGCAGCAGAAATGTACGGATGACCCATAAGCATCTATAAGCATCCGCACCTGACAGAGACGCAATTACGACATGTAAGACCCAACGCACTGAGCTCTGTTCTCTTCTTCGGTCGCAGCCATGTCCTAGTCTCGACCAGCGGCAGAGGGAGGGGGATTAAATGCATCCGCTCGTCCAAGCAGTGGACAGTCACCCCAACTAATCTTCCCGACGTCTCAATCTGATTAGAAGATTGTCATTATTGCCTGGCTTATTGCGCGGTGGTTCGACAGACCGCCAAGAGACTACTGCGGTCAGAGCAGATGTTCCACAAAGTAAGGAAAGGATACGAATCAGGCAATTATTACATATGCTGGGTAATATTTCAGGCAATGATTAGAAACCATCGTTGCCTGCCTCAGGGTATCCCTGGAGATACTGGACTGAGAAGCGTATGATTTTGGAATGGAGATTGACTCGACCGAAACCAAGATTCAGACGATGATGGAATCTTGGATTTCTGTTTGCGTGGAGATTGTGAAAGCATAGTGGAACTGGTACAATCGCAGTGCTAAAAGTGTGGAAAAATAAGTGCCAGGACGCTCCTTATCTTTTAAAGAGAAGTGCCAGGACGCCCCTTATCTTTTAAAGAGAAGTGCCAGGACGCCCCTTATCTTCCCAGTCATTGCTGGCCAATAAGTTGCAGGACAGCATTCAGATTTTAAAATATGTGCATGGACGCCGTCCATGACCGTCCTGCCACACTTTAAGCCCTGTACAAGCATTCAAGTACCTTTGCTATACAATATACATGTAGAAGTTGAGGTTGATGACTTGCAAGGTACAACTGCGAATTATTTGCTGATGTCCCACAATGGCAGCATCAATTGAGGCAGTTGGATTATGATATTCGAGAGGGTACAAAAATTCATCTGCGTACAACAGTGCTGTACATCTTTTCATCCATTAATCTACATAGTGCCTCTTCAATGGGACTACTCAGAAGTGCTCCCAACTTTCTAGCACAGCAAAAAGTTTTTGAGTTGAGCAAAAATGCTTCAGTAAGTCCTTGGGGTGGCAAGCACAGCTCCTGGTTAGCCCATTCCAGACCCCCTGGAATTGCCATGGAAAAGGATTTTATTTCTGCATAGCTGGAGTCCATGCAAATGGAACCAAGAGCACCCCTTCTGTGTAGAGCAGAAGGAGGGGTGGCTTTGAATACCCAAGGATCAATAAAGCTTTCATACTTGACTATGTGATTTTAATTGGAAAAGGTGAAACTGGATTCGCCTGCACACAATTGGTTGCTTGTTCAGAAGGATCTCTAAAATATTAACATATTATTATGTCAAAAGAGTCTGTCAAGTGTTACTGATTGACCATCAGTTGTCACCAGCCATTCAAAGGCTTTTAAAATGTGTACAATTGTGTGACCCATCTGACCAAAACCAGGCTGACATCACAACACACCTCACCTTAGAAGAGATAATGACCAAAATGTAATTTAAAACCAAATGCTTCAATTTTTTGTTTTTGACAGAGAATTATAAACAAATATGTTCTAAACATGCTAAAACAACAATCTGTGAAAATTTCAATTTTTAATAATATTTTAGAAGCTTTTTGAGGTGGCCATTGTTTTAATAATTCAATGTCTTTTCCTGAAATTTAGCCACTTCCGGCCACCAATGGCCATAGTCAGCATAAAGCTACATAGCGAGTGAAGCACGAGTACAAAAAAGCAGACTTCCTTCTAGCCTATCATGCAACCTGTTTATTCGTTAAAAATTGCATTCAATTCTAAACAGTAAACACGACTGCTAAAGAATTGTGCATCCCAAAGATATACCGTAACTTTAAATGCATTTTTTCAATCTGTGCAATTCGAACAGTTGAACCATATTTTTACTCATAGCTTTGGACACGAACATGATAAAAGAGCAAAGTTTTGTCATTTTAAAGAAGAAACTTTACTCTTTAAGATGACATATGATACTCAAGTCTGTGAAAGAATCAACTTAAGCCTGGTTTCGATCAGATGATTCACAAGTATGTTGTTTGACTCTCGTGAAGGCCTCCTTAAGTTTCATTTAAGACTGCAGCAAAGAATTTCTTTCGGTAAACTGAAGCTGATATTGCCACCAACCATCTGAATATCATCTTCAGTCTAACAGCAGACATTCATCTAAGGTCTGCCTGAAAGATTCGCATTAGGAAATGGATGGAATTGATTAGGGATTTCAGAGGAGCAAGACCAATGTCCAATTAGAGAAGTCTTCCCTCTGAAGAAAAACATCTAACGAGACAGAGAGAGAGACCGGTCATTAGATGTGGGGCCACTGGAGCCAGGGCTCGTCTGCCATTGCCAAAGGCATGTGCCATCAGTACCTAGGTGTGTCAGGGATACAGCCACAGCCTCCGGGGTACATGTCTTGTAACGCTAATAAGTGGAAAAGGTTGACTGCCATTAGACATTTATGAAGCCAATTCCACAACAGCCAACACCACCTTGCACGGCAAGACATCACTGCATAGACAGACAGACAGACAGACAAACAGACAGACAGACAGACAGACACAGACAGACAGACAGACAGACAGAAGCAGACAGACAGAAGCAGACAGACAGAAGCAGACACTAGGACAGTTGAACAGATGGAGAAGATTTATACAAATTTATATCGCATTCTCCTGTAGACAGATGAAAAGCTAATTTGTCAGAACAAACCAATAATAAAGACTTAATATTCGAGAGAAAATAAAGAAAATGAAGCGAGATTTAAAGGTTTTGAGAATGAAATCAGCGCACAGGAATCTGTGGCTTACATGTGTCTTTTGAAAAGCTGGACAACAGTGACCACTGACCATCCATTGACCTACACACAACAGCAGAAGTCATTGTCCAATACACTTCAAAGCAAACCCCAAAATTGCAATGCTGGACACTGCTGGAAAAGGAAATTAGTCCCATGTTGATCTAAAGAGATAGCGAGTGAAGCATGAGTAAAAAAAGCAGACTTCCTTCTAGCATTTCTACCTGAAATGTGACGGGCCACCACACAATTATTATTAAAACATTACTATTTTGAACTTAATGCCCCGAGTTAATATTCATCATCATTGCTGCTCCTCAGACTGCCTCTTGTATGCATAGACCCATGCTGCAATAAAATGCTATATACTATATAAAGGCACCTAACCAAAAACCATATAGACAATATAAAATTAAGTACCAAAACATTCAGTATAAAGTTATAATAAATACAAAGAATTGATATATTAAAGTAATAAAGTTGAATCACTGGAGATGACAATTCAAGATAATGGCTCCTTAGCATTTAGCAGTTCTTGAACCAGCTCTTCAAACTTTCAGGAACAGTCATCTCATGCATTTTATCAGTGATCATAGAAAAAAAGAAAGTGGATGATCCCCCACTTCCGCCCAAAAATCAACCAATCAATTTTAAAAACAAATAACGAATAAACAGTTTATATTTATTGAGCCCAAGCAGACCTAGAATCTTCGCCACCAGACAAAGAGCATTCCAACTGTGAAATTCTTATATTCTTTTACAAAGTTCTTCAAACAATAGTAATATTGATGGAGGTCTGAACCCCCTATTGTGGGTAATTGGAGCACAAACTGTAGATGAAATGAGTCTGGTATTGTTGGAGATTTGAGTCCCTATTGTTGGCGCTTTGGAGCCAATTTGGTGGCCAAAATGAGTCTATATTGATGAACGTCTGAATCCCTATTGTGGGTAATTGGAGCACAAACTGTAGATGAAATGAGTCTCAATTGTTAGAGATTTGAACTTCTGTTGTGGGCGATTTGGGTCCCTCTTTTGTGCGAAAGTAGCCCATTTTGTTGAAGATTAGAGCCTCTATTTGGGCGACAAAAGCCTATATTGTTGGACTTTTAGAGACCTTATTGTGGGCTAAACAAGACTGAATTCTTGGAAATTTGACCCCTATTGTGGGCGATTGGAGGCCATATTGTGGGCAAGTCTCGTATTGTTGGAGATATGAGACCCTATTTGAACGAAAAGAGCCTTAATTTTGGGCCTTGGAAGCCCTTATTGTGGACGAAATGAGTCAATATTGGTAGAGATTGGAGCCTCTATTGTGAATGATTGGGGCCCATGCTATGATGAGCTTTATTGACGACAGTTTGCCTACAATAGACGTCTATTGTCATTGCAGACTCTACTGGCTAAAACATCGATTTTTTGATAGTTTTCGATTATAATATCATGAAATAATGTTCTCCTAGCTAACAGGTTAATTTGTATTTAAGATGGAAGTTTGTGAAGCATGCATTTGATGGGATAGAAAGCGTGATTTTTTACATTGCATTTGAGGCTTGAAAATCTATCTTGGGTCTTGATTCTTATTCTAAGACCCATAATGATGATGGTCTTAATCATTTAGCAACGACAGTGATTGTTTAGCCCGCAACGACAACGGTGCAGAGACTCAGGTGTGGAGGTCTAAATTGACATCACATCATTATTCCCGCTCATCGATAATGAGCTGACGTCACCGCCGCCGACCAATCAGAGCGTCGAGCCTCGTTTCCGTGATGCGATCACTGTGGTGACGGCATTTGCAGCGGAGACGTCGAACTGGTTGGTCGCATTTCGAAAATACTCCGTAATAATAATAATAATATTATTCTTCGCTGCAAATCTCCTGCTACGCTCGACACACGTCACGTCGTACACACGTCGTACACAAACCGAGAGAACGAAACAATGGTGAAGCAGGGGAAATCGAAGTCCAAGACGACAAGCCGGAAGTCGAGGTCACGAGCGCGCTCTTCGAGTCGGAGCGGCCGGTCCCGGACGACGAAGAAGGCGGCGGCGAAGCCATCCAGAAGCCGATCGCACGCGAAGGACCGTCAGCGCTCGCCGAGCTCCGACGGGTCTTCCTCATCTCGTGGACGCGTCGAAGCCAAGACCAAACGGCCGCTGAACGCCTACAACGCGTACATCAAGGACAAGATGCAGAACCGCAAGTTCTTGAAAGGCGAAGTCGTCCAGGAGATGAAGAACCTGGCCGCCAAGTGGAAGGGCTTGTCCGATGACGAAAAGAAGAAGTACAAGGGGATGGCGGATGAGGCGAACAGGAAGGAGGGCGTCGGAGGCTATTAGCGGACCGGGGACGGCTGGCGAAGGGACGGAGACGACGGTGGCCAGACCATCAAGCCATCGAGCCATCTTCGCAACCAGCAGAGACTCTTACACCGTCGTTAAGTATTATACGTGTTAGTACGGAGCCATCATCGACCTGCGTGTGCCATTTACAATCTGTCTGTCTGTCCAACTAGTCTTTGGGAACTTTGCGAAACGATTGTCTCTGCTTTTA
>OX457052.1:4194519-4247019 GCA_949752735.1 Lumbricus terrestris
GCTATTTCCTCTGTACAGTCCAATGTTAAGGATGCTATTTCATCCGTACAATCCAATGTTAGGGAAGCGCTGACGGAGGTTGTGTCACTCTTAGAAAGACTAGAGTCATCGCCGGTACCAAGATCTGCTGTGGATTTGAACCCTGGATTGAGATCCACCGCTTCTATCATTGCGGACGCGCCTTACCATTCGACCATCGGCCTGGAAGAAAGTTTGGGTGTTTGACCCAAGGACCTATCTCTTTCGGTCAACCCTGGTAGGCCAATATTGCGAAGAAGTGAAAGATTGTCCAGCAAGGCTCCAATTTCATACAGGGAGTTAGGCAGCCGAGATAACTGGCCGCCTTTCCATCGCTGGGATTCGAACCCGGAAGTCACCTCCTCCTGTCCTCCCTCTATCTCTAAGAACTATCATCCACAGCAGCACGCAGCCTTATCGTTCGATGATCCGGAAGTGGCGACTCCGGGGATGGCGGTAGGGGCGGGCGTTACAATTATATGGAATGCTGCTAGCGCACGTCTAGCCTATTCGGCCTATTTGAAGTCTATTAGTAGACGTCCATATTATAGTATTATGACCAAATGAACAATTATCCGTTAGTACTGCGTGGATAATTCAATACACAATAAACTATCTGCCATTCAAATGCTCATACTTTTACCCATCTCATGATCCTGATTACCTTACTGCCACAATATGATTACAGCATGTGAACGTTTCAATTTTACAACTTTCAATACACTCCTTACTATTTGTCCTGGGCTTTTAAGCACTTGGATATCTGACTCCATAATCTCTGGTGACTGACTATCCATGCCTCAGATTCGCATTTTGGTGTGACCTTGCACACATCATAAATTTATTTTTAAATAGTAATAATAATAATAACAATAACAATTTACATTTATAAAAAAGACAATATCTTCCTCCTTTCCAGATACTACAGCTGGGATGGGAGACTCTTCGCTGCCCTCCTGCATAATCATGTGTTAAACTCACTCCTTCCACCATTGAGGCTCCAGCCTTATTCCATGAGGCCAAGACTACATAACCGAATTATCCCTAGGGCCTTAAGATCTAACGAGGAAATCGTTTTTAACGAGAATGCTTTATCGTATTTAAATGTATTACAATATAAATCAAAAAGCAGCACAGAGTCAATAAAAGAACATATTTATATTGCTTTTTGGAATTAGGATTTTGTGCTATTTTAAAACATTTGACATTGAATGGATATAGAAATGATGTAAGTTTATTTATTATAACATGCCTGCAAACCAAAATGCGGATAGCAATTGGTCCATTAAAGAATATTCTTATCTTATCTTTATTCCAAAAGTTTCATTTACATCCAGGCATCATTCTGAGACATATTCTTGTGGAAATCCTAGTGACTGTTGATTGGAGACATCTAGATTTCCTCAGCATGGCTGGCTTGGAGTTGTTCCCACGTGTGGCCATATATCGAGTTTCTTGTGGGTCGTATTGCAATTTTTATCTATGCAATGCACATTGAATTTCAGATCTTAAGCTCATATCTTAGAAATGGATGCTCTTAATTATCGTACAAAGCTATGCATATCCATTTCTTCACTGATCCTAGATAACTGATTTATCCGCTCTGCATTTAATAGCTTTCAATGTTGTCGATCCATCTGTCTGTAATAAGTTGCCTCTTACAAGAAACCTGAGCTTCTCGATCTATTGAACTTTATTGTCTCGTTTCTTGAAAGCCATTCTGTAGGATTGTAGGACAATGGCTTTGTGTGTAGACAGGTCGAGAATGCCTCTGATTTTTCTCTCAAAGTGGTCTACATCAAGTTCAGTCACAATCATTTGTCTCAACCTAGATCTAGCTTGTCGTTGGAGACATAAACAAAGTTAAGAATCTGTCCATATAGGCGCGCTGCAGAGCTTAGGATTTGGATGCAAACACAGGCAAGTATAAGTAAGTAGGTAAGCAAGCCTAGCCTTTATTACTCCATTTGCAAATGCACATTGATGGGGCAATGACAATTATGCATTATAACACAATAGAAGAAATAATATTGTACAGTAATATACATGAATTGAAATGTAAAACAAAATGTTAATACATGTAAAGCATTCTATTAATGAACCACTTTCTTGTGAGAAAGTGGGAACGTGAAATTGTGAGGTTGTGTGAATGTAGACGCAAAGAGTTTTGTGATTCATAAACTGGAGGGAGTAAATCATGGAGACATGATGAATATGAGGCCACCCAAACACACACACCCACACACACACATACTCACGCACACACACACACACATAAAAGTGATGTAACACACAGTTTCGACGGCATGCCTCCCATTGGCCACGTTTTAATTGTGTAACACTGTATTAAGATTTCTAGTACATTCTGTCAGACCCGTCTGTCACTTGCGCATTGCATGCCATTTCATCATTTCTGAAGCTATACCTGTCTGATAGATGGCTTGAAATTGCATGAGACAAAAAGATGCATTTAGACACAGCAAGATATACCGTACACTACACGCCAAGGGCAGACCAGCACTAACCATCTCTCTTGGTTCGTTTCAGCTGTCTTGCCATTTCTACATCAGGATGATGCATCTCTCTCATGCATTCTGCAAAATCCTCGCAGGAAAACATACTGCAGCGTTTGGAATATCGCCAATAGGTCAGCAGACTCCAATAAAGTCAAGTGAAGCGCATGCACACGATTTCCTTCGGAGCTTTTGATAGAAGGAATTAACTCAGGCGTCTTTTATCTGCATCAATGGAGACTCCGCACACGCAAAGAAACACAACCCAACCAGCCATCGAGATCAATAAGCCACATTTATCAACGTATTGATTCGCCCGCGCTTCTAATACAAATTTCTGCCCATTTAGCATGTAGACAACGAGATATAATGCCAATCCACGACGTGCGCCACGCGTGGAATGGAGATTACCTCCTCCTCGTTCCTGGAGACGACTAACGACCGCCGACCAAAAGAGCAAATCTAATCAAGATAGCGCATCGTAGTAGCAAATTGGCAAATTTAAACTGACCAATTCTCTGTCCGTTAGGGAGGTGGCTATAAATCCAGATAACATCCAAAGACGTCATCTGCTGTCCATATGTACATGCACTGCACGCACATATGCCATGCACACAAAACATATGCAGCATGCACACACATACGCACACGCATATGCAACATGCACACACAAACATATGCAGTATACACACAACATATGCAGTATGCATACGCAAACATATGCAGTATGCACACACACATATGCAGTATGCACACACGCATATATTGAATTTAGGATCGCTGCCCTAGTTAGGCAATGCCAGCTTGGAATTGCCCCACACTACTTGCAAGAGCTTTGTTGCTCCACTAGTACCCAAGACCACCGCCCCCTCCGTTCTGAAGGGGGCGGTGGCACAGAAGGGATTGCTATTGGTCCCTTTTGCATGAACTGCAACGATGCAGCATAGAGCATTTTCTGTGATCGGCCCAGTTGTCTGGAATGGGATCCCACAGGAGCTACGTCTACTTGCTGGGGTTATTACTGAGAATTTTTTTTGTTAAACTCAAAACTGTCCTTTTTGCCGTGCTAGAGTCGGGAGCGCTTCTGAGTAGTCCCCTTGAAGAAGCGCTATATAAATTCTTGAATGAATGAATATATGCAGTATGCACACACAAACATATATGCAGTATGCACACATAAATACATGCACACATGTGCATAGACAAGCAAAAGCCCATGGAAGCACATCTCCAGAAGATACCCATGAATTTACATATATATAATTATAATTTTTTTATTTTTAGCTACCTATGTATTCAAAAGTCAGAAAATATTTGTAGCAGATGATTACTAACGCTGCTGGAAAAAAAGCAAATCTCACAGCCATCCTAAACAAATAACTGAAACAGATTCATAATATTGAGACTCGTAAAGCACCATCCAAAAGCCGAGTGCAGAGGGCCCCAGCTTATACACGATTATTGTATTTATGAAGCACTGACATCTAGTGCTAGCATTCCAACATAATGCACACTGCACAGTCCTATCATACGGAATGTGATAGCTTAAATACATACAATGTATGTCGTCAAGGCCTCGCTCCAATTTGCCTCCGAGAGCTATGCAGCTTTACATTGGGTATCCAAGGACGTTGTCAGCTACGCTCCGTTGATAAGAGAGCTCTTGGTTCCTTTTGCTCATACTACTACCATGAAGAATCGAGCCTTTTCTGTGGTTGGACCAGTGGTATGGCCTTCCTTTTGAGCTACGCCTACACCCTGGGACTCTACCAGGATTATTCCTTACTAAACTTAAAACTGTTCTTCTTGGGCCCGCTGGAGTCGGGAGCGCCTCTGGGTAGTTTTTTCTTGAAGAAGCGCAATATAAATGTTCGAATGAATGAATGAATACAATATAGTTGAATATGCAGCCTCTGCAGCAAGTGTTCCAGGGCCGTAGCAACAATGAACGTGGCCCCGTCCAAACATATATGTCTGGGCGGCAGGGCCCCTTGCAATGCAGAAACTGGTATACGCGGTATACGCAATTCTGTAACGTGCTTATTGTAACTAATTTCGTTTCATAATTATTAAGAAGCTCTAAATCTGATATTATTTTAATAGCCTACTCTATGAACTTTTCTAGAATTGGCATCAAAGTACCTTGATCCAGCACTGCATATCTGAAAATCCGTTGCATTTTCAGCGTTCAAAATAGGCTCCTACGGCCCTTACAATGCAGAAATTGGAATGCGGTATTTATATTTCATATAATAAAATTCTAATGGATACTGAGATTTTGTATAGCGGCTATAGCCTACATAGGGCTACAGTGTACATGTATTCCGTAGGACCGCAGGCCTACTAACTGCTGCTGAAGTCTTTCTAACAGTGCTTTCCCACATGGATTGTGTAACAGCGTCAATAAATGTCACTTGCCTATAGCTACACTGCTACACTTACATTTTTGACACTTTCGGGGGCCCCTTTCTTGCGGGGGCTCCCTCCACTGGAGGGCGGTCGCTATGCCTCTGAAGTGTTCTCAGGGAATTAGAGACTTTGAGTGTAGAACAAGGTTTTCGAATGATTAATGACCCAACCACACCACAAACCGCAACCACATTGGCAAAAGCAACAACCATTTTGGTTTTCCACCCACATCAATCAATCAAGGTACCTACTCACAGGCGCTCATGTGTGTGCGTGTGTGTGTGCATACCTGTACAGGACAACATTTCTGTCATTGTCCTCACTGCTTGAGATTGAAGACTGCTGAGAGAGTAGACCCATCTTGAGGCTGAGATTGCAGACACGTCAGCCTAGATGTCAACATAGAAATGCTCAGTTACATGGAAATTTCTAAAATCTTGCCATCAAAATGGCTATGGCAGAAAAATAGCAATCACAATCTCAATGATTTGTCTCATTCTCTTTGGAAATGCATGTTGTTTCTCCTTCTCTTTGCTCTACAGTTCTGTGTGGCACTCTCTTCTCCTTCTCTGTTCTCCAAACCTGCTTCTTCTCACGGGGCCTTACGCACCGGGAGTGCCTCTGAATGCTTCACCCTACGAGAGGTGCTTTAAAAATGCTTAAATACAATACAGTAGAATACAATAATCGTGATAATTCAGCAGCACCCCAAAAAGTGAAATCACCAGTTTATTTGCATGTGCCTCAATGCAGTGTTTGGACTCAAGCCTTCCCTGAGAAGGTCCATTCAGTTTTTCATTACCAGGATTTATACAGTGTCCCTTCAAGGTTACTACTCAGGAGCACTCCCAACCCAATAAAGGTCACTCTATAAAACTCTATGCCGCCTGATGCTCGTAGCTATCTTGGCAAGACTGTATTTCGCTTTAAACTGAAAAGTTATCTTTTCCAGTCTACCTATAGTTCCTAATGGTCTGCCGAACTTAAATGTGCACTTCTGAGCTTTGTACGGAGGGCATTATCAAAATTTCAGTTGTATTGTAATAAATGCTACTGCTTTCTATATACTCAGCAGGAAGGACAATGGATAGGCATACACACACACATTGAAATGTAAATGTCACAGTTGCTTACCTTTGTAATCCTCTAGTTTGGGCGGCCAGATTATTTTTGCATTGGGTCGTGGAAAACGTATTTCTCGCAAGGATATTTAATTATATTTCACACACTTTTATGGCGGATGGTTATCAGCAACTGTTCACAGAAACAAAGGAACAAAACACGTGTTTTGTCCCATGACTAATGTGAATAAGAAGGGAAGTTGACTGATTGCGACAAATTGACCTCGCGTTTTCCGTTTAGCTCATGGATGTCAGGCAATAAAGAAGACTTGACTTACTTTAACTTACGGCCGTTAGGCGATGCCGTCAGCACGCGTCAGCCGCTTTCCCATGGTAGCTCTCCACTTTAAAGAAGAATGTCACCTTATAAACAATTTCAATACGCATTTGCATAGACGTAATTTCTTTAAGATTGACGATTGTTCATTAAGTGCGCGGTCTGCCATTGCCAACCATATTATTTTCGGTTTAAATTAAACCATTTCGTAGCACTTTAATCGGGACAACAGCTGACGACGAGAAGTAAACAAACCGTTCGCGCCACAATATTCACCAAAGACTATTATTGCAGAGGATACAAACCACGTAGCCTACTGAAGCAACCATTAATAGGCTAAGCGACAGTTTCAATGTCTAGCCTACCATTGTAAGATAAGCTAATTTGAGTACCGAAACCGGTGGATAACCCTTAATCGACCTATCAATTTTTTAATTAGTCTTTGACTACCGTGATACGAAGATGTCCTAGTCGCATCAATAGGCCTACGAGTCCTTGTAGGCCTACAAGTATAGATCCATAATTATTGTGATTATACTAGCCTATAGTCGATGAGCCTAGTATATAAACATAAAATGGGTAACCCTAAATCATTCTTTATGTAATTGTCAGCACTTTATCCTAGGATAAATTCAGTAGCCTAATGCATGGAGAAAGACAATGTTAGGTGTATACTCCATATAATGATCAACTTCTTTTTATAGGCCCTATACCCGATAAGTAATGTCTATAAGCTTTGTTACCAATAAACAAAATAATATGACTTACTTATGGCCCAGGCGATGTCCACTCTCTTATGGTAGCTCTCCATTTTGTTCAGCTGTCCATAATAATTAAGTTTTATGATCGTTTGGGTGCAGGGCGACTGCCAATCAGATCTCTCCCTCCATTAAACAGATATACTATAATTATAACATAGTAGACTTTATCTAACAGAAATCTTCGTGGCTTTCACGTAGGCTACTTGTACGCTATATACCGACTGGAAGGCAGAACCGATGAACACTAACTCTAAATAGACGGATGGAGTTGTCAACGTAGCCATGACCTGCCATTCAGTCAGAGAATCACTGTAGAAAAATAACTGACATTGATCGATTCGCTTGGGTGTGCAAAGACTTGACTGTGGGGTTATAAGAAAGAGTAGGGGTTGAACCCTCTCCAATCCCCCAACCACCAGGAAATTCCCACCCTGCTGCCTGTCGTTCTTGCATAAGAAGTAGATGCTCCACCATGACCAATATGTGTACTTGTTGTCCATTATCTCTCCGGCACGTGCTTATATTATGTAGTTCAGGCCATGTTGCTGACACATATCCTCTATGCTACACCTTCCTAGTCTGACTTTGCTATTAATACGGAAAATTATACAACTCAAGTTCCTGCTAGTGACCAGATTGTATTGTATTGTATATAAGCATTTATAATTTTTCATTCCATGATAAAGTGCCTCCTACAGACTAGCTATTCAGAGGTGCTCTCAGCATGACACCCCAAGGAAATAAAAAAGACTTCACTAATTGAAAAAGATGCTAGTTGCTTGGGCATATTCTACCGCTTGCACACCAACAACAGTCTCCATACCAGCCGTCAGGAGACATGTCAATTTTAATCCAACATTATAGGTTAATAGGCGTAGTTTCCTACTCAACAGGTATACATCAAAATATGTCCTAAAACCATTGGAAGTAGGGCTCTATTCTGAATATTGTTGGGCAGCATAATGATTACCAATAAGTCAACAGTCAAAACCCATCACTCATACTCTTCAACAATTTAGGCTGGATTTCCACATTTAATGCCAATTACAATTTTATTCACATATTCAAAAGAAACAGAACAAGGGTTATTTCAAGTATTCAGAACTTCCAGTAAACATCACAAGAACTAAACAACAAATTGCATAATTGTTCTTGCTGCTCAAGTATGTTCTTGAAATTAAACAAGTACAGCATGAAACACGTGTAATAACAACATAATTATACCCTAAGTGAACCACATTTTCACAACAAAACTGCATCGCAAGGAAATTTCCTAACAATTTACAAAACCCGTGGCCATGCAGTTAAGCTAATCAATGCCACCGGCTTCTTATGGACCCATAGGCAAACCTAAACTGATTTAAACTCCATTATGAGGACACATCATATATACAATAGCACAATAAATGCTTAAACTTCAGAACTACTCAAGTATAAGAACAAGTACATGAAACACTACCTTCAAGTACAAATTAAGTACCAGTACAAGTACCAAGTACTAATAATAATTTGCAACTTCTACTGCACCAGAGTCTAATAAGAGCGAGAAGAAGGACTGTTATGTAGACAGTGAATAATTGAAAAAAGGTACATGAAGATGCTGATGATGTCGAGAATGAAGTGCATCCAAGTAAGTAAGTATTCTCTTTATTACTCCACTTGTAAACACAAAATGGCACATAAAACACTGTCAGAATATATCAACGTAATAATATGCAATAAAAGACACAAATTAAATCTCAAGTTCAATGAAATGACTAAAATATTAGCATAAAACAAGTCATCTATCCAGCATTCTGGTGATAAATCCCTTTCCAATCCACGAATCCCAGCGTGGTATCACTGGATTATGTGAGCACTGCCTAAGGAAGTGTTCGATAAATTGCTTGGGTGAAAGAAGATCATGTGTATATATCATTTGTTAAGTTCCAAAAAATCAGGCAAAACATTTTTGGTGTTCACTGTCCAGTAACAACTGATAACAGTTACTTACAGTTAAGAATGTTAGTACCGGTACATGTTTTTATATATAACATTCTTGGGATGAAGTTCGGGCCTTTATGGGGGAGGGGAGGTGAAATTGCAAACCCTAATGGTTCTCACTGCAGTGGGTAGAGGCCACGGAGAACATGAATCACATTGCCTTGGACATTTCTGAGCAGTCTGGTGTTTACCACTTGTGTTAAATGAACACACATAAATGTGACGCAGGGGCTCAAAACCCGTCGTTTGTCGCTTCCTAGATATTGCGCTAGACGCCGAAACAGGCGAGAGGGGTAAAGAATGCAGTTTATTCTTCAATTCAGTATATGACTGTGAATTCGCTATAATTTGCGAAGTAGTGAACCGATTTTGATGCCGTTTGGGTTATCTGATTCAGAATATATGCCTCTAATGCCCAGAAAAAAATCAGAATAATAACTTAGTGGATTCAGTAGACTTGGATGACACGAATCTACAGTAACTTTTTATTTTATTTTTTACTATAAACTAATGAAAGAATCAAACTAGCACAACTTTTGTTAGAAAAAAGATAATTTCATTGTGTTAAAAGCATTTTAGAGCATGGTTATTGGAGCATGTGACTAAATCAAAAGGTCAAAAACCGACATGTGACGGGTTTTGAGCCCCTGTGTCACAAATGTTTTTATACAATACAATACAATACACAGATGACGGCAGACTTTCAATGTCTACGTCCAGAACTCAAATTCAGAAAGCAAAGGACATCATAGAAACAGCACAAATAGATCTCATGATCACTTCATACTTGATTTAAAATCGTTATGATAATGTACAGTGAATTTTCACCAGGCACAGAAGGTACAACATAAAACACCATGTATTTAAAAATAATAACTTGGTACTTGAAGACTCTAAGCTAATAATTCGCTCTGCCGTGACTTCCATTTTCTAATTGAGCAACTTTAGCATTGACAGTGTAACGTCAAATTACCTAACACAAAATGGCACCACATGATGAAAGCTCTTGAGCCATATCCTCAATGCAAACATTGATAAACAAATCAACAAAACAAAGACATTTTCAGCATCTCTTCCAATGAAGGTAAGAAATTAGTTATTGTAATACCAGTCTAAAGTTCCTAAGTACTCGCTCCAAAGTACTGTAAAAAAAACATGCTAGGCAGTGGACGTTTGCAATTAGGAACAACCAAATATTAACAATTGTTGAGTCACAATGATATATGACCAAACTGTTTTACTTGGTTCTCATCTGGGCAAGAACCCTTCGCAGTCTATCTGTGGTCCATCCGGCTAGGTTCTGCAATTCTCTCAAGTCTTTTTTCTTTGTTCGTGGTTGGGCTGGGAGTGCCTCTGAGTAGTTTCTTGAAGGGGCGCTATATAAATGCTCTGAATGAATGAATGAAGAATACAGTAAACAATTCGTCACATCAAAAGTCAAAACAACATTGAAACTTTGCATCCATGGAATGAAAACAGTCAATTTGAAAACAAACAAGTGTACACGCAAAGAAAAACACTGTACGTGATGTCAATATTGACAAGATAAGATGAATACTGCGCAGAATCCACAAACTAAAACTTTAAAACAAAATAACTTATTGTTCTTCACCAGTAACTGGAAAACCATTAAAACCAAAACATGCAGAACAAGAAATCACAGTAAATCATCTCAGATCAAGTAGCTTCCCCCATCAGTTCGCTCTCTTATCCTTTCTGGTAGTCTCTCCTCGTCTTTCTCTCGTCTAAAAACTTGCCTGTGTTCTCGGGGTTGAACGCACTGGGAGCGATTCTGAAAGGTTCTTGCTGCGAGAAGCGCTTTATAAATGGTCAGATACAATACAAGTACAGTTTAGCTCACTCAATATACACATGTGTACGCTAAAAGCGGTCAGTCAGAGAGTTTTGCCACTCCACACACGATATTCAGACCCGCTGTTCCCTTCACTCTTCTGCACATGGCGAACTTCTTGTCCCCAATGCACATACTTCTACCAGGCAGCGAAGCAACTGCTCTGTCGCTGGCTCTGTGGTCTGGAATGGGCCACAACCCCCACAACCAGCACCTGCTGCCAAGGGTCCACTCGGACACGTTCTATAGCAATCTTAAAACTGTCCTCTTTAGCCATGGTTGAGTCGGGAGCACTCCTGAGTAGTAACTTTGGAGAAGTGCTACATAAATACTCATCCTGATGAATGCATGAATCTATCTGCAGTCCTTCAGTCCACCTTTTGTATGTATGTATGTATTTGCACTCGTTATAGCGCCCCTTCAAGCTCTCTCCTCAGAGGCGCTCCCGACTGCAGAGCGGACACTGCATCGGAGTTTCACGCCGAAGCGCTGAGCAATTGCGAGTGAAGGACTTGCCCAAGGTCCCTATGCGGTGACTTGAAGTGGATTCGAACCTCGAACCTTCCGGCTTTAAGGCAACGACGCCACCACTACACCACCGCGCCCCACGCGGTGACCATGTCATCTGCTGCACACATTACAAATTTAATTATAATAATTATTATCTTGCACCTTTCCTAATCTCTTAAACAAAGCACAATCGTCATTTTTATCAAAAGTTTAAACAATTCTCTTACTACTTTAACAACAACCTATGCACGTTGGTTTCCCAGTCACATAATCTTACATTTAGTTAAAGTTTAACTCGCAGCATCTAGACCTTGCCTTTGTTTTAAAAATCTTAAAACTTCTGTCCGGTGTCTACACACATTTAACACAAAGCTGGAATATGTTTCCCCTTTCGAAATGACAGAACAGCATGATAAATACGATAAAAACAGCTCATGAATGTATTTTAAACGGATTCGAGGAGCAACTAAAGACATAGCCACGCTGCATTTCCTAAGGCCAATTACATCATAAGATGTTGCAGTCACCACATCATTCCATTATCATAACATCACTGGTCTCACGAGAGTCATTATCATGACTAATTACATCATCATCATCATCATCATTTATCCGATCAATATCGTCTGACGAACTCTTGCCATGCCGATATTTAATGTGAATATAATAAGCATCGAAAGACATACAAACAACGCCGTCGTATAAGACACGAAATCTCGTTGGCAGCAGAAAGAAATTAAAAAGCTGCGTTATCGGACCAAGAGTCCATTCAGCGGCCAATAGCAGCGGTCCTTTATTTCTGATCTCCCGCACAATGTCCTTTTCCCGTTGACCTTCGAGGATTCCAAGTCCGGCAAGGAAAACCACGATGCCTATCGGAGCCATGATCACTTGATCGATAAAAACCTTCTTCATGACAACTCGAGCGGTATATCCTGGCAGCATTCGATCCAGAAAGATGTACCAGAAATGATACGATGAACCGAATATGATGCCCTGAATAGACTGGTTCCTTGTCCTCATGGGATCCCATTTCGTGCGAAAGCCGCTTAGCTTCTCGCAACGCTGGTTGAAGAGATCACTGGCACTTGCAAGCGTGAAGCCAATAGTCGTGTTGGTTACGAGAAGGTATTTTGAGAAGAGTTTGTGAGCTCCACTTCGAACGGCTTTTATCGCTGCGTTCTGCGCCAGCTTCTGCAAAACGCCAGCCATTGGCAAACTGGTTTCAACAACAACAAAACATTTTACATGATTACCGTTTGCCGAATCACCTACCGGTAAACACAATGATTGACAAGTCACACAACAAATACAATTTCTTCAAAAATTCTTCAAGACTTCACAGCTTATGTAAGTTTAAAGACAGCAATGGGTCCCTCTACCCTCCCCAGCAGTGAATCACTGCTCTGTGGAGGGTCTTGCTCGATTTACATACAAGAGCTCTGTTGGGTCTTGCACCAGTCTACCTGCAAGAGCTCTGATGCCCACCCTGCGTGTCCTTGGATGCAGCTCTCTCCATTATACTAAGCGAGACATGCTCATCACAGGGCTGTAATCAAGGGTATACGCGGGTATACGGCGTATACTCACCTTCGGGGAAAAAACGGCATCGTATACTCACCGCGAAAAACCAGGGTATACGCGGGTATACAGCGTATACTCACCTCACAAAGGGCGTGTGGGTATACGCGAGAGAAAGGTAAAGGCTATTTTCAGGTGTATTTTTGAACAAAACCCAGAGCGAATGACTAAAAAAAAAAAAAAAAAGGCGTCAGAAATTTTGGCGGCGAAAATGGAAAATTTTCATGAGATTTCGGCTGACGACTAAAAAAAAAAAAAAAAAAAAAGGTCATCAGATTTTCGGACGGGAAAATGGGGAAATTTTTGCCGGATGACAGCCGCCAGAAATTTTTTCCCGAAAAAGTCGGTTTTTCTCCTGGTCAGCGTATACTCACCTCAAAATTTACCAGTACAGCCCTGGCTCATCACCCCTTTTTGCCCAATTCATCTATTAGCACAAGACTGCACCTTCTCAATTGTTGGTCCCTTGGCTGGAATGAGCTCCCCTTGAACTACGGTCATGGTCCACTCCAGTATGTTATATTCTAACCTAAAACCTGTTCCTTTTAGTTGTGGTGCTGTCATAAGCACTACTGAGTAGTAACCTTCAAGGAGCACTCTGTAAGTTTCTTCAACGAAAGAATGAACGAATGGTTAAACATAGAGGGACTTTCTTAATGCAATTATAACAAATTAATAATCTTCGTTCATAAAAAAATTAGACATATCCGAATGGCACACCACACCCAGTTACATGCCAAGCACATTAAACAACAACAAATAATGTGAACGTAACAACGTCACTGATGGCCAGCAAAGAGAACCATAGGATAAAGTGCTTAACATTCTTTACTGGTAGAACAAATGGACGTGGTCTCGGACTAAACCATAGATAGTTTGTCAGCAGCAAGTTACTTTCAATGTGCACTACAACGTCTGTATTGTATCAGCTAAAGTACCCAGATTTATTTATTGCGCAGAAGATTTATAAACCAACATATAAAGTAAGCAAACATACAAGAACAGGGCTTCTGTATTTGCATTTTAATATTTCCTGCAATTGTCTGGAGAAACTACAATTTCTGTGAGAAACACTTGCAGAGAAAATATAACAACATCTAATCATTTTGGCCAGACCGGCTTTCATACCGAATATTCATATATTCGTTATGTGAATAATTATCAAACCAACTCCAAACAAGTTGAAGTTGAATAGATGTAGGAGTGGATTGCGTACATAGGTAACAAATACCGAAAAGCCACTGACTAAAAAATAGCTTGATTAGGTACCTACACAGTACCAACAAAACAGAGTTTAGCTCGGTCCTTTGAACCAGAGACAGGCGAAAGACGAATCACTGAAGGACAGCATATGCTGGCGTTTTGTCAGCACTGTTCACCATTAAATGCGCAATTTTGTCTGCTTTTAACACTGACAAGGACATCTTTGTAAAATGTCGTAAATTGGAAGCACATAACAAAGCTGTCGAATCACTTGAAACTGCAATGTCAAGTATATTATATTTTATTTACAAAAATGTTAAACTTAAAAAACACCCGAGGCAGCTGATGGCCTTGACCTTCGCTAACGCTGACGTAAGTATGTCAGTCTAAAAAATAAATGACCAGTCAATTTTTTATGTAAGCGAGTAAATGTCATATAAAACGCATGTTTAAGCTTATATGCATAAGCATAATCATCACATTGCGAGACTAATGTGCAATTCAAGTGCAATTTAGGACCTTATAAATTATTATATTCATGTATTACAATTAAGTCTTCTATTCAATTTTCGTTTAATCAACTTGCGACGTCAGTTCTGAAGAAATCCTTCAGTTAAAACTCGAAGCATTTCCTTTACACAAATCTCTTATGATTTTTTTAACATTTTGTCTCTCTCGTAGCTTCAAGTTTGCACAACAAGGGCCTACTTGGATGTTTGGATCCTGACCTACTGATTTTATTTGCCCATCAACTTTCATTTCACTGCTAATTTGGTCACTGGGTTTAGTTTTTGGACGCTGGAAAGGTTGAAGATTACAATTACTTCAGGATTCCATTGTAATGGGATTTGCAATTTAATACACTCAACGTAATGTAAATCTCACAAATCTCTCACCCTACGCAAAAGACCTGTCGGGCAAAACTGGCCAATAGCTCAGCCAATAGGCCTTACAAATAGGCCTTACCTGCGCTGTATTTCAAGTCCCGAGTAGCCATAATTATATCTCCGTTTGATCAAGAAAATTAAGTTGATGCACCGCAACTTTTTTGCATGAAATGATGAAGAAAGTAAAAGAAAAATGGACTTGATTACTATAAACTAACGGCAACATTACAGATATTAGTCCCAGATTACAGCACATTTGCTCACACTACTTCAACGGTTTGCAGTTAGGCCTATGTGTGATAAATTTATATCTTTACCAGTTCAAATCCTTGACGAAATTATTCTTATTTATTAATGTGACAGTTTTTAACGATAAAACAAATCATAAGAATTAGCCATCTTCCAATGCAAATTTCTACCTATTCTACAGTGACGTCTCCAGTGATATATCGTCGGTGCCAGGTCGTATTTGCATCACGTGGTTTTGATACAATATTTTGGCGCTCTAGACAAAATCATTTTCGGCGTAAATAATTATTCTGTTCTTGGTAAACAATTTTCAAAAGTGTTTTATAATCAATTTTTACGTGCTTACGGTCGTCGGTTTTCCTTGTAGTGACGATAATTTGGGCTTTTGTAACAGAACCTCACGTCCATACCTTCGAGTCAATAGCGAGTCCTTGCCTTGGAGTTTCTCTGTTGTAGGAGTTATTACCTTCATTGATGATTTTAGACCCTTCCAACTGTGACAAGTTGCCTCGCGATCGACCTTTTTCTCTTTCTTTGATTAGTTCCGCAAGCGCCTTAAACCTCTCTGTTTAACATCTGAACTTGGAAATAAGCTGTAGGATTGACGGGGTCTACCCAAATCGCCAAAAACCCAAGTCCATGACTGATGAAAATGCAAAAATGAATTGAATCCTCACAGATAATTTGCCTACACAGTGTCTGAAAAACCTGAGAACTAATATGGACTAAACGTCTATATCCTGAGTAATATATTCGGTAAATTTCCCAAGAAGTTTGTAGGAGCAATTTTGTGTGCACTTGCAAAATATACTTTGGTGATCTGGTAGAAATACAGTTCCAAAGATCATGAATTCTTCTCTTTCGTTGATTGTTGTATTTGCCTTTATAAATAATTTATTTGTCAGGGCACAAGCTGTTCCTGATTCTTAGGAGTTTATTATCTTACACCGTTGTATGATTTATTTCAGGCTGAATCAACTGCAATGAAGTCCAAGCGCAGAGATTCGGAAACTGAGAGCAGTGATGTTGGAATAAAGAGATTCTTTTACTCCGATGAAGACCAAAGCCAAGCAGATGATGGAAATCCGACGAAGAGTCCATCTTCCTCTGAAGCTGGTTTAGGAGGGGGATTAGTGATTAAGTCTTTCTATGGTAGCAGTTCCAAGTGCCCATATCTCAATCCACTTGAGAGAAAAACCAGCAGAGAAAATAAGGAACTCATTTCTGCTCAACTGCGAGGAACCCCACAGTCTCCAAAAGAAGAAGCAGTTTCTGATAAATCCACAAAGCAGTCACTTTCAGGTCAGAAGCAACTTGAAAGAAAGCAAGTCAAGAAAAGCAAGGCCGGCGCCGTAAGAAAACTAGAAGCTGTAAAGAAAAGCAAGCAGAAAACCACCAAACCTCTAATTAATGAGGAAAGTAAGCTGAAAGCACCGTCACACGATAGTGCCTCTGACAATTCAGGATGTGCGTCGACGAGCTCCACGCCAAACAAATTCTTCCGCAATCGATCTCCCCGGAAGAATGCGATGCTGTCGAAGCGCGGTCCTGCGATGCTCATCAACAGAGGCTTCAACGTAAAGTTCCAGTTGACGCCAGGCCCAAAACTCCAGAAGCCACGGATGCAGAAGATGATGTTGCCTAGGACGTCAACAATTGTCCACACGGATCACCCGGCTACTGATGAGAATCAGAACCATAGTTCTAAGGACCAAGTTGACACTGAAAACGATGATCGTACTTGTGCGTTGAATGTGCAGCAAGAGATTGCTGATGATGAGGCGGATCTGCAAAAAATTAGTGATGATGCGGTGGATACAGCAACAAATACGGCATTGTCTGCTAACGAGGAGGATGCTTCCACACAAGAGGTTAATCAAATGAAAAGTCATAGCAGTGATGTAACTGAAGTTTTACGTGAGACAGATCCTCGTGATGGACTGAATTCCTCCGTGTCAGA
Source organism: Lumbricus terrestris (assembly GCA_949752735.1). Classification (NCBI taxonomy): domain Eukaryota; kingdom Metazoa; phylum Annelida; class Clitellata; order Crassiclitellata; family Lumbricidae; genus Lumbricus; species Lumbricus terrestris. Next base: position 4,211,844 of record OX457052.1, read on the forward strand.
TCTGTTCGCTCTGTCTCAAACTTCAGAAGTGAATTCATCCCAAAATCAATCCAAAGGTAACTCTTACAAGCTGCTCATATGGTTTAACCACATTTATTGCAGTGTAGAATCAATATTTATGATGACGGTGATGATTATAAGTTCTCTGTTCCTTGAATTTATGCCCTGGAGGTGAGTTGAGTGAGGTGGTTTCCCATTGCCTTCCTCGCAGACAATAATTTGTAGGTGTGCAACTTGTCCAAGGTCGCTACATTGTGGCTTGAGGTTGATTCGAACCCGTGACCCTCCAGTTACAAGACACTGAACTTACCATTGCACCACCGTGCCCCACGGTCCTAATATATATGTTTAAAAAATCCATCATCACTCATCTGGTCTTAAATTTTATATTTGAGCAGCTTTGACCGTTCTACCAGTGATACTATGAATTGGTGACCACAGACTAAACCAACACCACCGCAAATACAATCACTTGGGCTTTGCTGGTCTTTGATTTTCTGAAAATACAGCATGATCTGGACTGCAGTCTTCATGGATTTGCCTAAATGACAACATCACAATTTTTTGTCTCGTTCTGATGCACTTTTGATATGCTTAAAATTTTTGTATCTGGAAAATTAAGTACTTTGTCTTAGAATTAGCAATAATGAAGTATTTACGCAAATTCAATTAAGGAATTCTAGATAAAGTCTTAAGAAATATTATATGGCATATAATTTTTTTGTAGCTGACGAAAAGAAATCTCCTGAGAGCAAGCTCTTTCCTATATTTGGTGCTGATTCACCCAGAGTCGAATCACCAAGGTGAGTTCTGTTACACTTTCTGCTTCATCAGCTGTTTGTTATTTAACGTTGACAAAATTTATCATCACATCTGTGCTTCAAAGTATCCTATTCTTACTACTGTTATTTTTTTGCAATATAACAGATTTTCTCAGTAACAGTTTTTTTCTCTGATGATTTTTGAGTTCTCCATGCAGTTTTCGAACGGGTAAATTTCTGCATTGCTCAAAGAAAAAAAATATTTTCCCACTGCTTAGAAGCCTACTTTTGACTGATGAGCTGTAAAATAAAAATGTTAAGTTTTATGCAAAATTTTTGAATCACGTGTGACAGCCTCTTGCATTCATTCATTTGTTCAGGAATTTATGTAGCTCCGTTCAAGGGAACAACTCAGATTTAGTCAGCCTTTGGTTCTTGTCTTGCAATTGCTGTATGTACGTTTTGTAAAAATTGGTTTTGAAGGCAGAGGATGTTAACGACGTATAACAGAGATTCTCCTAGTCAGCCAAAGTCGTCAGCACGACCAAAGAAGGAAGACAAAGAACAAATGATTCTGGTTAAGTAACATGAGCTTATGTTTAAATGCTAACATTTTGGAATAGAGTGCATGTGCGAAATCCAGCTGTTCGATTTATTCAATTTGTGCTTCTTATGGATTCTAAGGCAAGCGGAGTTGGGGTATAGAAACGTATGAGCTTAGTGTCTGGATTTTATCTCGACATTTCTTCTCATTTTCTGAGCATGAACTGCTGTTAGACAGTGCCATGTTTTGTCTGTTATTGGACCCATGGTGTGAAATGTGCTTCCTTTGTCTATGCACCTTATGCCTAGGTTTTTGCTCAGATCTTGCGTTTTATCGCAGCTTAAAAAATCGTCGTTTTCAGCTGAGGTTGGGTCGGTGGGAGCGCTCCTGAGTAGTAACCTTGAAGGGGAACCATATAAGAATATGATTTTCTTTTTAACTCTTTAACAACAAGTTGCATTGGTCTCTCAGTCACTGCTAGTACACTCTCAGCCAAAGTGTCAACTTAAAATATGTTGAGTACTTGAGTCATTGCTAGTACACTCTCATAGCTAATGTGTTAAACTTAAAATGTGTTAAGTATTCATTCATTCATTCAAGAATTTATATAGCGCTTCTTCAACGGGACTACTCAGCAGCGCTCCCGACTCTAGCACGGCAAAAAAGGACAGTTTTGAGTTTAATAAAAAAATGTTTCAGTAATGACCCCAGCAAGTATATATGATGCTTTTAACTGGATTAGAAACTAACTCTTCTGTGAACTGATTGTTTATAAGCTTGTGGTATTTATGTTTTTTGTGTTTTGCATGTGTATTTTTAGGATTTTGGTCAGAAGTTAATTGGTTCCGTGCCGTGTTCTGCCTGTGGAATGACTTACTTACGCGGTGACAATGCAGATGAGATGATGCACAACAAATTCCATCAGCGTCTTCTAAATGCTCTGAAGTTTACCGTAAGTTCCTTAAAGATCTTGTTTACGGCTTCTGTAAAAACAATGCAGCCATCTGCTCTCCTGTGATTGACATCATAGACTTATATTTCTCTCTACTGCCTTATTTTATCCATGTTTTTAAGTTTGGAAAGTGTTGCGTCAATTTGCAAAGTATTCCAAATCCTAGTCATTACTAGGTGTGCAACTTTTGTGATTCTTTATCAACGTCTGACTGTCTTTATTTCTTAAATTTGTTGTCAATTGTTTTGTTCATCTTGATACATGTTAATTTCTTGTACTTATACTACTTATAACATGCCTTTGCCATCGTGGGCTCTTCTATGTGGAATGACCTCCCTCCCTCCAAGATCTATTGAGGTGTCATCTTCAGCCCTTCGCTGCTTGAGGACTTCTATTTCCTCTAGAGGGGATGTCATGCTGAGAGCTCCTCTGAATAGCTAGTACTGTAAGAGCCTAAGAGGTTCTTTATAAATTTTCATATATTGTTTGTTTGTATATGCACTTGTAATTGCGGCCCTTCAAGCTCGCTACTCAGAGGCGCTCCCGACTACAGAACGGACACTGCATCGGAGTTTCACGCCGAAGCGCTGAGCAATTGTGAGTGAAGGACTACACCACCGCGCTCCACAATGCATACGATATAACATGAATGAGTTTTTTGCTGGAGTTGAGCAGTTGTATGTATGTATCAGCGAACTTATTCACCAATTTACATGCTTTGAAGTCAGGATCTCAACTAGCTTGATGTTTCTGACCTTTTTTGACTGTATTGAAATGTTTGAATTGACAGGGTTGGCAGAAGGAGAGGGTTGTCCAGGATTTCCCTGATGGGAGTCGAGTGATTATGATCGTTCCTGATGACAAATTTGCCCTGAAGAAGGTTCGTCTGAGTTTATTTTCTTATTCTTCTTTGTCGCAAGAGTTCTTTTCTTTAATAAGTTTTTTAGACAGTTTTGGTTGCATAAAATTGTTAAGAATCATTTTTAAGAATCTTCCCACAATATAATTTATATTTAAGTCCTGTGAACTGAAGTTCACCAGTAAACCAGACGGTAGGTAAAAGTTTCGACTATAGTCTCTTGTTTAAAAATTTTAATTTACACCTGAAGCAACACTGCTGTGTGGTGTAAGTATGTACATTGCCTATAGAAATGTAGATTCATGACCCTGTGCGCCCTTTGATTGGACTTGACTGAAAGCAACTTAAAGCTCTTGAAGTTGTATATATATAAAACTTGTACAATTTTTTTACATCTTGCCTGCAGTATGTAATACTATACATGTATGTGTATTAGGACTTATCATGGCACTCCTTTGAGATTACTACTCGGATGCTCTCCCGATTACAGCACGGACACTGAATAGGAGTTTCACGCCGAAGCCCATGAGGAATTGCGAGTGAAGGTCTTGCTTAGGATCCCTATGCGGCAGCTTGAGGTGGATTTGAACCCACGACCTTCTGTTTCCAAGGCACCAAACATACCCCTACACCACCGCACCCTGCAATCACAGTGTCGGTTAAAGTCTCGTTTTCTGTGTTCTTTTTTATCTAAAGACCCATCCCCTACTATGCACGTGTACAACTTATCTCTCACACACAGTGACACAGGTCACTGGTTACTCTGCATCATTCTACAATTGGCTACTTATCTATCTAGTGCATTTACTTCAGTGATAACTAATTTCATGATGTCTAGTTACATTGAATTGATTGTGTTTAAAGCAATTTTTCCACCATGAAAGTTCTATTATTTATCCATTTGTTATCTTTTGATGTAGTTGGAAGCCATCAAGAACATTGTAGACGAAGACCTGGGATTCGTTGTTGATGAAACTCAGACTTCACTTTGGAAGGTAAATAATTTCTGATGTATTAACTACAATTTGTACGACACTGCTATGCTAACTAGTAATATTGATTCTGCAAGTCTAGCTGATCAATGTTTTTAAGCACGAGAGGTATTCCGATGTGAATTGAAATCTGCTACATCCAACTGTGCTTGACCCTTTGAACCCAGAGCTCCCGTAACTCTGTGGATAACGGGCTGGAAAACTGGCCCGTCGGGTTCTAAGGGTTAAACACAGGTCTTATATAAATGTATTAGCGCAGCCTCTTTATCCAGTGCACTGGCATTAGGACAGGCTGTGCTGACAAAATAGTTTGTGTGCTTTTAAATAATAATAATAATATCTTTTCTTTAATTAAACGCCTGCAAGACGCACTGCGCTTTACATTTACAAATTATGTAGTAATCTTAATTAAACTTAACTACTAACTGAACAGACAGCTTTGTAATTACAGTGAATTAATTACATAGTGATGCATTTCAATGTCTTATGAGAGTAGAATCTTGAATATTTTTGTTTGCACTTGTTGAATAGAATTGGTTCTATGAGATTTTGGAAAGCTCTGTTGTCGATGGTCCAAGACGGCTGCAGACATATGGCTATATTCGAATTTAAAGATTTACTCTTTTCAGATCAGCTTCACTTGGCTGCTGTGCTTTTTGTTTTCTAGGCTTTTCTCTTCGTGAAAGAGAAGAAAATTGTTGGGTTTTGTTTGGCACAGAGCATAAGTCATGTAAGTTGGCCTTCAGTTTGCCTTTAGATCATACAGCAGGCTGCCATACAGTTCAAAAATTGGTCCTTGCTTAACTTATCATTTCTAGTAGTCATACTGTGGTTTGTCAGGTTGATTTGAATAAACGATTATTTTTTTTATTAGTCTACAACTCTACATGAATGCAGGCATTTAAAATCTTTAGTATTGTATACATGCTATGTGCCATTTTGTTCTCATTTTATTCCACAACAATTCGGATCAGTACCCAAAGTTGATAAATGTGTTGTGCTTTAAAAATTCAAAGTTTAAGTGAAAGGCTAACGACTAGTAACTTAGATTTACGAATTTAGTTCAAATCCGAGTTTTTTTCTTTGACGACACCAGCCTTCAAAGCACTTGTCACTGCCAATGACTTCAAATCCCCAATTTCCACATCATCGACATAACCGCTCAGGGCTCCATTCTGAACAACGGTCCGTGCTCTTTGTTCCATTCACATGAACTGCAACTACGCGGAGTCGAGCGTTCTCCATGGTGGCCTCGAATGGGCTCCAAAGGTCTGCTTCCTGGGGCGCGTGTAAACTGTCGAAGCATTTTTTTTATTCAACTGAAAACGGTGGTTTATTGCTGTGCTGGAGTAGTCCCCTTGAAGAGGCGCTATTGAAATTCTCTTAATATATGAATGACATCAATGAGAAAGTCTTGTAAGTATTGTTGTATGACAAGTATGACTTCGTGGAAAGTTCATCATTAGCAGAGTTCTCAACTCAACAAAGGAAAACCCTTGCTTCAAGCAGTTTGTTTGTATGTGCACTTGTTATAGTGCCCCTTCAAGCTCAATCTACTCAGAGGCGCTCCCGACTGCAGAGCGGACACTGCACCAGAGTTTCACGCCGAAGCGCTGAGCAATTGTGAGTGAAGGACTTGCCCAAGGTCCTTACGCGGCAAGGTGGATTCGAACCTTCCGGCTTCAAAGCAACGACGCCACCACAGTTGTCAATTGGAAAGACTAGATAAGCTCCAGTTTTATGAGGAAGTTTGTTCCCGGTGACAGGACTGATGAATGCAAAGCTTCCGTGCCAAGTTGGAGAGCACTGTGATTGGCTGAACAAAGAGACATGCAACCACGGTTGAAAGATTGCTTATTTAGTTCTTTGTCCTTCCCATGCAGGACTGCAAATCGGGCAACACTCTTCCTCTACTCCTCCCTGTCCATCGCCAGTTCTTCAGCATCCTCCCATGACATCTCCAGGCATCTAAAGTTTAATAATGGAGCCCTTTATTCTAAAATAATCAGATTTTAAGAGATTTGTGTGATGAAATTTATGGTGATTGTTCTTTGTTTCATCGTTTAGGGCTACCGAATGTTGGACGATAGCCAGAACCAGGAAGGTCTGTCAGGTCATAGGCGGCCATTTTGTTGCACGAACGAACCAGAATCCGTTCGATGTGGGATCAGTCGCATCTGGGTTCTGGCATCTGAACGTCGCAAACACATCGCCACAAAACTACTCGATGTTGTCAGGTATATAAGAAATGTTGTTCCTTTTCGGTACACGTGCATTTGTTGTTGTACGGCACAATTCAGTCAACGCGAATTGCATTGACTGGTCACATGTAAGTAAGTAAGTGTCTACTTTAATTCTCAGTTGCAGGCTGCATTCTGAGTTAGAAACGACATTATGCATGAGCATGTACTTTCAGAAACAAGATTTAGCAGAATATGGCATACGAATAAGAACCATTCTTCAGAGATTACATGAAAATATCTGAAGAACTTGGCCGAGTAAGATCTGCTAGGAGTTATGTATATGTGCTGTGTGTTGACTCCTGTTCTTATTGGTACGGAGTAAAGACGTTATATTTTCTCTGCTGTGATCTTTCTGTGACTTGCCTTTATATGTAGCCATTTTTGTTATTCTATTTCCAGTTTGTAGGTAGCGTTACAATTTATTTATTGTGCCTCTCTTCTGAAAGACATTAAGTGCTGATACGCATGTGTGGATGCATTACCTGTTTTCTTTTCTAATGTGATGGTCTAATGTTGCTACTGGTCTGTGATATTTCAGATACAGTTTTTTTTCATTTTCTTTTGCTTGTTTTCTTTTAGAAGTCAGTTTCTGATGGGTTATCCGCTGGGAGTGGAAGAAATTGCCTTCTCAGATCCAACGCCCGATGGAATCAAGTTCGCCTCGAAATACACGAAGTCCCCGTGCTTTCTGGTTTTCCACAAATAACTCTAATAAAAGACTGGGTTTTTGTTCATTATTTCTCATTCTGTTCAAAATCGGTGTCTGCTGTGTTATTTGGTTTCAGTTTATTGTTCACTGCTTGACTTTCTAACATGAAAGCCAACTCCATGTTATTTTTGTTCAACTATAATTTTGGTCGAGACATTGCCTTTATTGACACAGAATAGTTGTCAACGCCATTGTAGGTTCAACTGTAGATCTGTGAAGTATGCATCTGTAATACAGGTCTGTAAATACTTTGCACTGTCCTTAGACCGGTGCTGTCTAAATGTTCATTTGCACTTGCAACTAGAATGCAACTTTATGTATGCAAGTAATCAGAGAAAAGTCATGGCGTGCTTGGCTGCTTGCCTTGTAAAACTTTCAGTTAAGCCGTTGATTTACGATTTTGTCAGCAGTGACAACTTTATTGTATCTGTAACTGAACTGAAAACGCCGTTTAAACTCATTTCTGTTATATTGTACCATGACTTTATTGGTTCTGTTAAGACATTCAGGGTAGATATTGATAAACAATCATTTTTCTCGGCACAACCAAAGACAATAAGTTTAGTTGAAAGTGAGACTAAGAGTTGGTTGAGGCTAATATTACAAGTCTTTCCATTATGCAATTTCTAGAGAGATTTACTCTTGATTGTAGTCTGGCCTCAGAAATATTAATATTGAGACTTTAATACAGTCTTGTTGTCATGGTAATGCCTTTGAAAGATTAAAACGCTCCTGTCTTGTTCATGGTGAAGTCACTGAGGTGAGATGGCAGCTTCGTTAGAGGACTCACAGACATATCATCTCAGGTTAATTGTTGCCTTAAATTTCTGTGCGATTTGATAATAATTATGTTCTCCTAAAGTAATGTCTCGCTGAGTTAAAACCCATCCATATCTTGTGTACGCAGAAAAATTGTGTTTTCGATCTCTCTCCATTGCACCTTGTTCATGCGTATGTACAGATGAGTTTCTGTACCCATTCACAAAAGTTGATTAGCTGAAGTCTTGCATAAAACATTTTAACGCAGGCTACTATTTTTTTGGCTCAACATATTTGCTAGCTAATATTTGTTAACCATCATGGTTTAATGTTTAGATCTGAAAGAATTATAATGCAATGAAATGCCATTTTAGGATCATAATACAGAGTTATGAAATGCTAATGTGGATATCATGATTAGAAATTTATTTTGCGTACGTACATTTTGTCTAGACTCCACCCACCGCACGCACGATGCCTAAATCCAGTGACCCTCCCTTTCGCTGCGTACACAAATTATGGACAGCCTCTTAACGCATTTTCTCTGTTTGCATCGTTTTGTTGAATTTTTATGTGTAATATCTCACACTTTTGTACATAGTGTGCATGAAATGTCAATGCAGTGCTAGATTATTTGTGCTGGGTATGAATTTAACTTTTGTTACAGTTTATTGCAAATTAAAGCTTGTCAGAATTTCTGTGACGTGTGATGATGGAGTTGAAGAATAGTAGATTAGGCTATTCTCCATCTGGAATGACTTCTTTGTCCTCTGACCATGGCTCAATCCAGATCAATTGCTTACATTGGCCCCTCCCTATGAAATGGTCTTCCTCCATCAGTTCGCTCTGCCATCCTTTCTGGTAGTCTTTCATCATCTTTCTCTCGTCTGAAAACCTGCCTTTTCTTTCGGGGTTGAACAGAGCACTGGGAGCGCTTCTGAAAGGCTCTTGCTGCAAGAAGCGCTTTACCAATAGTCAAATACAATACCTCCCTTCAATGCACCTTTTATTACATCTGACCAATCAAACTTCATAAATCTCTTTAAAAAATTAATCTCTCAAGTTTTTTTTCTTTTGCCATGGCTGGTAGCGCTTCTGAGTAGTTTTCTGGAAGGGAGTCTATATAAGTTCACATATATTTTAGCAATTTTCTATTTTTGATGATTCACTCCAAGAGCACATAACTGAGTTTGAATGCGCATGAATCATAGTCTAGGCTATCATGTAGGCATAGGTTAGAGAACTCTAATGACATATTATTCTACCCCGAGGGGAAACCGTGTATACGTACTTGCCGAGTGCAGCATTCATCTATCATCGGTTTCTCATCTAAAAGTAGAGTGCACTAGGTCATCATCATCACTGGGTGACTCAATGTTTGACCATGCGTGTGAACAACATCTGTGTCGCCATACATGTAGTAAACAAAACATTCGAAGCCTTTGGCTATTAATTGTTAAATAAACTAAGGGACTCTGACGATCGTTTTATATATTGGCGACAGATGCTGCATCAGATGAAACATTAGAGCAATCTGATGCATAGCCATCAATTGTAGCGAGTCTGGCATTCATGCCAAGCTGATTAAGCGCCAGGTTGTTCAGTGACCATATGGTCTGCGTGTGAGTCATGTAGCCCGAGGCTGTGCAATTTGTCCCTGCCGTTGCCAAAACGAGACCGATTTCAACAACTCCGCATGGAGCCACAATTAGGCGGAGTTAAAATCGGCGAACAAACTGCGTTCAATTTATTTATAAGAGGATAGCGAGCGAGAAACGGTAGATCTGGAAAATCTACTGCAGCTTCTGACTACCAATCAGTCTGGCTAATTCGTAAGTTCTCCAAGAATGGCTTCTCCGTTTATTGTCGTGGTTGTGTGGCTCTCCTTGTGGTCTGCTTACGATCAAGTTGCTTCTGATGATGTCACCACGAGCGGCGCTGTGATGGCAAACGGTAAGCAAGGGATCGACGTCCATGAGACAACTGCGTCCCAATTATCATCTGATTCAGTCACATCAGAGTCCACAGCAGTTCCACCTTCATCAGCGGAGTCTTCTTCCAATGTTGGATTGGACCTGAGAACATTGACGATGGTCGAAGGAACAACCGCTACTAAATCTTCACTGGAGACGACGGATACGATTGAATTCAGAGTTCTTGTGAGTACTGTTCAACTATAAAGTTCTAATAGTCTAATTATAATAAAACTCCTCTGAGATGAGAATCATGCATATAGGCTTATACATAGGCCTATGCATGGTCGCGCTTGCATCTCGTCGATGCTTGAAGACCTTTCTTCTGTTTCATGGGCCTGTCACGCTGAGAGCGTTTCCAAATTGCTGCAGTGAGAACAATAAGCGCTATGTAGGCCTAACAGGGTTGTTTTAAAGGAATTTTTAGAACTGCACAAACCCCTTCTTTGCCTTCCCATCCTCCATGGGTAAATTACTCCCACTCGCAGGACAATGACCTTTTCAACTAGTTTTAACTGCACAGAAGTGCTTCTACAACTGCACATATTCATTTAGAACTGCACATTTTGTGTATAACTGCACGCTAAAATGCCCTGCTAGGCTATCTAATGTAAATGTAAGAGAACAGCCAGAAAGACACAAGCCGACACAGAAAATACAAATAAATGTTGCTTTATTACAAAGTCCATCGCCCCACTCTGTTAATCGATTGTAGCAGCAAACACTGTTTCAATGTCGAATATATTGAAGAGTTTTTGTGCCAGGTCGAATATCAGCGTCAGCCTCGTTGTCAGTTGAGTTGAGGTTGTCCTCTTGATGATATGTTTAGATGTCCCACTGCGATCCAGCACCGCGCGTCACTTGCAAATCTCCACGTCCGCCACATCCCTCATCATTTCACCCATTCGTCCCCCTTCTCATCCCACGGCTCAACAACGCACAGCACACGAATAATAAAATAAATTTAAAATTAATAATAATGGGCTTGCGGGATTTTGAGCCGTAGCGTCCGCGCCAGGGGCCCTCCTGCCTTTGCGAGGAGCTTACGGGGTTTTACACCACGCCAGAGGCCCGGCAGGTACTAATACAAATAAACAGCAAACACAAAACAAGAACAAAAACAACACGTACAGAGCCACACAACTGCCACTCCTCACCAGCCCCCTCAAGCCAATCCTCCCAGGTCAATCTTTTCAGACAGTCATGCAGCGGTTCCTAAAGCAAAAGAGAAACCCATGAAGGTAATGTACGTATTACATGTTATGACAGATGTGGTATCATTGTAGACAATATGCGAAGAAATGAAGTATAGGACTATAGGTCTACAAGACTATCCTGCTTGGCGCAGCTTGGGTGTTGGCTAATATTGATCCAACCGATAAATGAATGGATAGATGAATGGATGGATAGATGAATGGATGGATGGATGAATGGACGGATAAGTTAATGCATGATTGGATGGATAGATGAATGGACGAATGGATGGATAGATGAATGGATGAATGGATGGATAGATGAATGGATGGATAGATGAATGGATGGATAGATGAATGGATGGATGGATGAATGGATGGATAAGTTAATGCATGATTGGATGGATAGATGAATGGATGGATAGATGAATGGATGGATAGATGAATGGATGGATAGATGAATGGATGGATAGATGAATGGATGGATGGATGGATGGATGGATAAGTTAATGCATGATTGGATGGATAGATGAATGGATGAATGGATGGATAGATGAATGGATGGATAGATGAATGGATGGATGGATGGATGGATGAACAAGCAGAAGAATTAATAGATCAATATAGCCTAGATGTATAAACGGATACAAAATGAATAAACAAATCGATTCTTGCCTTCATGAGTAATCGCGCGGCTTGACTTGCGTTTGACGCTCGCCTTAATTTAATTCCTTCGACTTGGAATTTCCATCAGGTGATTCGATCATGTCCTGTCCAACTTCTAGACAATGGTGCGCCCCCGTTTCCAGGTAATTTTCATCTCGTTTCCGATCGGTTTCCTATGTCTAAACGAAATATGACAGAGCAAAGCCTATACATGTAGGCTAGGTCTACATAATTAGCCTATAAGATCACAACGTGGCTCGATCTCCAATCTGCGGAATCGATAATCACTAGGCCCCTATAGCCTATAATTTATGTGCGACCAAAAAACACTATAGGCGTATACATGCACGACGTCATGATGAGCGTCATTAGACCTATTCATTGTCCACAAAATATGACGTCTATGGTCCCAAAATGTGAATGACGTAGGCCTATAAGGTTAAACTTCTTTTGTGGAAATCTACATGTTTACGTCATAATGCTGGAGATGACAGTCACTGTTGCTATGGCAATATAGTCGCTGTTTGCGACATGTAGGCCTACAGAGGCAAAGACGTACAGACAAAATGACTTTCGAATTTTTGGCAAAACTTTTATTATGAGTCAAATTTGACACTTTTAATGTAGAGCGGTCTTAATGCGCACTAGATGAATGTTTAACCAGCCAAATTCGTGAACAGCTGATGCAGTAAAAAACCGTAAAATAAAATTTTATAATTTAAACCTAGATATAGGCCTAGCCCATACTTCTTTCTCTACTTTACTTTCATATTATGATATTCACTTTTTAGAACTGTCATCAATTTTTCAATTCATAATAGGCCTAGTAATATTTCATGTTTGACCCCAGTATAAATAACAATTGCTATTTATAGTGTGGTTTGACTGAACTTCTTTAGGTCTACTTAAGGATCGATTATTTTCGATCGTTGAAATGACGGTGAAAAAATCTCTCACTCACATTACGATTAATTTCCTTTTTCTCTTTTCACTTCGATGATCGACTTCCGCTCAGCTGTGGAGCAGTCTCAGCAGTGTAATTGGTCTTCGCTTTCTTCTTTTTCCACCATCTTTGTCGCATTTTGTTGTCGCTTTTAATCGTTTTTGTCGTCGTCTTCTTCTTCTTGACATCTTCACCGTCTTCGACAGAAATGGACAACGATCCCGAATTAAACTGACGAAAAACAAAGGCATCTACGTCATGTTGTGATGATGTCATATTTGAGAATTATGACGTCAGTTGAGTTTTATATAAAAAGAGGAAATCGCAACCCGGGTGTAGTAAGTAAGTAAGTATTTGTGACAACTTCCATGCCGCGTTTCAATATCTAAGCTTAATCATATTCTATAGGTATAAACCTAACAATATAAACTAGGCTATGTATTTCAGACCACATTGTAGGTCTCACATCAAATTTAATTATAATATAAGCTACGTACAGGGGCGGATCCAGAGGGCAAATCCGGCCATGGCCCCACCCATTTAGAAAATTGTGTAGGCCTATTTCTCCCCCAAGCTATTTTAGCGGGAAAAATGGACGTGCCCTACATCAGTTTCACAGGCCGCTCCGGCGCTCCCCCCACAAGGTTCGTACAGGATTTCAATAACACAGGAGGGAAAAGGTGACAACAGAGAAGACAGGGTAAAAGGGAGAAAAAAAGCAGCATATGACCTAAAAAATCATCAGCTTTTACGGCGACGAAAATTTTTTCAGACCCAAGATTTTACGGCCAAAGACCAAAAAACTTTTCAGATAAAAGACCAAAGAATTATTTTGCCTCACCCCGCGAAAATGTCCGAATCCGCCACCATGGCTACGTATTATCTAAATTGTTATAAAAACAATTAGTTAGCCGTGCACAGAAAATCACGAAATAGGCCTAAACTTTTGTTTATCACTGTTTATAATTTTGTAATCGAGTTTCGTTTATGCCGTTTTCATGCTTTTAGACGCGGTGTAGTTTAAGTTATTTAACCGAATGGACCCAGGGCACTGCAGGGCAGGCTGATTTTCTTAGATAACATCGACTCAATTGTGTAAGCTTAAGCGGGCGAGCATCAATCTCATAAGGCTCTTTATGTTTTATCCCATCCCCCAACAAAATCAAGGCTGCGGCCTTGTACATACGGCCTTGATCGTTCTCAGGGTGAGAATTGCCGGGGGGTTGGGGGGTTTCGACCCCCCAGTCTTTCTTAGAGCCCCATGTTAAAGTGTTTTTACACCCCAATTCCAAGTGGATAATAGTCCAACCCCCCAGTTATTTTTCCACAATTCTCACACTGGTCGTTCTTGTCTGATACCGAAACTCTTTTCTGTGCCCTGAACTTGTAGGGTCATTGTCAATGTGCACAGTTGAATGATTATTGTATATACTAGAATGATGAACTCAATTGTGATGATATTCCGATAGGCTGGCCTAAGCTGCAAGTGGGTGGATGGCAATGGAGTTGAAAGGCAGTCGAGAGTTTGTCCTCTCGAGTCCACGTGTAACCTCGGACCAATTACCATCGCCAAGAAGTCCGGATTCGATCAGCGACTGTACTTCTGTACAGGAGATCAGAATTTACTGGTAGGTCTATTAGTTCGCCAACAAAAAGTTATCTATAAGGTCTACGTAATCATGTAAGTGATGTATGTTCGTACGTGTGTATTATGTACATGTAGGCCTATATGTAGGCCTGCCTGTGTGAGCTCTATATGCAGTCCTACTAGTGCTCACCACATCCGCTTCTAGCTTCGTTCGACTGAGCAGTCTGCTCTCAGTTCCTTTTGCTCGTGCTTCCACTATGCAGAACCTCACGTGCCTTCTCAATCGGTGCATGGTAGGACCTTTTACTTGGAATGGTCTTCCATTGATGCTCTGCTCCCTTTCTAGAACTCATCCGCAGTCATTCCTCTTTCATCTTAACACAGTTTATTTGACAGTGCTGAAGTTGGGAGCGCCTCTGAGTAGGCCTAATCCCCTTGAAGATGTATGTACAAATTTCTTAATGAATGAATGAACTGTAGACTATGTAATGTATGTAGGCTACTTACGTGCAATGTGTGTTCATGTATGTGTGTGTATGTATGTATTATGTGTGTATGTATGTATGTATGTATGTATGTATGTATGTATGTATGTATGTATGTATGTATGTATATGTATGTATGTGTGTATGTATGTATGTATGTATGTATGTATGCATGCATGCATGTATGTATGTATGTATGTATGTATGTATGTATGTATGTATGTATATGTATGTATGTGTGTATGTATGTATGTATGTATGTATGTATGCATGCATGCATGTATGCATGTATGTATGTATGTATGTATGTATGTATGTATGTATGTATGTATGTATGTATGTATGTATGTATGTATATGTATGCATGTAAAAAACTATGCATGTATGTATGTGGTGTGTGCTTTGTACCCTAGTTTTAGCGTGTTTTGTGTTTTGATTTTGGGCAGTTATCGATTGCGTGTAGACTGGAGGACAACGATCGCGTCATCGTCTTACCACGATGCGTGACTGGTTCCAGGTGTAGCATCGGTCCACTGGGTCTCAGCTACAGAGGCAGGAAGGTGCAAGGTTACTTCTGTGATGCTCGGATGTTGCCATCATCATCGTCCAGCAGCCGAACCGAGCGAGGAGGAGGAGCAGCGGACACTTGGACAGCTTCCGGTAGAAGTCGTCTGGACCGTCAGAGAGAGCAAGGATCAGGACGATCCAGCGATGGTAAGGATCACGGTAAAGACCACGGTAGCAAAGATGGTGAGAATCATGATGGTGATAACGATGGTGACCACGTACATCATGGATCGCAGGATAGAGAAGGCGAATGGCCTACAACAGCAACAACTGGTGCAGTGGAGGAGACATCAACTGCAGATACTTTGGATCGGAAGAGAGTTCCCGGAACTGCTTAGGACCATCACCACCAGATGAATGGGTGCATCCATTCTCAGTGGACAAATTGTCAAGTGATGGTAGACTTTAAAGCAAGAAGATATGAAGTTTTTTCGCAGTGGAGTCGAAGACGTAGTTGCGCTGCTTATTTTTATCTACGCAGTTTTAAGCCCTCTGATGCAGCTGAACATTAATTTTTAGTAATTTTTGTTCATTGTTAATTAAGTCCTAGTTAAGTCACACGTATCCTATGAAACATTCATGACTATTAAGTGGGAAGAGAGGTCAGTATGATATAAGCTACTAGCTTTTGCTGGCTCCTAATTGCATTGTACAGTGCTTATATAGTCATTCATGTTTGTTAAAGCTCCTTGTCGCTATAGCGCCGATTGCGAATAGACTTATGGAGCGCCAATGTCAGTTATAATTATATACAATGTTGTATTTCCTCATAATCTCACTTTGCTTGCATTATACGAGAACAGTCACCTACCTACCATAGTTATGTTTACGTGTTGTGAAAACTATCATTATAATTATCTATACAGGGTGCGGCCAAAAAAATAACCCATTACGAAAATTGCGATTTCTCAAAAACCGCTGAATATTTTGTTACAAAATTTCGCCAATCTATTTGACACATATATATGTACAACTTGGATAAATCTAATGAAATTCGATTCATGAACACCAAAATGGTGCAACCCTGAAGTGAAACAATGTTATTTTCGTTTCAACAGACATTAATTTTGGTGACAACAATAACAGCAATAAGTAACAAAGTAGCGACGCAAACAGAAATGTAACAAAGCGCAAGGTTACTTATTGTTGTTGACAAGATTAGGCCAAACTGTTAAGTTTTGTGCAATGAATGTTCGAAGTGACTACCGTTTGCTTTTGCGCAAGCTTGCAGGCGTTTTCGAAAGCCCATGGAGAACAGATTTCTGAATGGTCTCAAGTGGCAAGTCATTCCAGATGATTTGCAGCGTAGTTTTCAGTTCAGAAATGTTCTTTGGCCTTGTGGGAAGTTTGTTGTAAGTCTAACGCATTGCACTCCAGACAGCATAGTCGAGTGGGTTCATATCTGGGGAATTTGGCGGCCATGAATCGTTGTCGACGAAGTCCGGACAGTGACTTGTTAACCAATCTTGGGCCAGCTTGGCGCCATGAGCGGGCGCTCCATCTTGCTGAAAAGTGAACTGATTTCCCAAGAAATCACAGTCATCGACAAGCTTAGGCAAAAGATTCTCCACGTAGTACCTAGCATTGACTTTGGCCTTCTCGTCAGTGAAATGCAAGCGTCCTTTGCCCTCATAGCTGCATGACACCTGCAGAAACCATGATGTTGGGAGAGAACTTGGCTCTCTCGACCAACTGGCGGCTTGGATGGATATCGGCCTTTTTTCTTCGCCCAGACGCGGTTGTTTTGAGTATTAATGGGTGGATTGATGTAAAAGATCTTTTCATCGGTGAAGAAAGCCTTATTATGGCACACTGCAGGCTACTTTATGTAAAATTATGATTTCCCATTTCGTAAATGCCGTGTTAAATTGAAAAAATGCAGTTCTTTCTTCTGTCTGATGTTATTATCACAAATATAAAGATACTGACATAAAATTTTCAAATAATATGCAGAAATATGTTACGAATAAGAATGAAAATATTTGTAAGAAAATATTCAACGGTTTTCGAGAAATCGCAATTTTCGTAATGGGTTATTTTTTTGGCCGCACCCTGTATATACAGGGTGGGCCATAAAAAAGTAACCCCCTACGTTTTTTTGCCAATATCTTGACCAAAATTGAGAATTTCCAAATGAAATTTTACAGGCTTATAGACAATTCATATTTACACGTCATGGCCAAATTTCATCAAAATATTTGAAACAGAGCAAAAGTTATGCCACTATTATGGAGGCCACCCACCGTTTTTTGACGATTCAAAAACGTAACGCAACAAAAAGTAGGTTTTTGCCAATATCTTGGCCAAAAGTAAGAATTTCGAAATGAAATTTTACAGGTTTTTAGACAATTCATATTTATATATGATGGCCAGATTTCATAAAAATATTTCAAACGGAACAAAAGTTATATCAATTTTAGTGAGGCCACCCTACGTTTTTTGATGATTCAAAAAAGTCAGAAAACGATGGGTGGCCTCACTAAAAGTGGTATAACTTTTGTTGGGTTTGAAATATTTTGATGAAATCTGGCTATCATTTGTAAATATGAATTGTCTTTAATCCTGTAAAATTTCATTTCAATATTCTTACTTCTGACCAAGATATTAGCAAAAAACTAATTTTTGTTGCGTTTCGTTTTTGAATCGTCAAAAAACGAGGGGTGGCCTCGCTAAAGCTGATATAACTTTTGTTCTGTTTGAAATATTTTGTTGAAATTTGACCATTGTACGTAAATGTGAATTGCCTTTCAGACTGTAAAGTTTCATTTAAAAATTCTTATGTTTGGCCAAGATATGGGATAAAAACCGTAGGGGGTTACTTTTTTTATGGCCCACCCTGTATAGGTTTAGCTATGATAACCATTTAGACCGACGTGACCGCAGTCATCGATCGACGGTACATCTGAGCGTAGAATATTATATCTGCCTTGTTTTCTGAGTATAATTTTATTTTTATGGCATCAATCGCATTCCTGTAAAAACCCATTATCTTGTCGATCTTGTCGTTATTGTAGCATTAATTATTCAAGCTGACCTAGATTTATTGCGTTCTTTGGCAGACGCCTAGGCCTACGTGTTCAGAAACCGCTAAATAGATATCTTGCCATTTCGTCTAATATATCAATCTTTTATTCATCAAATGATGGTTGCACACGCAGACTCACAGTAGGCTAACAATTAAGACCGTTTGCTAACTCAAAACAAGATTCGTTTAACCTTGGACTATAATTATTAGCCTACCAGTAACCCCAGATTAACAGCTAAGCCTAAATTCATTAACTTTATTTCCGTTCGATCAGCATTAATTATATGGTTTTATAATTATCTTTTGTGACAGTTATTTTATAAAGTTTAGCCTATGTGTTTCATGACTTCATTTTTCACATCTGATAAATGATAATAACAATATCCTGAGGACAGGATATTACGTGTTTCTAATCTCTGTGCGACAATTTAAGTTATAACATTACAAATAATATTATAATTCAATTTTCGTCGCCAATTAACGGCTCCACATTTAGGTTTTGCGCACTTCCGATAGGGCGGATACTCGATCATAGATCGTTCAGTCAGTGACAGTCACTCAGTTTTTCGATCGCTCAATCGATCGCTTGCTCAGTCAATCATTTAGTCAGCCAGCCATCCAGTCAGTCAGTCAGTCAGTCAGTCAGTCAGTCAGTCAGTCAGTCAGTCAGTCAGTCGATCAGTCAGTCAGTCAGCCCGCCATCCAGTAAGTCAGTCAGTCAGTCAGTCAGTCAGTCAGTCAATCAGTCAATCAGTCAGTCAGCCCGCCATCCAGTCAATCAGTCAGTCGATCAGTCAGTCAGTCAATCAGTCAGTCAGTCAGTCAATCGGTCAGTCAGACAGTCAGTCAAGTCAGTCAGCCCGCCATCCAGTCAGTCAGTCGATCAGTCAGTCAGTCTGTCAGTCAATCGGTCAGTCAGTCAGTCAGCCAGTCGATCAGTCAGTCAGTCGATCAGTCATGCAGTCAGTCAGTCAATCGGTCAGTCATTCAGTCAATCGGTCAGTCAGTCAGTCAGTCAGACAGTCAGTCATTTAGTCAGTCAGTCAATCAGTCGGTCAGTCAGTTAGTCAATCAATCAGTCAGTCAGTCAGTCAATCAGTCGGTCAGTCAGTCAGTCAGTCATTTAGTCAGTCAGCCATCCAGTCAGTCATGCAGTCAGTCAGCCAGTCAGTCAGTCAGTCAGTCAGTCAGTCAGTCAGTCAATCAGTCATTTAGTCAGTCAGTCAGTCAGTCATTTAGTCAGTCAGCCAGTCATTTAGTCAGCCAGTCAGCCATCCAGTCAGTCAGTCAGTCAGTAAGTCAATCAGTCAGTCAGTCAATCAGTCAGTCATTTAGTCAGTCAGTAATTTAGTCAGCCAACCATCCATCCAGTCAGTCAGTCAGTCATTGAGTCATTCAGTCAGTCAGTCAGTCAGTAAGTCGATCAGTCAGTCAGTCAGTCAGTCAGTCAGTCAATCAGTCAGTCAGTCAGTCAGCCAGCCAGCCATCCAGTCAGTCAGTCATTTAGTCAGACCGCCATCCAGTCAGTCAGTCAGTCAGTCAGTCGATCAGTCAGTCAGTCAGACAGTCAGTCAGTCAGTCATTTAGTCAGTCAGTCAGTCAGACAGTCAGTCAGTCGTTTAGTCAGCCAGTCATTTAGTCAGTCATCATGCAGTCAGTCATCAGTCAGTCAGTCAGCCATCCAGTTAGTCAGTCAGTCATTTAGTCAGTCAGTCAGTCAGACAGTCAGTCAGTCATTTAGTCAGTCAGTCAGTCAGACAGTCAGTCAGTCATTTAGTCAGTCAGACAGTCAGTCAGTCGTTTAGTCAGCCAGTCATTTAGTCAGTCATCAGTCAGTCAGTCAGCCATCCAGTCAGTCAGTCAGTCGATCAGTCAGTCAACAAGTAAGTAAATCAATGTCCACATCGTCATTTGGTCCTCAATAGTTGAAGATATATCTTGTGGAGCTGGCTATCGTAGTTGGCCTAGGCCTACATGGCCTACGTTATGCATTGCATGCCTAAATGCATGGATGTATATAATTATAGGCCACATATAAACACAATACATAGAAACATACATAGACCTGCATGCCTAAATGCTTGGATTTATATAATTATAGGCCACATATAAACATAATACATAGAAACATACATAGGCCTACATTGAGTAATTAAGACTGGC
The DNA here is from genome assembly GCA_949752735.1 of Lumbricus terrestris. Taxonomy (NCBI): domain Eukaryota; kingdom Metazoa; phylum Annelida; class Clitellata; order Crassiclitellata; family Lumbricidae; genus Lumbricus; species Lumbricus terrestris. The sequence goes on from OX457052.1 coordinate 4,232,266, forward strand.
CGAGGCACTAATAATAATTGTTTGTCGTATGACGGGCAGCAACGACTAAAACCAAAAAGTTTTGGATGCGTTGCAGGCTTGCAGCCTGTAAGCTTGGTTAACACTATTATATCTATGGTTAACACAAATAAAAGGTCAGACAACGTCTCTCATAGTTCCGAAGCACTGAATCTGCATCTTCGGTGTTCTGCTCTCAGCGCTAATTCCATGCTTTCAGCAAAGACCGTCTTTGGTTTCAGTTTCGTGTTCATTTAGGACAATAATTATATCTCCTGCTTTCCTTCTTGTTTAATGTAGCATTTATTACTGTTTAAAGATAATAATAATCTTAAACATAACAATAATAATTATAACTCAGAGTTCTGACTCTGAGTAACTTTATAAATTGAGTTAGATGAAAGGACTGTTCTCCTGTATAGCGCCAAAGGAACAATTGTCTTATCATCATCAACATGCATCCCTATGCTGAGCGATATTATCGGACTAAACGTTTTTAAGTTGGAGTAAACCATTGAGATGCATAATATATATAATATACACGCTAGAGCGAGAGTATCACGTCTCAATATTGAAGTCGAGTCTAATAGTGCCGACCAATCACATCATATCTGTCCAATAGTGCTGACCAATCACATCATATCTGTCCAATAGTGCCGACCAATCACAAGCGATTCTCATACCGACCAATCACAGTCGTACAGCATCGATGTGGGGAAAATAAATAAAATAATATCAGCATTTTTATAATAAGACGAACTTGTCGATGTTTACTTGTCAATATGTCAAGAAACTGCAAAATTAACAAACAAGCATCGATATGTTCGTTTTATTATAAAAATGCTGATGTCGTTTAATTTATTTTTCAAATCGATGCTGTAAGATTGTGTGTGATTGGTCGGTATAAGAAATCGCCTATGATTGGTCGGAACGATACGACCGTTGTAGGCTAAATTTTTGACTTCAAATCTTATTGCAGGGCAGATACGTCATACTCTCTCTAGCGTGTATATTATATATACCACCCTACCTTCGAGAATTCTGTTGTTCCACCTTGGGAGTTCAGCGTCGATCGACCCTTCGATCGGCGAACCACGCTGAGCTTCTGGTTCCCCGCTCACGGACTGCTATCCGACAACGTTGTTCATTCTCTGTTGCAGGTCCTACAGCTTGGAATGGTCTCCCTGTTACACTGCGCTTAATTCCCAGGGGTCACTCTGCTCTGTTCCTTAAGAACCTAAAAACTGTTTTATTTAGCCGTGGCTGGGCCGGGAGCGCTTCTGAGTAGCCTACCTTGAAGAGGCGCTATATAAATTTCTGAAATAAATAAATAAATAAATAAATAAATATCATGCATCTCAATGGAGTAAACCTGGGACTAATATTAGTCCCAGAGTAAACACACAAAAGTATTAATTTTCACCACTGAGTGTTTAAAATGTTTTAACAAAGTAAGCTGACTTGAAATGGCGAAACCGAAAGAAAACGAAATTGTAGAGAAATTGGTTGGATCGTACAACTGTAAACAAGGTGCCGTTCGTGCAGTTCGTTTCAATGGTAAGTAATTAATCGCAATCTCAAAATTTAATTATAGAGCGCCTCTCGAAAGCCAAGCGCGTGGCACCAGCTTATTCACGAGCGCTGCGATGAGTCAAGAGGGTTGTCTGTAAGAGTAGTCAGAGGATATCCGAGTCCAGTTGCCAGAGGATTAGAGGGACTGAGCAGCTACTAAGGCGGGTGTCGTCTGAGTCGGGAATTAGAAGGTGGAGGATCAGATGAGACAGGGTAAGAGTTCTTGGAAAGGTGTCACCTCAATTTCGAATGACAATTGACAAGCCCGAGGTGTGATGGACCGAGGAACCTAAGGAAGGTGATAATTTGTGCTGCTGGCTCAAACTTCACAGTCCAGTATTGAAGCTTCTCCATGGTCTTTATGAAATTGGTTGCTTACAAGCCTGCAGCACGACCTCACTGACCTTTTGCTGCATCTGTTTGGTAAGTGCATAATAATCCTTTTTTAATTTTAGTCTTGCTATGTGAGGTCAAGAGAAGTTCTGAAGAGTTTTTCACATCTGTGTCAGTAACTGGAAAGAAGATCTTACTAACTTTACAACATTTAAATACAGTTTACCCAACTGATCTTACTGACTTTCTGGACAAACACACAGTCATTTGTCATGTGTTTTTATTTCAGTGGATGGAAGTTATTGTCTGACTTGTGGTGCGGATAAATCAGTGAAACTATGGAATCCACATCTGGGCACAATGATCAAGTCGTACACTGGTCACGGCTACGAGGTTCTTGACGCGCACAGTTCAATTGATAATGCGCAGTTCTGTTCATGCAGTCTTGACAAAGCGGTTCTCTTGTGGGACGTGGCTTCCGGGAAGATTGTTCGCAAATATCGCGGCCATGTAGGTATGTGCATCAGAATCTTAATCAGGGAACCTTAAGATTAAAGGTGTGTGCACACTACAGTTGCCTGGACCTAACTGCAGGTCATTTTCACTGTATACAAATCAGAAATATTTGTGACGTGAGTACACTCTGTATACCCAGTGTTACCCACATATACGCTCGACTACAGTCTTATTGAAGCAAGGTCTGCAGCTTGTTTCATTAAGCTGTTGTGATTGAAGTAAAATAATTTTTTTGATGTTCGAGAGGTTGGAGAGGGTCCACCATGCAGCCACACGACTTATTGGGGGTTCACCAAATACGACTGTGTATCCCTATATATGCGTGAGGTCTTGCACTGGCTTCCTTTCCCGCGGCGCATCTCATTTAGGATTGCATCTTTGGTGTGGCGATGCTTATCAGGCTGGGCACCCTCTTATCTATGTGAGCTTTGCCTCCCTCTTTCCACTTGCATAGGCCGCCACGCACTGCGCTCTACTGTCCATGGTGACTTAATGGTTCCTTTCACTCGCTCTGCAACAATGCAGAGGCGTTCACTCTCTGTGGTTGGTCCAACAACCTGGAATGGACTTCCCTTGACTATGCGACACCTCCCAAGCTGTTCTCAATTTCACAAACTGTTGAAAACTTTTTTTTCCCGCTTGATCTCGGCCAGGAGCGCCTCTGAGTAGATACCTTGAAGGGGCGCTATATAAATTACGATTGATTGAATTAATGGGAGGCATTCCCACTCTTGTCTCTAAACCAGCAGAATATGTATCTCTAAGATCTATACAAAAGCCCAGCCCCTGTGGATCAACGAAAAACAGTGCCCGCTCTGTAGTCGGGAGTGCCTCTGAGTACATATATCTTGAAGGGGCACTGTAGCAAGTGCTTATCTGGGAAAATGATGCAATTCATCGTTAAGTGATTGACTTATTTTCTCGTACGTAATTGACAATTATTTGCATCTTATTGTCTTTTTTTATCAGACGTCTTTTAACACTGCTTCTGCTTTAAGCTTTCGTGTATCTAACAAGTGGCATATTGCATGGGCTGCTGGTATTACTGTGCGTAGTTAATGCAGCAAGTCATGGTACCATCAGAGTCAGACTGATAAGATTTTTGTATTTCTCATGGATTGTTTTGTGTGGACTTGATGGAGCAGAAGTTGGATGTGATGTCGGTGACGTGTTTTGTTTTAGGTCGCATCAACTGTGTTCGCTTCAACGAAGAGGGCAACGTGGTCTTGTCTGGGTCACTAGATGGCAGCGTGCGTATCTGGGATTGTCGAAGCAAGAGACCAGAACCAATTCAGGTTGGAGAGTATAGTCACCACACTCTTATTATACGACTAAGACATTTCATATGTATCCACCAAAGTTAATACACTTTTAGTTTATATGAATCTTATTTGAACTGTTGATTTTGTATTCTGCTTCATAAAATGATTTAGATCACCTTCATGCTCTTCAGTGGCTTCCATACTCAGTGATCACCCATATTCTAGATCTCTAACCAATGACCTACAGTGCTCAAACCAATCAGCTACAGTGACCCACTTGCTTTAACCAATCAGCTACAGTGACCCACTTGCTTTAACCAATCAGCTACAGTGACCCAGTTGCTCAAACCAATCAGCTACAGTGACCCACTTGCTCTAACCAATCAGTCACCATGCCCCTGTTTTGCAGCATCCACGAATAGTACAGTTTGAGAGATGGCATCAATTAACAGCTTTTAGCGACTTCATTCTGTGTTTGATTTATTTCATAGATCCTGGAAGAGTCGAAGGACAGCGTAACTTCAATCTACGTGTCAGACCACGAGATTCTGACTGGATCGGCAGATTGCAACGTTCGTCGTTACGACATTCGCAGCGGAGAACTCGTCTCCGACTTTATAGGCAGTAAGTTAATTCATACAGCAGACAGCTTACATGCTTTATTGATGGAAATATCAAGCCAATGTAATACGCTGGCCTCTTTCAGCTTCATCACATCATCCATTTCATTTTTCATATAGATTTTATCTTTTAGTTTCTCATACTAGAACACTAAGAACAGCTATGGCTCAGCCCGATCCTTCACCTCAGTCGGTCCCTCATTTGGAATACACTGGGATCAGGGTACATTTAAATTTGCCTGTCCAACATGTATACAAATCCCTCATCACTAATACACCTCCCTACTTTCATTTACTACTATCTCCTTACATCGTTTCTCGTTGCCTGAGATCATAAAGTACGAGTCTTTTAGCTGAGCCTCGATGCAGAACTGTTATGGGCTCACATGCATTTTATGCCTCTGCTCCCAGCAAATGGAATCAACTTCCAATCTCTCTTCGAAGCTCAAATTCACTTCCTGTAAAAAGCGGCTTAAAGCGTACTATTTCTCCTTGGTTTCAAGCACATGGCTCTCGAATTCCATCTTCCCCTCATGGCTGACTATCTGCACCTCAGATTCATGTTTTGGTGCGACCTTGCACGTGCTACAAATATAATAAATAATAACAATAATAATAATATTAATAATATGTCCTGCTCTTGCATTCCAGGTCCAGTGACGTGTGTGACATTGTCGAGAGATGGTCAATGCATTCTGACGAGTTCTCTCGACAATACGCTGCGGTTGTTGGACAAAGACTCCGGAGAGTTGCTCAACGAGTGAGCCACATTCTTTGGAAAAATTGTCAGAAATTTGTTTTGAGATTTCTGCTCTGCCTGTACCCCCCTACCCCCCATAGCTGGCTCAGCTATACAATGAGTTCACTGAACGTACACAATTTGAACTCCGTCGCTCGTTGCATTCTGCCAGTGCCAGTCCCAAGCCTGGCGAAAGGAGGAGGACGACACTAATCATCTTTGATAATTATGGTAGTGTCGTTAAGCTTGTAACAAGTACACGATAGTTGATGGGAGGATGAGATGGCGAGGGAGAGGCCTGGCCATCTACCCTCATCATATATGCCGAGGCTAAGAAATTGAAGTCGCTAACACTTCATATTTTGACTGGCATCTCATGGTTGGCGGGACGGCTTTTCTTTTATCACGTTAATTCTGCTGCAATAAACTGAGTTCGCTTTTAACGTCTGCTTTCTGTCAAGTCTTTAATATTTCTTTAGACATCAACATTTTATTTATCTTATCCCAATGATGCTTACTTAACTAGGTATGGATTAAAAACACTGCATTGCAGTAAGTAAATCCTCATAATGATTCGTCAGGATTACATTTTGGGGCAATAGGCGCGCCAAAAGGTACAAGTCCTGCTGTTCAGAGGCCTAATTACCACTGTGGAGTGTAATGAGATTATGGTCAGTAGCTAGCAATAGCCATAGGGAACTTTATCATGCATGTGATTTACCATAATACTTTACGTAACTACAAGAGGAAGAAGAAAAACGGGACCAGTTTGAGGTGCAGTAGTGGTTAAAAAACACAAGTCAATCAAACTCATCAAAGTGAAAAGAATAATGAAGCGAGTCATTGTTAGGAAACATTATGACACAAAGTGTGCGTACGTAAAAGACGTTTAATATTCAGATCTGTTGTGTTCAGTATGTTATTATGATTTGTTAACTGCTAGTGTGACGGTTGCAATGCTACACAATGAACGTTGATTAATTGTGGATGAATCTATGGTAACCATGTTAGCGGAACCTTTTGTTCCTTTGGGTTTGCCCATTGACGCCACTGTACATGATTGTCTAAACTATTCTATTTGCTTGCTTCTATTATGGTGATCAGTAAAAGTATTGATTGATTAATTGATTGATTGATGTTTGAATTTCTATAGGTACACAGGTCACAAGAATACGGAGTACAGAGTAGAGAGCGTCATCAGTAGCAACGATCGCCAGGTTCTGTCAGGATCCGAAGACGGATTTGTCTTCATCTGGGATCTCGTCAGTGTAAGTGGCTGCTATATTGATCGTTGCTATGGTAATTGTTGCTATGATACTTGATAATTCTTGCTATGGTAATCGTTGCTATGGTTATCATTGCTATGGGGATTGTTGCTATGGTAATGATTGCTATGGTAATTGCTACTGTGGTAATCATTGCTGTGGCTATTGCCGCTATGGTAATCTATTGCAACGATTTTGGTAACTAGTGGGTTAGCTGTAATGACAAGAGTGATAACAAGTCACTGCATCTTCATCTTCTGTTTGAGACTTCTCAGCCCACTCCAGCAATCGAGAATAGCAAGGGAGGCATTGAATTTCAATGCAGGAGATGATTTTTTTCAACAGATATATACTTGTGTAGCTGTGTATTATATTGCAATGATTTTCACGTACATGTACATTGTATTGTATTTAATCAATTATAAAACACTTCTAGTAATGTAAACCGTTCAGCTCCTACTGCGCAGTGCACCCACATGAGAAGAAGCAGGTTTTAAGAAGAGAGAGGAAAGAATCTTGACAGGCTGTCAGACAGAATTGCAGAGCGAACAGAAGTAGTGCATTCCAAAGTGAAAGACCAATGATTGAGACTGAGCCATAGCAGTGTAGAGCGAGGAACCAAGACATCAGGTCTGTTGGATGAATGAAATGGACGGTGGGAGGAAGCTAAGTGAGGCCAAAGTATTATGTCAGCCAGACCTTGCTGAACCTTGAGTTGATGACCGTATTTCTGTGATTGACTATTCAACGTTCACCATACCTTCTTTTTCTTCATATTTCTTATATGTTTTAAGCATTTTCCCTCACGGACTCGACTATAATCTTCGTCAACGACCACACGACTTCTCGCTGCCTGTAAAGGACGACCGCAATTTCATCCCACGTATTTTATAGACCTACCGACGTGAAGATATATCATCCCTCTGATCTTCATATGCCTAACTAACTGACTGACCGTTACTAAAGATGACATTTTCAATACTTTTTTATATTACTTTATATATCTCTTTATGTACCCATGTGAGGTGTGTCACTTGGTTTTGTCATTAAACGAATATATATATCGTTTAACTTTATGTCCATCTTTCTTTCATTCGCAATTTTTACGCTTTGTAATTGTGATTTAAATTTCCTTCTTGTTGATACAAAATTTTGCAACCTTGAAATGATATGTTGATTTTCAAGTTTGTTTACTTGCGCCTCTAATACTCACCCCAAACCTTTCAAGTGAACAGATGATGTTGCACTAAGGAATGATTGCCTGAAAAATTTCTGCTGGCCTGTTGCTTTGGATCGGGTCTTTGCCGGTTGTAAGCCAATATTGAACTTTTTACGAGACCTGGTACAATAAAGATGTTTGAAAAAACCTGTTCTGTTGTTTTCGAAACAGGGTAAAGTGGTTGGTCAACTGGAACACGAGTCTGGTTCAGTTCTTCACTCGATCTCGTATCATCCGACGCAATGCTGTCTGATAACGGCTTGTGGAACGACATTGCATGTGTGGAAGTCACGGCTTGACCAGTCCATGAACTAGTTGTGACCTCGGCAGGGTTTCAGCGCATAGGACAGATTTCACCATGCTATGTCTGTCATGTTGATCTCAGAGGTGAAGAGCGTGTGCTCTTTTAACCTTTGGCCATATGTTGAAATGTGCCTTTACAGAGCTCTAATTGGTCGTGGCATGGTGCGGTCATTTTCAGTTGGATTGTGTGATGACTCTACCGAGTCTTTGAGAAACAGTTGCAAAGGAATTTTTGAGCGCATGATGTGTTGCTGTGAAATGATGTTTTATTGGATTGCAAGCAACATGATGGGAGAAATATCACATGAGAATGTAGCAGATATTTTAATAAGATATATTATTATATTATTTGATCACATAATACAATATTATATCATTGCATTGTACTATAATTACATATATGGAACGGGCTCCCTGTTGCTCTCCACCTGATGCCTAGAGGTCTCAACTCTATGTCCCTTTCGGACTTAAAAACTGCCTTATTTACCAGGTAGCTCTTGTTGGACTGGATGTGCTTCTAATTAGATCAACTTGAAGATGCGCTATATAAAAACTCATTAATAATAATAATTTTGACTTTTTTTGTTTGTTTATGATTTATTAATCTGTTTCATGTCTCACAGGTCTGTATAACTAAATTTTCGTACCCTGACTCACCCGATCTTTCGATTCTCGACCTAAATGACACCCTTATTAGCAGCGCTCGTGAATAAGCTGTTGCCCTGTGCTTGACTTTTGAGTGGTGCTTTAGATGTTTGGAGATTTGTTTGGGGGTTAGGATTATGATTAGCAGCTACTCTGACCCTTCCTGACTGCCCTTTGGAGCTGACCCAGTTGTGACGCCACCAATACAATTTGAACAGGAGTTCTATACAACAGCAGGTCGAAGAAATTAAATGTAAAGAAGATGTTTATAATTCAAAAGAGTTTTGGCAGGTCATATGGCAGTCATATGGTCATATTTACTAGGGTAAAGCATGCAGCGCATACAATGACCTGCCACGACCTATGGTGGACTGCCATTGAGTTGTCCACAGCGTAGTCAGTCAGGAGGTCCAAGTCCGGTTGCCAGTGGGCCAGAGAGGAGCAGACAATGCTTGTGAAGAAGCTGGTGCCCTGGACTTTTCTTGTGATTGGCACCCTAGAAGGTTAGAATTTACAATTGCGATCGTATCACACTGAGAATGGGATGTAGAGCGTTGTAGTGTAATGGGCTTAGGTTGTGAATAGCTACTGGTTGTGAATAGCTACTGGTTGTGAATAGCTACTGGTTGTGAATAGCTACTGGTTGTGAATACCTACTGGTTGTGAATAGCTACTGGTTAGCTCCTAGATTTATTTTGGCGGTAAAGTCTTCTGTCTGAAGTTTTTGAGTTCTGTCTTTCATTTTTCTTGTCTTTGACTATGGAAATCTCTTCATGTTTTCTGGTAGATCATTTACTGGGTTTAGCATTATGTTCCTGGTTTATGTGCTTGGAGAAGCATTATAGACTGTGTGAAATGCTTTGAGCAGAGCACATGGGATCTTAAGTTTCCAATTGTGAATTTTATGTGCAGAAATTATTGCCACGTTCAAGAGGTCTGGCTGTTGGTTATGTTAAGAGATTTACTGCCTTGCAAGTCTTACAAAGCACCTTTCTTCATAGGTGAAATCTATTGCCAAGAAAAGGCAATTTTTTATTGAGAGTTGTTCTGAGGTTGATCTCTAACATGTTTGATGATGGGTATTGCTTTGGCTCTAGGACATTACCCCTGCCATTACCGCCCCATCATTTAATATAGGGTGTACCTTCTGTGCCTATACATGTATACTATACATACATAAATACCAACATGCAAACACTCATATATACATGAATATATATACATGCATAGTATTACATACATACATACAATACATACATACATGCAAAGACGCACACATACAAGCATACATACCGACATACCCTGTTTCTCTCTCAGATGTAACTTAACTGGTAGCTTGTTATCTTGGTTAGAGTGTTTGTAGAGTGTAGACCATATGCTTAGTGCCCAGATGCCCTACACCGAGTGCCCCAAGTCAAACTTGCAAAGTTTATAATGATAGTTCATAAGCGAATACGTGCATACTATAACTTCATAGTTCATACGCCCATGGCTATGATGTCTCTCAGCTGTTCCATTAAGCGCCTCAACTCAGCCTCTTCTGTAAAACTTTTCATAAACAGATTGATTAAACTGAATTTTTAAGTAACCTAACTGATGAAAAAACTCTGGCTAAAGAGGCATATTGTGATGCTCTTAGAAACACCCTAGAGCTTTTCTGATCATGCTTCGCAAACATGCATACACTTACATGATTTATTCCATAATGCTTTGCAATATTTTCTTTTCATAGGCTCTTGATTCAGGTGAATCCAGCCTATAAGCAGTTGCTGCATCTGCTATACGTGCCAATATCTTATCTGGGGGCGTGGCACTATAATATTTCTGCCCGTTCTCTTAAGACTTCTTTTTTCAAGAGGTTCATCATACTGGGAGTGCCTCTGATTAGGCTGTACTGTGAGAAGCGCTTTATAAGTCTGTAAATACAATATAGATCAGAAAAGCGGGGTCGACATCTCAATGGCCTTTGACGTCACGTTGTGATTTCACGTTGATAGGTCACGTCTACCGGAAGTGTAGTCATTGTTGCATTAATCATGAATAATAAATAATATATGGTTTAGAAGAAATTAAAATTCTTAAGTTCATCGATTGACTGTAGGCTAGCTGTCAAAACTTCACAAACTTAAGACTCGCGCGTTGTTTGTTTACAATTTTGGTAGAATCGACCTTTAGTGACCCGACCCACTGCGCATGCGCACACGACATATCGATTATAGATCTTTGGTATCGATTAGTGATTGATTGGAAATCGTCAGTTAAGTTATTCATCGATAGACGACAGACATGAAATCTATGTTCGATCCGTGATGAGTCGTGGCATGTTTATTCTGATGGAGTCCACTGATGAGTCTGGCCAACTGCGTCCGACTCTGATGCCGACTGCACCGGACGAGCCTCTTGAATGCGTACCGGAAGTCCTTCGAGCAGAGTCCGTAGATGATCGGGTTGATGGCCGAGTTGCAGTATCCAAGCCAGAAGAAGATGGTGAAGACCCAGTCGGGCGTGCAGTCGAAGCAGAAGGCGCCCAACAGGTAGACGGTGAAGAAGGGACTCCAGCAGAAGATGAAGCAACCGACGATGATTCCGACCGTCTTCGCCGCCTTCTTCTCGCGGTTCAGACGCCGCAGTTGGGTCCGGATCTGGACGAGACCCTTCCTGCCCCCTGCTCCTCCGCCACCGGCGCCCCCACCGCTGCTGTTGCTGCAGGCCGTGTTGTTGCCATGGCGACAGCGTGGCAGTTCTTCGTAGACGGGGGAGCAGGCCGTCCGCAGGAGACACTGAATCCCGGGTGGGATCTTGGCCGCGTCCATGCCACCACCGCCACCACCACCACTTCCATCCCGGGACGACGAGGTTCTTGGGGATGACTCTGGCGACCCGTGGATGTCTGGGAGGTGGACGCGGAAGCGGTGGACACGGTCGAATGGATCCGTGGACGGAGAGGACATGCTCGAGCTGCAGCGGGGGGAGTCCGGAGGCGCCGGGAGGTGGAGCACCTGGACCGTGCTCCCGCCGCATCCGCCGCCGCGGTGGACGCGAAGGTTGACGGAGGAATCTGATGAGCTGGACGCGAGACCGCCGCCTCCTCCGCCACCCCCTCGCTTCGTGATGATGCCCCGGCGGAGGGCGAGGGTGGCGCGGGCGGCCGTTCGGTAGATACGGATGTAGAATGAGACCATGATGAGCATCGGGATCCAGAACGATCCACACGCAGAGTAGATGATGTAGCCGGGCTCCGAGGTCAGCTCGCACTTCGGAAGGAGGACGTTTTCCATCGCATGTTGTGGATGGCACTCGTCCCCATCCGACTCCGGTAACCACATGATCGCCACCACACGGCCAGACGACTCCACAGTGGCCTCCCCCGATTCATCCACCCCAGAAGAGGAGAAGGAGGAATAGCTGGAGGAAGTGGGAACGTCCGTATGATTCCAGGTTGCGGGCGATAGTTGTCCGTCGGGTTCGGCGTCCTTCCATCCAAGCAGCGGTGGAATGCAGATGGCGAGGGAGAGGATCCAGACGACGGCGATGGACAGCTTCGCCCTGAGCGGCGGCATGAGGGACGGGTAGCGGAAGGGGCAGCGGATGGCGAGGAATCGGTCGAGGCTGATGGCGCAGAGGTTGAGGATGGACGCCGTGCACAGCCAGACGTCGATGGCCAGCCAGGCGCTGCACCAGACGGACCCGAACGGCCAGTAGCCGAGCACCTGGTTGGCGCTGGAGAAGGGAAGAACGACGAGGCCGAGGAAGAGGTCGGACATGGCGAGGGACACGATGAAGGTGTTCGTAACGGTGCGGAGCTTGCGTTGGGTGAGGACCGCGGCGACGACGAGGCTGTTGCCGATGATGACGATGAGGTCGAGAAGGATGAGGGTGGCCATTGGACCGATGAACCCCACAGAGGCCAGGGATGGCACCGTCACCTCCTTTACCATCGATCCTGATCCACATCGTGATGTGTCCCCACGCACAGCGGCCGACTCTGGGGCAACACCACCGAGAAGAGGGTCCACCTCAGCGCTGGTCGTTGCCTGATGGGGCAGCAGGGAAAATGAGGATGTGGAGGCTGCGAGGAGAGAGCGGGAAAGGAAGACGGTTCCTGCTGAGACGGAAGGAATCATGGCGATTCAGGTTCAGTGCAGTGATGAGATCGAGCGCGATTAAGAATCTTCTTCTTTCTGTCAACACAACAGAATAGACCGAATTAATTCCACTGTAGGCTAAACCATTTAGACTAGTACCCCCCCCCCATCCTCTGGGGGAGATATCAAGATTTCTCCATCAGAAACTTTTTGAATTTCCACACTGCAATATGGCAGCATTTTGAGCTGTACTCTTAAAAAATTGCTGTAGGGCCTACTATTTCAGTGCTGACAAGAGTGGTCTTAGACTTCAATAAATGACAATACATATACTTACAATAATTCTAATAGCAATTTCTTTTTGAGGTTCCACATTGCAATGGTAGGCCTACCATTTTAGAATTGCCATCTTAGCAAAATTATACTCCATTATTTCAGTGCTGATAAAAAGAGTAGTTTAAGATTTCAATAAATATCATTATAATTGCAATAATCGCGGATGATGGTGGAAGCTAGGAGAACTGACAGAGCGATTTAAGATTAAAAAATAGGTATAAGGCAGGGATGTAAATTGTCCCCAGATGTTATTTAATCTGCTGCTGGATGCTATGGTATGATGAGATGATGAACCCTGCCATGAATTCTGTCGAAACTGGAGTGAAAATAAATTATTGGCATTTACTTAACAGCCTGCGCTTTGCTGATGACATTGACATACAGCAGAGTTGCAATATCAACTGCACTGTTCTGCAGACATTGACAGAGTAGGCCTACATCACAGTTATAGGAGGTTTAAAGTTTAGACATAGGCCTATATAGAATAAATGTGCAAAAAACCCAAAGCAATGACCGCCGGAAGACACCATAAAGAGAGGAGCTGGAGCAAGTTACGGAGTTTTGTGTAGTTAGGATGATTAATAGCGGAAGATGTTCACTGTACAAAATACATGAAACGTATTCGATTGCTTTAGCATCAGCGATGTTTGGAAGACTTATGAGTAGTTTTCGGAAGACGAACGGCTTATAATCAACAAGAACAAAAAACGAGATTGCAGGGCATTTGTCATTCCAGTACTGATGTAGGCCTATGGATCTACATGTAAGTGTTGTTGCATATATCGAAAGAGAACGAAGGGAGGATAATTCTAGTCGTGGTAATGACCTGGTTAAGAAGAATAGCGGGGGAGGACCGCACGAGACAGAATTCCTAATGGGGTAATAGGACGTTGTTTTGATTCCTAATGAGGTAATAGGAGGTAGTTTTGAACAGATAGTGTAACACTGGTGGGCAGGATCATAAAAAAGAAGACTGACATGGTTTGGTGATGTAGACCAATAATGGACGGCAAAAGATGACCAGAACTGGCATTAAACTGACATCACACGAAGGGAGCAGGGCAGTGGCGGCGCTAAGAGGGGCTGGGGGCTAAACCCCCACTACAAGAGGTTCAGCCCCGATAAAAAGGGCTATCCGAATTTTTTACATTGAAATATCCACGATTTTCGGCTGATGACTAAAAAAAGGTCGTCAGAAATTTTTGCGGCGAAATGAAAAATTTTCATGAGATTTCGGTCGATGACTAAAAAAAAAGGTCGTCAGAAATTTTTGCGGCGAAAATGGAAAATTTTCGCCGCGGGGCTCAGCCCCCCCTCCCGAAACTGAAATCCTGGCGCCGCCACTGGAGCAGGGAGCCGTGGAAGACAGTCAAAGACATGGATGGAAAGATGTGGGACTCGTGCGACCTTGCAGAAAAAGACACGGACATAGGAACGGTACTGGATACTATCGGAGACAGCAAAAACTGGAGCGTCATCTGGTAAAAGCCTCCTCGTCAGCACACATCAGACGACAGGCAGAAAAGATACTTATAAGAAACCGCGCTTTGCTGACGACACTGACCAGAGGTTGTAGAGTCAACGTGTATAAGTGTATATAGGGCCTATGCATTGAGAGCCAGAGGACATCACAGTAATAGATTTGGACTACAACGCACATATATAAAATTATATATATAATATATATATAAATTTTATATATATATAATGCCTGTCAATGCATATAATAATTATGTTTGACTGTAAATTGCGAATGGTTCGGATGATTATAGAGAAGGTGAAGCAGAGCGATGTTGAGTCAGTTAGACGCAGAACAACCACAGCCTTGTACGATGTTCCCAATAATTAGCAGTCAGACGGGC
>OX457052.1:4257019-4282019 GCA_949752735.1 Lumbricus terrestris
CAAAGGACCGATCTGACGATGCACAAACGCACTCAGACTGCCAGACCGATTGACCGATAATTGACCATTAATTGACCAACCATAGGTCATTGCTGGAAGTCTACAGGCCTAGTTATTCGGTGATAGCCTATATATATAATATTTTATGGTCGGACTACGTTACAAGCCTGTGGATTCTAACTTTCTAAGCCTATGAGTTGCCAAACATAACAATACGGACATAATAATTTATAATATGTAGGCGCGGTGGGGTATTGGTGGGTTCGGTGCCTTGGAGTCGGAGGTTTCAGGTGAGGTTCGAATCCACCTCAAGCCGACGCGTAGGAAATCTGAGCAAGTCCTTCACTCGAAATTGAGTGAAACTTCAATGGCAGTGTCGGGAGCGCCTCTGAGTAGCAAGCTCTAAGGGGCGCTGTGCATTCCATGCATTCAAGAGAAACAAATAAACAACGAAATATAATACATCTAATTATTGACACGTGAATCAGCGAGTGCCCTGCTCTTGGATTTCGAGTGTCCTTTTAGAAGTTTAGAAAGTCAGTGATCATACGATTACGTTCTTTTCTCTGTGAATCTCACACTGGGCGAGCCTCTCAATCAATCAATCAATCAATCAATCAATCAATCAATCAATCAATTAATCAATCAATTAATCAATCAATCGTAATTTATATAGCGCTCCTTCAACGTATCTACTCAAAGGCGCTCCGGCTCGAGATCAAGCGATAAAAACAGTCTTCAACAGTTTGTGAAATTGAGAACAGCTTAGGAGGTGTCGCAACAGTCGCATAGTGAAGGGAAGTCCATTCCAGGTTGTTGGACCAACCACAGAGAACGAACGCCCCTGCAATGTTGCAGAGCGAGTGAAAGGAACCATTAAGTCACCATGGATAGCAGTGCGCAGCGGCCTATGAAAGTGGAGCGGGGGAGGCAAAGCTCACACAGGTAGGCCTAAGAGGATGATAAGCATCGCCATACCAAAGATGCAATCCTAAACGAGATGCGCTGCGGGAAAGGAAGCCAGTGCAAGACCTCGCGCATATAATTATTAGAGTGCACTAGCAAAGGCGCTATATAAATTTGTAAATACAACACTTATGTTGGCATTTGGCAGCAACCGAGGAGGCTTAGGTATATGGTAGACATATTGGCCAATCCGATGGACTTGTATGGCATGATGTGTGACAGGTCATGCATGTGTTTAACTTGAGCACTGACAGGTAGATCCTATATGTAAGACTTCCGTGTATGTTTCAGGGTCAGTTTCCAACAGATCAGCCATGGATGTCACGTCTATGCGTGTTTGTCTGAACGTGGACTTGCTATAGCGGCCCCTTCAAAGGTTTCTACTCAGAAACGCTCCAATAGCTACAGCGCAGACACTGCATCGGAGTTTCGCGCCGAGGCGCTGAGCAATTGCAAGTGAAGGACTTGCTTGAGGTGGATTCGAACCTGCAGGCTGCAACCCTCCGGAAGCAAGGCAACGAACATAGGCCTACCCACAGTGGCGTAACAATAGGGTAGACTGGGTAGACAAAGTCTAGGGGCCCCCGAGTGTAGAGGCCCCAGAGGGGCCCCCGAGTTCCTAGTTACGCCACTGTTATAAGTGATAATACATTTCAATATTCACATTTTGTCTAGGGGCCCCCGAGTTCCTATAGTTACGCCACTGTTATAAGTGATAATACATTTCAATATTCACATTTTGTCTAGGGGCCCCCGAGTTCCTAGTTACGCCACTGCCTACCCACTACACCACCACGCCCCATGTGTGCTGCCGCCGGAGGTGACTATGCGATCAAAATCTTTTCGCTTCAGAATGAGGCTGGTGCAGACGGATGAACTGCAAAGCGGATGCCGCAGATCGATTAAAATTTAAAAATAGTTAATATAATTATATGCAGATATTTCCAGCTCAAACGCATCACATGCTCATCAAATAGGCCTACACTGGCTTACACTGGCCTATTTATGGTAAACGGACATTAGCCCCCCTGGACATTATCCCCCCCGGACATTGTCCCCCCCGGACATTAGCCCCCGGACATTATCCCCCCCGGGGTAGGACATTATCCCCCCCAGTATATGATAGCATTACCTAAAAGTGATGCACAAAATGTAATTAATGGGCCTATGTTATATGAATATCTATACATTACACATTAGTTTAACATCCTGTAGGAATATACTAAGTTAATTGAAGGTTTAATATGTATATTATAAGACATTTTAAAGGCCGTAAACGACGCTAAGAAGTCTACGAGGCTCATACGTAAATGTCGTTAATAAACCTTCGTTGTAGCCATAACTGACACTAACAAGTAGGCCTACTTACTGTATACGATACCCATTCGTTCATTTATCTAATGTATTGAATCTAATTTTGAATTGAAATGACACTAATAAGTCTAGGAAGCTGAGACATAGCCTAACTGACGTTAACAAATCTTTGTTGTGAGACACTAAACAAATAGGCTTATAGGCCCTACATACGATTCCCATTCGTTCATTTCAAATCTAAGTCTAGGCTTAGGCCTATTGATACAATTAGGACCTAAATGACACTAAGTACTTTTGTTTGCATGTGAATGCCAGTGACAAGTCTTATCGGTTACGGCATTATTCTACGGTTTGCACATAGGGGGGACTTTGTCCGGGGGCTAATGTCCTACGCAAAATCGGGGGGGAATATGTCCGGGAGCTAATGTCCGGGGGGGACAATGTCCGGGGGGGATAATGTCCAGGGGGCTAATGTCCTACAACCCCTATTTATATGGCCTAGATCTTATGACCAGTCAGAAACCTCAGACATTTTGCTTAATGAAAGTAGGCCTAAGCTTTTATATGCTGCACATTGCACAACATTTCTGTTGACCATAGCTAAGGCAGGGCTTTTAAACCGAAATTTGTAGAACTGCGCAACCAGGAAGCTTTTCTAGTGCGAATTTTTCGGTGAAACCTTCTGGTCGATCGTCTCAGAAAATTTTCTCCCAAAAATGTCGCAAGTCGCCGACGACGAAAAATTCTGATGACCTTTTTTGGTCATAATATACGTATTATAACTGTTATCCTCATTATTCTTATTGTTATTATATTTTTATTATTATTGTTATTATTTTTTTTATTATTATTGTTATTATATTTTTATTATTATTGTTATTATATTTTTATTATTATTGTTATTATATTTTTTATTATTATTGTTATTATATTTTTATTATTATTGTTATTATATTTTTTATTATTATTGTTATTATATTTTTATTATTATTGTTATTATATTTTTATTTCCATTGTTTTTCAGAACTCCAAGACTCGAGACCAATTCAGATTGAGAGCCATAGAGTCAAACCAAATCAATGGAGAAGATTCAGACCAACACCAAATTGTAGAACCGTGACTAAACTTATAGCCTACGTACAGCCTTACCTCAATTGAATTGGGTCTGCCAGCGTTTACATGTTTTATGCCCAAAACGTCATCGCAAGCGGTATGCGAACTAGTAGGCCTAGGCTATGTTCAGCGTACGCTGTTAACGACAACCCTACTGCTATGGCTCAGTCTCAATCATCTGCTTTAATTGGTCCATCTCTTTGGAATGCGCTTTCTAGCCTTTCTCCCTCTCTTCGCTCTACACTTCTGTCTGGCAATCTCTCTTCTGCCGTGTCTTTTCTCAAAACCTGATTCTTCTCGCGGGTTCCTGCATGCGCTCTGGGTAACCTACGCTTCTGAACGGCGTTTTATAGACGCATAAAAACATGTACAATACAATACGATACAATTCCATTGCTTAGAATAGATCAAAATCATCAAATCGCAACTGAAATGCATTTTTACACAAAGCAAAAAAATGAATGTTGGCTGAGACCATGTAGGCCTACATGTATAATTTGTATATATACAATACATGTACCTTGTATAGACCATGTATGTATATGTAGGCCCTAAAATGAAACGTGTTCAGTGTTCACTGTTCACAGTTCGTATTTATTCAGATGTCTTTGATTCAAACATCCTCAAGTTTTTTTTAATGAATCATGGGCCTATAGGTTTGCACCATTATGACATTAGATCATCCTCAGATAGACGGATAGATAGTTAGATAGTTGGATAGATAGCAGATAACTAGATAGATGAATGGATGAATGGATGGATAGATAGACAGACAGACAGACAGACAGACTGACAGACAGACGGATGAATAGATAGATGGATGGATGGATGGATGGATGGATGGATGGATGGATGGATGGATGGATGGATAGATAGATAGATAGATAGATAGATAGATAGATAGATAGATAGATAGATAGATAGATAGATAGATAGATAGATAGATAGATAGATAGATAGATACATGTAGATAGATAGATAGATAGATAGATAGATACATGTAGATAGATAGACAGACAGATAGACAGACAGATGCTACTCGAGGCCCATGCGTTGTTTCTAGGGTCACATTATTCGCGTTCGTCAGCGTTCCTCAGCGGTGACGCGGTGAGAAAAAGAAGATTAAGGAAATTGAAATCAGTTGCTCGTTAGTGCGTCTGATCTTGATTTCTGCTTTGATGTTGGAGACTGCAAAACCTACATCAGACCAATTCAACGGCTGTAGGTGCATGGCATGGTGAATTGGTGACGGTATTATATATCTAATGAATACTTTAGGGAGTCTCGATTGGCAATCAAAGTTCAGAGCCATAACTTCCATAAGTTTGTTATTACAGTAGGAATATACGCTGTTGTACTTTGCATAGGGTCTACCTAGCCTACCTATAGATTCTCCGTCCACCGTTGGGCATCCGCCTCTGGCTGTTGCAGCCGATCAAAAAGACGTCATTCA
Organism: Lumbricus terrestris; assembly: GCA_949752735.1. Classification (NCBI taxonomy): domain Eukaryota; kingdom Metazoa; phylum Annelida; class Clitellata; order Crassiclitellata; family Lumbricidae; genus Lumbricus; species Lumbricus terrestris. Next base: position 4,261,866 of record OX457052.1, read on the forward strand.
GTGTATAATGCCGCGTTTCTTAGATCAGGGCTTTTTAACGTGCAGTTGTACACAAAATGTGCAGTTTTAAATGGATCTGTGCAGTTGAAAAAATTCCTTAAAACACAGCCCTGTCTTAGATTATAGGTCTACTTCACTGCAGACAATTGCTACCTCCACTAAAATCTATAACTACCTTTTACTCCATCGTCACTAGTCCTGGTAAAACTTACTCAACCGGTTCTTTAGCGGACAGCTGTTCGAATTTAGTTCATGAGCGACATCCATTGAGATGTATTATATGTATAACATAAGCACTAGAGAGAGTACGACGTATCTCCTCTGCATGCAGACGTGAAGTCGCAATCAAAATGGCCGCAAGCGTACAAAACATCGATATTTATATTAAAATGGCTAAATATAGATATTTGACGCGTTCGCAAATTAAGTTCTCACTACGATATGTTGCTAAGTTAGTAAGTAAGCGTGTGTACTTTTTCTACGCTGGTCACAATAAGGCTAGAACATTTAAATAAAAATTATTATCATTTTAATTGACCGACTTGTGGAGCGATGAAGGTGTTAAATGAGCGCCGAAGGTGTTACATACACCTCTGAATCGCTAGGCTGCATGTTGTGCATGCTCATTTTAAATCTTATTATTAACGATTGAATTGATGGTAGCTTCTTAATTTTGCTATATTAACGCTTTGATTTATTTATTAAGTGAAATTTTATCACAAGAACGTTATTCGAAAACATCTACTAACAATCTTGACGATAAGTTCTAAGTAGCCATAATGTTCATTGTGCTTGTGTAAACCTACAGCGTTCTGCCTGTTGGTTTTTGGAATTAAACGAATATACATACATATTTACATCATCTAATTATGGTGCGTTTGCAGAATGAATTCAAGAAAGAAAGTACTATTATTATTATAATTTTATATATACAAGCGCTACAAAAGTGCTTCGTGACGTCACCTACTAAACGGCCTTGACCCTTAAGGCGCAACTAAACGGCCTTGACCCTTAAGGCGCACAAAATGGCGTCCAGACGGCATCAGCATAGAGATTGGATACTCTCTCTAGCGATATATTTAAATATATTATGCATCTCTATGGCGACATCTTAGCTATAGCCTAATAAATGACGAGTAGCTATAGATTGGACAGACATTGAAGTCTGTAGTCTGATCAACTCATCGTGTGACGATCCCATGGAGCCGGCGACAAATTATTACAGTCTGCTTAAGATAACTGTTAAAAAGACAATCAAATCATCAAAAGATAAGTTGCCTGTACGTGTAAATGTGTATATTATGTATGTATGTACATGTATATAGGCCTTCATACATACATACATACATACATACATACATGCATACATACATACATACATACATACATACATACATACATACATACATACATACATACATACATACATACATACATGCATGCATACATACATACATACATACATACATACATACATACATACATACATACATACATACATACATACATACATACACACACACATATACATACATATACTCACAGGCGCATAGGCCTACATACATGATTACATACACCCACATGCATACACATACAAGTCTAGGCCTACACATTCTTAATTCACAGTGGCGAGTAAAGAAACGTTCTTTCCACCGACGTAGCATATAGCGTAGGCCTATAATACATCATACAATATTTCTTCTGATCACATTTATTTTGATCTTACCTACATGTCTTAACTTCGCATTAACGGGATTTCTTGGCGTTCTTATAATGTACATGTACTGTATGGTTTCTCGTTATATACGGAGCCACTGAAGGCTGCGTGTTTATATCATCCATGTGAACTACTAGGCCTTCAATGATTGCAATGTTTCTGATCATCGTCATGTATAGCGGATAAATCAATCGACATGCGGTCGGTAGGTCGGTCAGTAAGTCGGTAAGTCGGTCGGTAAGTCGGTCGGTTGGTCGGTAGGTCGGTTGGTCTGATGGAGAGTCGGGTCTGGTCTTTGAAATCTGTGCCTCATTCTTCATAAACGACTTTTCATCGCAGATATTATTGGACGGCGTGAGGCGCCGAAGGACGGACATGATTTAATCAAACGAACCAAAGAGCGACGATATATCGTGAGGCACGCTATGCCATCCAACGCATACACACGCACACACACATGTATAATACAGAGGCACACATGCACACATACACACACACACACACACACACACACACACACACACACACACACACACACACACACACACACACACACACACACACACACATACACACACGCACGCACGCACACACACACACACGCACACACACACACACATACACACACACACACACACACACATACACACAGAGGCAGGCACAGAAGGGTGATGTTGCCTTGGAGGTGAATCGTGCTTTAGCTGATCCAACAGCTTTTCACGCACCAACGATTGCCGATCGCAAGAACGTGTATTCGTGTAAGCTTACTGCGAAAACTTCCAATCAACCAAACCTGCTGTTCGTGTCTAGTTTCCTTGCGTCGACATCAGTATTGGTCTACCGTAAATTTTGCATGAATTGCCAAGAAAAACTTCGGCGCAGACTTTTTGTGGTCTTGTAAGGCTTGCGAAATGCGAAAGGTTGGCTACATGTAAAAGTGTCCAATCGAGGAAAGACAAATTTACCGTCTTTACGAGTTCATAGTGTCAGCCAGGGGCGGATCCAGGGGGGGCCAATCCGGCCATGGCTCCCCATTTCAAATCACCATGGGACGTGGCCCCCATCCATGGTGGCCCCCAAAAAAATTCAGGGTGTCAGTCATGCACAGGAGAATTAATGTATAAATGTAATTAAAATATATAATAAATATAATGTATAAATGTAATTAAAATCTATAATAAAAATAATGTATAAATGTAATTAAAATCTAATCTAAGTCTCTCACGCAATTGCATTGTCTTTATATAAAGCATCGAAATGAAACAATCTTTCAACAGTATCCAACTATGATTTATGGCATGCAATGTATGTTATTCGTGTATATATTCGTAGTAAATTGTAAAAACATTAACACCAATAAATACAATTATAACTAAGTACAACTAACTATTAATTACAAATCAAGTTAACACTAACAACAGTGTTTGGGATGTAATTTATTTTTTGCAGATGCCAAAAAATTTCAGGGCGAAACATGTTAAGTTTTGAGTTTAGTCTATATGTGCAAGAAGATGCGGTGAATGATAACACATGTTTACTCCTTGATTTTATTTATATCTTACTATATTTCATTCAGTAGTGGGAAGTATTTTATTTATTCTAGTCTTAAAAAGGCATCAGTTTTTTAGAAGGAAAATTGAACACCTTTTTGAAGATTTCTGACGGTTCACTAAAAATTCATAAATTTTTGGGAAGCAAAATTGAACACCTTTTTTTAAAATTTCGCACGAAAGAATAAAATGTCATCGCTCTTTTTAGACAAAAAATTAAACACCTTTTTAAGATTTCGCACGGATGACTACAAAAAGTCATCAGCTTTTTGGGATGCTAAATTGAACACTTTTTTTGAAAATTTCGCACGGAAGACTAAAAAGTCATCGCTCTTTTTAGACGAAAAATTTAACACCTTTTTTAAGATTTTGCACGGATGACTATAAAAAGTCATCAGTTTTTTGGGATGCTAAATTGAACACCTTTTTGAAAATTTCGCACGGAAGACTAAAAAGTCATCACTCCCTTTAGTCGAAAATTAAACACCTTTTTTAAGATTTCGCACGGATGACTACAAAAGGTCATCAGTTTTTTTTATTCTCAGTTTTTTTTATTCTAAATTGAAAACCTTTTTTGAAAATTTCGCACGGAAGACTAAAAAGTCATCACTCTTTTTAGACGAAAATTAAACACCTTTTTTAAGATTTCGCAGTGATGACTACAACAAGTCATCAGTTTTTTGGGATGCGAAACTAAACACCTTTTTTGAAAACTTCGCACGGAAGAATAAAAAGTCATCACTCTTTTTAGACAAAAAATTAAACACCTTTTTAAAGATTTCGCACGGATGACTACAAAAAGTCATCAGTTTTTTGGGATGCGAAATTAAACACCTTTTTTGAAAACTTCGCACGGAAGACTAAAAAGTCAACACTCTTTTTAGACGAAAAATTAAACACCTTGTTTAAGATTTCGCACCGATGACTACAAAAGGTCATCAGTGTTTTTATTCTAAATTGAGCACCTTTTTGAAAATTTCGCACGGAAGACAAAAAAGTCATCATTCTTTTTAGACGAAAAATTAAACACCTTTTTAAGATTTCGCACGGATGACTACAAAAGTCATCAGTATTTTGGGATGCTAAATTGAACACCTTTTTTTGAAAATTTCGCACGGAAGACTAAAAAGTCATCACTCTTTTTAGACGAAAAATTAAACACCTTTTTTAAGATTTTGCACGGATGACTACAAAAAGTCATCAGTTTTTTATTCTAAATTGAACACCTTTTTTTGAAAATTTCGCACGGAAGACCAAAAAGTCATCACTCCTTTTTAGACGAAAAATTAAACAACTTTTTTAAGATTTTGCACGGATGACTACAAAAGTCATCAGTTTTTTGGGATGCGAAATTGAACACCTTTTTTGAAAATTTCGCACGAAAGACTAAAAAGTCGTCACTCTTTTTAGACGAGAAATTAAACACCTTTTTTAAGATTTCGCACGGATGACCAAAAAATGTCATCAGTTTTTGGGAAGGAAAATTGAACACCCTTCTTGAAGATTTCCGGCGCATTACTTAAAAAAGAACATCTAGTTTTCGGGGAAGAAGTTTTTAAGTAAAGTCTATATTTATTGAGACCTTATGGCACTCTTATAAGCACTGAAAAGTACAGCTATTTTGTTAAGATAACAGCTCAAAATGCTACCATTGCAATGTGAAAATTCAAAAAGTTTTTGGTGGGGAGGGGCATATCCCCTCCCCGCACCCCTCCCCTACCTCTCTCGGCGCTGCGCGCCTCATGATTGTCTTCCAGACGGTCAATTATCTACCCCTCCGGAAACCTCAATCCCCCCAGAGGTGGGGGCTAAATTAAACTCTGGTTTAGGCCAAAAACGACTAAAAAAGGTCATCAGATTTTTCAGCGAAAGATCAACGAAAAATTTTCTGACCCCAGCCCAAAAATTTTTTGGCCCCCCTTCGAAAATTCCTGGATCCGCCCCTGGTGTCAGCCATCGTCACACGGTGAACTTAATATAATATCGTATTCGTATACTAAAATACACTTCGTCTATGCCTAGTAAAATTCATTCATTCATTCATTCATTTATTCATTTATTCATCTTATGTAGATCTAGCACCCTTCAAAAAAATACTTTGGAGCGCTCCCGGCCCACTGCCCCAGCCACGCAGAAGAAGACGACATGCACAATTTATGAAACAAAGTTTGATTGGTCAGATGTAATAAACGCAGATTTTAGGAAGATCATTCTAAATGAACGCCCTACTATGCTACAAGCGAGAAGGCTCTGCGTTGCCTGGCAGCTAAGACAGCCCGTGGAACTAGGAGCTGCCCTTTCATAGCAGTTCAGTTCAGTTGCGACAGTTGTATATATCATTGACTTTCGAACTTACATAGCCTATTGTAAGCAGTGCTTAAGCTAGTCCTCTGCTTTGAGGGGAATTCGGATTTCTGGGGTGGGTGAGAAAAGTCCCTTTTGGGCGGACAGCAACCGGCCGCTGAGCCACTGACAACACCGTACATGATCGACCAATTTTTCTGACGACCTTTTTAGTCATTCGGTCAAAATCTAAAATATTTACCATTTTCGCTGCGAAAAAAATTACGACTCTCTTTTCTAAGAAGGGAATTTTTTACACATTTAGTTTTTCTTGGAGGGGGGGGGGGCCAATGGTACGTATTTACATATACACAAGACCTCGCAATTTTCCTGGGGAAGTTCATTCCTGGGGAGGGAACTTTCATCCCTCCAGCGACGTCTAGATTAAACATTGTATCGCAAGTTGTAAACTCGAGATTTGTACACAACGCACAAAAGCGAAGACACGGGGACCAGCTTATTCACAAGCGCTCAATCAAAACAGAACCAATAAGCAGAGGGTCAAGATCCGGGGAGCCATGGCAGGCATAAAACCTCCATAAACCGCCTCCATATTTTCGCTTCATTTGGTCGCGAATGTCATCATATGCAAATGACGAATAATCAAACTCCTGTCCACCGTTCATCTTTGTCCTCATAATATGACACCGGTGATCATTTGCGGCGATAAATCACTCGAAGCCACCGTGTCGCTAGTTCATGTATAGAGCATCGGACCAATCAAATTGTGACTCACTTTCGCATATTTTCACTCCATGTAGCAATTTAGGCATACAGGGTAACTTGCGTAGACTATAGCTATGCTATAGAACCTCCTCAGCAAACGGTACAGACAGGATCAGAAACGTGGCTTCTGCTGCTCAAACCAACAGCAAAAACAACAACAGTAAGAACAACAACAGAATCTTCAGAGAAGCTGGTAGAAATCACCTTACAACAACAACAACAACCGCAAGAACAACAACAGAATCTTCAGAAAAGCTGGTAGAAAGCTAAGCTTCCTATAATTGTGTACAAGAAATCCGTTGATGGGAGAAGCTGACTGTGGATCCGGACCAAAGCGCATATTTGGCTTTGGTGGAAACCTGCAATACATTGTAATTTATCACCTTCCGAAACGGGTTTATGGAACCATACGCCTATGGATGGATGGATGGATGGATGGATGGATGGATGGATGGATGGATGGATGGATGGATGGATGGATCGATGGATGGATGGATGGATGAATGGTCAACGCGCGCTGAACTCTTCAAGAAATTCTACAGGATATACTGTCATGCATTGACGTCAGATGAAAGTGCGACAAACCGCATACTGAACTCGTGTATCTGTCCATCTCAATAAAATATCATAATATGTATACACGATACTATATATGGATATCATTTAGAGGAAGCAATGCATATTGGGGAGACCATATTGCTTATAGACTTAGAGTAGTTGAGTATCTTCATAGTAAGGCTGTAACTATATATGTAAGTGCCTTGGGTTATATTTAACTCGGAGACGGGCAAATTTTCAGATCATTGATTTTGAGGAGTAACAAATTTCCAGCCAATTGCAGCTAATGCTAAAAGGCATGAGCGTGACTCTTAAGATTCAGGAAGGTATAAAACAGAGATATACAATTCTATATATAATACATATATACACAGAGAGAGAAAGAAAGAGAGAGAGAGAGAAGAGAGGAAGAGAGAAAGAAGAACAAATAGATGGATAGCTAGAGATATTAAATAGCAAGAGGTAGACATGAGAGATGATCATGATGCAGCGTAGGAACACATGACACTTTTCCAACCTTCATTTCCTCGTCTCTTGTCGATATTTCCTCTTTTTTATTTCTTCATCATTGCAATTCTTCACACTCCTCCTCATCCTCCCCTCCTTCTCTCCTTCCCCTCCTCCTGCTTATCATCATCATCATCATCATCATCATCATCATCATCATCATCATCATCATCATCATCATCATCATCATCATCATCATCATCATCATCATCATCATCATCATCATCATCATCATCATCATCATCATCATCATCATCATCATCATCATCATCATCATCATCATCATCATCATCATCATCATCATCAGCAGCAGCAGCAGCAGCAGCAGCAGCAGCATCACCATCACCATCACCGTCACCGTCATCATAATCCTCATCATATTCGTCATCGTCATCATCACCCACCACTGCCACCATCACCAAAAATTCTCTAAACGAGTTGAAGAAGCTCCTACAAATATTTTACACAGTGCGCACCCATCCAAATCAACGCACAAACACACACACACACACACCAACACACACACACACCAACACACACACACATCCACATCAACGCACGCACATCCACATCAGCGCACACACACACACATTCACATCAACACACACACACCAACACACATCCACTAACACATACACACACACATCCACATCAGCGCACACACACATTCACATCAACACACACACACCAACACACATCCACCAACACACACACACACACAACAACACACACACACATCCACATCAGCGCACAGGTATCGTCTGTTGCGGATGGCAATTATTGGATGAAATGAATCTCGTCTTCTGCATCAGATGCGTTCGGTCGAGACACGCACACGTGCTCTCCTGTCTCCCCATCATCACCTCCCCATCACCTACGCATCCCCATCACCTCCGCATCCCCATCTCATCCTCTGCCTCAGCAACATCCAATGACGCACAATGTATAGGCCTACACGTCATTATTTTAACAACCATTTTTTTCTGCTTTCTCGTTTAGAATTACAGCTGCCTACAGGAAGTGTTTAATAAGAATATTCTTTAATTCAACAATTGCTATATAACCTCAGTTTGGAGTTTGTGTGAGCAAGCCACAGACAATTGCGAACTAAAAGTGGATCAGGTCTATATTATTATATCTTGTATTGTTTCGTATCTATAAATTTATAAAGCGCCTCTCTCAGTGCGCGCTAGTCAGAGGCGCTCCCAGTGAAAAAGACCCACAGAAAAGAAAGTATTCTTGAAGCATAGAAAAGATGTGATTGTGGGTCAGTTAATTACGAAGAACGTGTCAATGGAGAGAGAGAGAGCTAATTGCAAAATGCAAGACCAATGCAGGCAAAGTTCGAGTTTTGGCCAAAGCAGTCCTTGCTCGTGGGGCAGGGAGACCACGTATACGTACTATACAGGGTGGGCCATAAAAATTACCCCGCCCCAAGGTTTTCTGCCAATATCTTGGCCAGGAGTAAGAATTTCGAAATGAAATTTTACAGGCTTAAAGACAATAATTCGTATTTACATAAGATGGCCAGATTTCATCAAAAATTTCAAACCGAACAAGAGTTAGGCTATATCACTTTTAGTGAGACCTCTCACTGTTTTTGACGATTCAAAAACGTAACGCAACAAAAGTAGCAAAAACGATTTTATTATTTTATTTATGTATTATATTCGATTCATTTTTGTCATTTTTTGACTGTTGCAGATACTGGAAAAGTTTCTTACACTACAACAGGCATATTATTCTATTGATGAAGTGTAAGGCGTTTATATATCACACTTAGTGTAATTACTGCATGCATCATCATTATAGAAAGCGCCAACCGAAAAGTTGTGCGAACATGATCCTGCCTCGGCATCACGGAGCCCAAAATTTATGTTAGCAACTTAATTGGGGTGACACGAAGATCAGAATGACGTGAGTTCGATACCCGCTATATATCCTCATCATGCTCGCTCAACCTTCGACCCTCTCTCTATAGGGTCATGACTGTTGAATGAGCTGTAGGACTTGAGCGCTTTGCAGGCTGTCGTACAGTTAAATCTGACCCCTGCTAAACTTGATATCACCGGTTACTATATCACGGCATGCGATTCAACTGTGTAGCAGTGTGTAGCAGTGGCGTAGACAAGAGGGATTTCGGGGGTTAAACCCCCCATTGGCCTAGAAAAAAGTTTTTTAAAGGTTATTTATCCACTCAAATAAGAAAAACAAAACAATTGCTTGTAGTAACAATTGTTTTTCTTACTTTATTCCCTTTGTTACTTTATTCTCTTTTTATTTACTGCAATACTGTTGGGTTGGTGTCAGAAAGGGCATCCGGCCAGGCCATAACCCCCCTCATAACCTCATAAATTTCTGGCTACGCCACTGTTGCGTAGGCTACTTGTCAGTTTGAATGAAGCTTAATGAACGATTGTCTGTTGCTTTTTAACTACACTGCAGCACACGTCGTATCAAAGATGATTAGTGTCGCCCTCCTCCTTTATCCAGGTGTGGGATTGGCATGAAAGGTACGAGCTGTGATCGCGGGGTTAATAATTTTTTTGTATCAAGGCCGTATTTAATTTTAATGGGGGTGTTTGGTGTGTTTGAACCCCTCCCCGTGCAATGAAATAATATAAAAATTAAATCGTGAATTTACTAACGCACGATGTAAGAACTAAGGGAAATTTATTTTTGAAGCTCATATCTTTTATGTAAAACCCTCCGAAAGAAAATCCTGGCTATACGGCATTGGCTGGCATTATTGTTTATATTCAAGCTTATTATAATGCATGCAAGCAAGCATCGGCGCGTTTGACGCCAAGGTTCTCTGGTCTCGTAGAAATAAATGTCTGCAATCCGTCGAATCTATTATGATGCAAAAGATGAGACTCCATAGATATGACAGTATAACACACCGCGTCAATAGAACACAATCGTCTGTCGCTGCAGCAAACCACAGAATCGAAATCAACTCAAGTCCTTTCTCAGCCACATTTAATCTATTGCTATGTAATCAATCATATATATATATATATATATATGTATATATACATACATATATACATAAAGGTGCGTATAATGTAATGTATGCACGTATAGGTGTATTGTATATGTATATATTTATCCAGAATGCACGCACACAGTTTCGCAGCTATTGGCCTGAAACTTTGCACCTAAACCACCAGGACCACTCAGTGGAGGGGTTGCTGAATTCCACCTAACCACGGGGGACTTGTATGGGGACAAAAACCGAAATGTCGCTATTCCATACGTTTGCCATAGTTTCGCAGCTTTAGCCTATTACGGAACCCCAAACTTTGCAACTATATAATTATGCAGAGTGCCACAAGGACTACCCGTCACCACCTAGCAGCACACACCCCGCTGATATATACATACAGGGTGGTCCAGCATAAATGAACCAACTTTGAATGCATATAACTCCGTCAATTTTTGGAATTTATTTATACTTTAGGCCTATGCGTCAAATTAAAGATATTTCACTCAAGTATATGTACTGAAAAACTGGAACTAGTGCAGGTTTCTATTTTAATTATATGCCAGGAACAGCCGTGCGCGCTGCCACGCGCTGCTTTAGACGAAAGAAACAGCTGTTTCGCTTGTCGTTTCTTTTCGTCAGTGTTGGAGTGCTGTTGGACATCACGTCGACAAATAACTTTAGATCATCTTTTAGAATATGTTGTACGGTGTTTCTAGGACTACCTATTTCGCGCTGAATGACCCAGGGAGATTTGCCTGTAGAGCCTATCTGGGTCGTTGTCTTGATGGCCAATTTACTCGGACACAAGAACAATGTAAGCGGATATGCGCACCGTATTCCCCATGGTCTACTATTAGAAAGCCATGTTTTATCAATTTTCAGTAGCAGATAATTCAAGGTATTGTTTATTCCATCCACTGTTAGAAAATTTGTAAATCATTTCAACCGAATTATGTCCCGTATCAGTTCGGAAAATTAAGATCAAAACGCGGTCATTGTCTGTCAACGGCGCCAGATTTCGTCACAAATGACAACAAAATATGGTATAGCTAGCGCTGTTCCGAGCATATAATTAAAACCTAAACATGTACCAGTTCCATTTTCTCACTGCACATGCTGGAGTGAAATAACTTTAATTTGACGTATAAATTATAAATAAATTCCAAAAATTGGCGGAGTTAAATGCATTCAAAGTTGGTTCATGTATGCTGGACCACCCTGTATATTAGATATAGTCTATATATTTATATACATACATTGCTGATATATTATGTGTGTGATACTGTGTATATATAGCGTAGTTACATGTTTAACGACACTGCCATATCGAAGATGATTAGTGTCGCCACACCACTTAGAACCCCGTGGACGGACCGTGCTAGCCCGAGATTTTGAATCTCTGAAATAGCCATCTTCGGGAATCGAACCGCGGCCGGGCGCCGCCCGCACGCTCTCTTTCACAGAGTAGCGTGCAGACGAGCAGCCATCGACCTTACCGATGTAGCCAAGCGAGCCAGTTACTGTATATATATATATATATATATATATATATATATATACAGTAATACATATATATATGTATAGTATTATATACATACATAGTCAGGGCTTATATGGATGGATAATGGACGGCGTTCATGAACTATGTTAAAATGTGCACGCCGTCATGCCCCTTAATTTGCCAGCACATCCTGGAAAGTTAAGGAGCGTCCATGCGGGCACATAATTTATATATCCTTTGTGCACTTTAAGCGCTGGATATACATAGCAAAGGCTTGTCTCAGTGCCTGTCAGTCCTGATTAAGCGTTTCAATGCTAACGTTGCCTTTCAGAACACTTTGTTCCTCCAGATCGTGGCATGGACGGCCACTCCAGAGTTAGAATTACTTATTAATTTATGACACCTGAGGGATCATAGATGCCTCATTAAATATATATTATATATAATATATTTATATATGCATATAAATTAGGCGGACATGCTTTTAACGCCTTGGAGATTTAGGAATAGGCTCACGTTTCTATACTTCTCTACTCTGGCAATCTTTCAAGGTTTCATCGAGGTTTTCTCCAGAATCTTTTCTGTGTAATTAGGCCTAATTCTTCCATTATTTAGTACACTATATACCACTCACTCACTCGCTCGCTATTCATACCTCTCTCTCGTTCATTCCTCTGTCACTTATTATCCTATTGTTAAGTTATCTGTCACTTATTATTCTATTGTGCAGCTTTCTATCATTCATTATTCTATCCTTCAATCCTCCTTTGTTCCTTGCTGTGATGTGATTCACACATCTCTGTAATTTATATCTCTGTAAACACAATTCCTGTTTTATTGGCGCAACGCTGTCTCACTCATACATACATCTTCCAGACTTCCAGTTTGATCTGAGCTTTGGCCATTCGTTGAGTCGATGTGTTGAATTCACGCTTCGTATAAGAATTTGGCGTTACGCCATGAATTCTGGTCTCAACACATCAGCATCGTGATAGTATTTGCAGTTTAACGTCACTGTGCGGTAACAAAGACCATTAGCGACGCCCTCCTCCTTTATCCAGGCTTGGGACTGGCACTGGCAGAGTGCAACCAGTGGCGGAGTTCATCAACACACTGGACACACAAGCGTTACTTATATATAGGGTTTTCCTCCGACTCTACACTATGGGCGTAGTTAGCACTCATTAATTTATACAGATAATTAATTATAATAAGCTCTTACTTCAGCTCAGCCATAGACTTCTAGATTACTTTAGCGCCATGTATCTAGATGTCAATGACACCAGTGCCTAAAGTGTGAAAAAATAAGTGCCTGGAAGCCCCTTACCTCTCCAAAAGAAGTGCCTTATACTTTTCCAGTCTGTGCTCGCCAAGAAGTGGCTGGACGGCGTTCAGATTTTAAAACAAGTGCGTGGACGCCGTCCATGACCGTCCAGGCACACTTTAAGCCCTGAATGACACAGCACAGTCTTTTAATTGTAGGGATGCAAAACGTGAACATCAATCATTGGATTCGATACATCACATCGATACATCAATGCAAAGAACTCGGCGAATGGGTTATGTGCCAGACAATACGCCCGACGTCTTGGACATGGCTCGCGAAGCCGATGACAAGCTGCTTGCGTCAGTCTGCAGCAATCCATTCCATGTCCTGCGTAGTTTGTTTCCACCTGCAATAAAGCGTCGCTGCGGTCTGCGCCCGAGATCTCATAACTTTGAATTGCCAACTAAGAACGATAAGAACTTCATACCTAGAGTACTTTACAACAGCTTAAAACAAGTGATAAAATAAACGAATAGTTTAAAATTAAGAAATAAAAGTAACCCGTGAACAATGAACAAACTAGCTTTCTTAAACTCTTCATCTTGTAACCGTGTTGCGGCTTGCCAACCTGATTTCTGATTAAACGAATATAAAATATATATACGGATAGATAGGCATATACCACATTGAAATAAATTACCCTGGAATAATTATTCCTATTATCAGACTGTCAGTAAGCAGGCCTACTGGGCTATAAGTAAGTTTAAACTTGACTATAAGTCTATAACCAATTGAATATACGAATTCTGGTGTGCATATACCACATTATGACACAAAGTCATAATATGGCCCACGTCTTAGCAAAAATGAACTGTCAATATGAATACAACATTCTAAGTTCTAAACATAACGTCTTGCGCAGCTGTCGGAGCTAAGTTTTATCTACAAGCAAATCATGCAGTATACTGCAGTGGCTCGGGTTCTGGAGGACGACTGCAGAGAAATGATGGTCATCAGGTTTTGTATTCTCTGAACATAAATTAAAGAATAATTGTTTAATTTAAAAATTATCTGCCAGCTCGGTCGAGGAGCGTTGAAACATAAACGACTCACCTGCGCCATACATGTGGCTGAGTCATTATAGCACGCAGGCAAAAATAATTCTCCAGAGAGAGACAGATAGATAGAGATAGAGAGGTAGAGAGAAAGAGAGAGAGAGAGAGCGAGGGACAGAGAGAGACAGAGATAGAGAGACAGACAGACAGACAGACAGAGACAGAGAGACAGAGAGAAAAAGTTCGTCCATACGAATTAGACAAGTCAGAAACTGTGAAAGAAGCTGAAGTAGAGGCAGCAGTCAAGGCATTTAATTTTAATTTCTCGATTTACTCTATTAATTATATTAATACTTACATGTATATCGTCCGCTCTCTTTGTAAAAATCCTTCTCAGGCTTTCCTCTCTCATCTTAAGACAGTTTCATTTGGCCGCGCTGTTGTTGGCAGCGCCTCTGGGTAGTCCCCTTGAAGAGGCGCTATATAAATGCATATAATGAATGAATTAATAAAATTATTATTAGTAGAGCAAATCGAGGAGTCGTAGCTTCAGCTTAAATGGAATTGAAGCAGTGAAGGGAAGGCGCACAGGAAAGTCCTTCATGGTCGCCTGGCAACAGCAAAGCAAAGCGATGGATTTAGTGTTAAACTGGCGCTACAGTATATGAAGTATGATGATATTGAAAAGCAACGCACGTCCGTTCGTATACAAGAGATTGTGATTTATGGTTGTCGGGAAGCAACCTGGTATTCAGTTGAATACGACAGCGACGTATAAAACCCGCTTCTAATCATGAACTGGCAAGTTTCGATTCCACAGCGAAACAAGCTGAGAGGAAAAGAATTCGAAGTCTCTGGCGGTTGCAGTGTCGATAAGATGCGTGCAAAGCATTTCTCGCCTTTGTTGTTTGTCCTTCGTATTATTCAAAAGAGTGATTGGTCTATTTTAGAACGTGCATGATAGGCCTACATGTATTAGTGGGTATACAAGTTATGAGCAGCAGTTCTATGATGGATCGCTGCATGCTTTGGTCTCTAGACTAATAGGAGACAATAATCGCGGGAAAAATAATCAATTCGCTGCTATAGGCTGGAAACGGCAATAATAGGCCTATATGTTTGCCAGTAACGTCTTGCTTTGAGGCGAATAGGAAATGTACAATAGGGATTGGCACCAAGCGCTTTAGTTAATCTTGTAAGTAAACATTTAAAACAGAAATTGCATGCTCTCATATGCATCCGCTGCCAATGACGAATTCTTCCGCATTTGTCTTGTAATCTTCCAAAACCGTTCTTTGCAGTCGCGATTGTGGCTTTGGGCCGAGAGCGCCTCTGAGTAGGTATCCTGAAGGTGCGCCGTATCAAGTTAATACTGATTGACAGACTATAGGCCTATACTGTTCGTATATACATTATTCATATACATTTATCATTAAGAATGGTAGCCTATACATAGATCCGGCTTAAAATGGCATGCACGAACTTCAAAAATGCACATGCACACACAATACTGTATATATATATATTATATATTATATATTCTACTCGTGCACAGAAGCGTGTAGCTACTTGGCATTTATATGATGCATAAATTGTCGATTGTAAAGAGGAAGAGCGAGGCAGCGACCTCGAGAAAGACAGATTGTTGCGACGTTCCTATAAAGATCGTTATAGGCGAGATGCTCACAGACAGCAGATATATAGCACAGCAGCAGCAGCAACAACAGCAGCAGCAGCAGCAGCAATAGCAGCAGCAGCAGCAGCAATAGCAGCAGCAGCAGCAGCAACAGCAGCAGCAATATCAGTAGCAGCAACAACAACAGCAACAGCAGCAGCAGCAGCAATAACAGCAATAACAGCAGCAGTAGCAACAACAACAGCAGCAACGGCAACAGCAGCAGTAGCAACAGCAGCAGCAGCAATAACAGCAGCAGCAGCAACAGCAGCAGTAGCCGCAGCATCAATAACAGCAGCAGCAACAGCAACAGCAGCAGCAAAATAATAGCAGCAGCAGCAGCAGCAGTAGCAATAACAGCAGCAGCAGCAGCAGCAGCAGCAACAACAGCAATATATAGCTCAGCCGACAGTTCAAAGCATTGTGTGTCTTGTTTATGAAACGGCCGAGAACTATAAGATTCATTGCACGCACATACAGGCGCCTATTGGCCTAAATTCTCGCTAAAACGTATTATAGGCCATATATGCTATTAGCCGAGTCTGTGTCGGGAGCGCTTCTTAAGAGACGGTCGTTGAGAGGCGCTATAAAAATGCTCGTAATAAATAAATAAATGCAAGTGCGTCATGGGTAATGCGTCCGGCCTCTTTGCGCGCACACTAAACGCGTGCACTCCTATATAGGAAAGACGTCTTTTGTCTGTCTGTAAATGTCAATCAATCAATCAATCAATCAATCAATCAATCAATCAATCAATCAATCAATCAATCAATCAATCAATTAATCATCAATCAATCAATTAATCCACCAGTCACTCAGTCAATCAATCAATCAATCAATCCATCAGTCACTCAGTCAGTCAATCAATCAAACAATCAAGCAAGAAAGCAATCAGTCAAAATATTCTATTTTTGCGCCAAATCAAAGAAATCGGGCTACATATCATTGTAACACAAAAAAGCCGAAAATGGATAAAGATAAAGAAATCCCGCATAGGCCTACTAAGGAACCAAATAATACCAATTAGAATATTAAATGCCAATAGATGTTTGCTTAACTAATGCATAGACCTTCCTTAGAAAACACACAGTGAAAAAGCAAAAACGGAAAAGAAACGACATGAAATGAGAGAAATAGAGATGCAGAACAGAGTATATAGGTCTATACATACAATAGACTACAATAGGCAATAGTACAATAGACTAATTTACAATTACACACTACTTACTGTATTTAATCAATTGCCCTCCTTCCAAAGTTCGGAAGTGCACACATGATCGTAATCGTGGCAGTAATTGACTGCCTCGGACGAAGTTCAAACCCGCATTATCGAACGCGATAGCCACACGGCCACAAATTACCACACAATCAGCGTGGCTGCTTTGACTAGACATCATGTCTGATTACCTTAATTACTAATAATTATGCTTACGTTTATGCGTCATGACAAGACACTACATATTTTTTATAGTGCTCACTTGTTTATCGACTGGCCGTCTTAGCTGTAGGCAACAGTACTGTCCTATAATTAAATCCGGATAATCAATTGATTTCGAGGAGTACAAGCGTCTGCTTTTAATAATAATAAACATCGATAAAAATTCGATACATACCCGGAAGCGCATCTGATGTTGCAGACACGCATCTGCCTCGGAGCCATGGCAAATCCACCAGACATTCCTTCACCCTCCACCCTCCACCCTCCATCCTCCACAAATAGCAGAATTCTCGAGAAACGAAAGAAATTTGACATTATAACAATTAGCCGAAGATGCCGCGACGCTGACGGCTTGCCTTATAATAATACGGTCTTGTCATGCACGTAGGCTTATATATATATAATATACACATACAATCCATATATATATACATACATATATATGTACATATATATGTATATATGTACATGTATATGCAAGACAGCTGAGGTCACGAACAGAGAGACTAGGAAAGAATCGTGCACATGTCCTAACAATAATCCTCTTCTTTCTCCGTCTCCGTCTTCTCTTTCACCCTCCTCCGCCTCCTACTCCAGTCCATCCGTCACATTCCAGCACGCTCTGCGGAATTTTGTGTTCCTACATTTCCCTCTCCATGCATCTCTTTGTTCTCATTTTTCTCCCAGATTTCTCTTTCTTCCACGCAGTTGCCATTCTGGTTTCTTCGTGCGCTTTATCATCAGTCAGTTTTTCTTACTTCTGTCAGGAGATGACATATTGTAGGCCTATATGACCTTCGTTCAGTAGAATGTTGCTTTTGCTGCCTTGATAATGCCTTGTTTTAATAACCATAACTTGTGTAATACTGGTACACAGCAAAAGATCTATGCTAATGCTTGCTTCAATTTACGTATATGTCATCCAGTCCGTGGAAAGAATGAATCACAGCGTATGGGAAACTGCTACCTCTAGATAGTTTTTGGTTCTGGTAGTCTTTTTTACACAGATGCACTTGGATAATGGAAACAATGCCTGGACATAATTAATGTCTTCAAGTGCTCTATGCGAGTTGCAGGCCTAGACCTATTGTGTCGTGCTGTGCTGTGCTGCAGGCCTATTTGAAAACTTGTAACGCGCCTCATCGAGTACAAGCTATTCAGAACCGCTCTCAGCGTGACAACCTATAGAGAGTATGACAAGTCTTCTAGCAGCAGACAGAATGATGAGCGGGAGACTCCAGCCGAAATCTTAGAGCGCAGAGAAGGAGAAGGTCATGTCAAAGAGGAAGGACTCGAATAAGCAAGAGCGTGATATGTCATAGTCTGCTACCTGGTTATGCACATGTAATAGACTATAGTCTGCTATATAATAAGGTCATTTCAAAGAGGAAGGACTCGAATAAGCAAGAGCGTGATATGTCATAGTCTGCTACCTGGTTATGTAATAGATTAAATAGACTACAGTCTGCTATATAACCTAAGGTCATTCCAAAGAGGAAGGACTCGAATAAGCAAGAGCGTGAAATGTCATAATCTGGTACCTGGTTATGTAATAGACTATAGTCTGCTATACAAGGTCATTTCAAAGAGGAAGGACTCGAATAAGCAAGAGCGTGATATGTCATAGTCTGCTACCTGGTTATGTAATAGATTAAATAGACTACAGTCTGCTATATAACCTAAGGTCATTCCAAAGAGGAAGGACTCGAATAAGCAAGAGCGTGAAATGTCATAATCTGGTACCTGGTTATGTAATAGACTATAGTCTGCTATACAAGGTCATGCCAAAGAGTAAGGACTCGAATAAGCTAGAGCGTGATATGTCATAGTCTGATACCTGGTTATGACTCTAGTCTACTATATAATAGCCTCATTGCTAAGAGTAAAAGCACACTGAAATTATAGACCTAATTGCTAGTTTTTTTCTATGGATAATTTTTTAAAGCTCATCATGAATATGTGGCTACAATTAAAGAAAAATACTTGTTTAATTAGAAATATGAGAGATTAGGCCTATCCACTATAGAAAGATGAACAAATTAACCGAAGGTGCTCTAATGTATATAATCAACGGTTAATTAAATTATTATAGAGGCTCGTCTGTTGGTTTCACATAAATGGCCCGAACCAGGCATTCTTACTAATTGAATTAATTATTCGCAATTGAGTCCGACCCCAAAGTCTTGTAGCCTAATTTCCGGTTATCATGAACAGTTCGTTCAAAGTGACCGGTGATCGGAAATGTCTGCTAAATCTTTAAAATGCTTCCTGGAGGTATATGCGACAGAACTTGGGAATGAATGATTATAGCGTCAAGATTAACAGAATCGTGAATAAACTGCGCGATGTCCTGCGCTTGGCTTTCGAGTGGCGCTTTGGAAATTTGTAGATAAAGAACACGAATTTAATTATTCACACTTATAAGACACTCTGACGCAGAACCTGTCCATAATTAGAAGCATTATTTCATGACGAACCTTCATGTTTCAGCACAAGACATCTGACAGGGGAACGATACAATACGACATAAAACAAGACTTTTGTGCATATAATAGCCTAAACGACGAATACGCGATAAAAGGTCTTATGGCAAGATCGCGTGTTCAAATAATTTATTTTCGTAACTTTTGTCGTCGTCTTGATGAAAGACCGACTTCAACAATTCTACACAGTTTTCGATGAAAACGTGACATGGCTCTATACTGCATTCTCTCCATTTCTGCAGTCGGAGGTCCGCCTTTCTCTCTCTCTCTCTCTCTCTCTCTCTCTCTCTCTCTCTCTCTCTCTCTCTCCCTCTCTCTCTCTCTCTCTCTCTCTCTCTCTCTCTC